>VZTG01001246.1:461789-513500 GCA_013397845.1 Melanocharis versteri | reverse complement strand
CAAAGCTGTGCCAGGGTTGGATATTAGGACCGATTTCTTCACTGAAGGAGTGGTGAAGCACTGACAGGGCTGCCCAGGGCAGCAGTGGAGTCCCCACTCCTGAGAGCGTTCAAAGGAGTAGAGGTGGCACTAAAGGGGTAGTGGGCTGATAGAAGTCCAGCCTCAATAATCCTCCACCTGCTCCTGAGAGGAGGCATTAATTAGAAAAACTACTTTTTTGTGCATCTCTAGAGGGAGGTTGAACGACCCTGAGGAAGCACAGCAGCATCTCCCCCCTCGCTGGTGTCTCCCATGCCCTAGAGCCGAAATTGCCGNAGGGCAGCCACACGGCTCCCAGCTTTGTCTCTGCTTACACTGAGGAAACAGCTTCCTCACATTCGTTTTAGCCAGGGAAATGTGGCCATTCCCAGGTGCCCCACCAGCCCTGGCAGCAGTGGGAAGCCCACAGAGCCCAGCCAGCACCACCCCTGTAAATGCACAGCCCTGGTTCAGGTGCATGTTCAGGCACTGCTGCATCGTGTTTTTAAGTCCATAGTTCTGGATGCAAGAAACACTTCACATTTCATCAGATCCCAGTATTTGAATATTAAACAAGTGATACTCAAGCCTGGTACCCAGAACTAGGGCTGCACAGCTCCTCCCAGAGAACACATCTACTACCAACTCCCTTTTCCCTGGGTGGCCTGCAGGAGAAATGCATAAATCCTCTGATGAACAGATCCAGGGCAGAGGAGGACTCTCTGCTTCCTCAAGAGGAGATTTTCCCTTCAGATTAAGCTGCCTGTCACCTCACCTCCCACTGTACCTGAGGAAGCAAAGCCCTGAGCCCACCCAGGGTCATTTTGAAGAGTCAAATCCCCCAAAGCAGGGAGGGAAAGCTGCTCCCTCATCTTGCTTAAGAGCAAAGTCTTTGAGATGCTTCAAGCCCTGAGGAGCAAAGGATGGGGGAAGGGTCTGCTGGGAACCATCAACACTGCAAGGATGGAGCAGTGTCCAGCAGCTTGTTGTGAACCCACAGCACAAAACCTTTGTGCCATGGACTCAACTCCATCCTCACCTTCTGCTGGAGGCCACACTTGGAGGGCTTGGAGAGAAGGAGGACAAGAGCCAGGGACACACCATGGAAACCTGAAATACAGGTCCTTGGAATTAAAGGGCTGAGCCAGATCGATGGGCTCCAGGCTGATGGATGGCAACAGGGAAGCTGCAGCAGAGGTGAATCATTTCTCCTGCACTTTCCTTCCAAAGGCACCAGCGTTTGCTCAGCAGCTCCCACATCCACACTCCAATGCTTCCAGGTGAAGTAGCACACAGCAAGGACACTGACCCACCTGCCCCTGGCTCAGTTCCTTCCCTGCTGGAAGCACCTCCTTTCCCACAGCAGTGATGGTGCCTGCAGAAGGGTGAAACACTCCTCAAATAGTTTTTCAGAAGTATTTCAGTCACTCCAAGTCAAGCCTAGATGTTTCAGCACAAGGATTGTGTGGCAGGATGATGCTCTAAGTACATTAAACTGCAGGAGAAGAAAGTTTTTACCTGGAAAAGGTGCCCAGGGGCTCCAACACACTCCTGCAAGGCCTTAAGAAGCTACTGGAAAAAAACAAGCCATGTCATTTGCAACAGCAGCTTAGAGGGGGAAGTAATTAAAGGCAAGAGGTACAAAGCCAAAAGTGCAATTTATTGACAAGTTTCAGAAGTAGAAAGGCTCAGCATCTCTCTGCTCCTCGTGGTTTGGATGTCTGAGCTCTTCAAAGGCACCTCCACCCACCAGCTTAGAGCTATGTCATGCTTCATCTTCAGAAGTTGAAGTCTTGCTTCTCCACTGAGAAGTCATACAGCCCATCTTGGCCAGTCTGGGGCTCCAAGTCTGTATTCTCCTAGAAGGAAATGATAGCAATTGGTTATAGGGTCTGCATTTGAATAAACCGAAGCTTTTTACAGCAACTCTGTTTTATTCTTGTTTTAAAAAATCCAGCTGTTAAGCTCAGCTTGACTCTGACAGAACCCCTGGAGACCAGGCCAAGCCTCCCTGCCCCTTGCAGGGCCCCGAACCTGCAGTGTCCCTGCAGCCCACACACAAAAGCAGCCAAGCCTTTGGGCTCAGACACCAGAGGCAGAAGAAAAAAAGAAAAAGTGGCTGCAGTGGTAGAAATCACTCAAATTAAATGGCCTGCTTGGAACAGCAACAAGGCAGGACTGCTCAGGGAGATGTTCCCCTGGCCTCCAGCCCCTCCAGCAGGAGCTGGTGTGGAGAGCTTCCTCCACACCCTCTGGCAGGGAGACCCCACAGCCCCTGCTCTGGCAAAGGACTAAAGCAGACCTTTGCCCCCTGCTGTAGCTCACACCCAAGCTGAGCCACAGCTCCAAGGTCTGCCAGAGCTCTAAGCCTCTTCCCTGATGTTTTCCCATCTGCAAGTCTAAGGCTAGGACCAAACATGGCATCTGTGACAGTCATTGGACTCTTGCAGCTCCTAGCTGGTGTCCTATCCTCTTTTTCCATAGATTCCTTACCATGAGAAGGGTCAAGTAATCCAAATGCAACCTGAGCACTGTTATCAGCTGAGTAGGAGGCTGCCATTCATAGTGACAAGCCAGCTCAGCTCCGAAGGAGGAAACTTCTCCACATTTGGTATTCATATCAGTAACTGCAGTAACTCCAGCTGATGCCAGTTTAAATTCCAGCAGCAAGATGCTATCAAGGCCTCCACGTCTGTTGTACAACTCATTGGCTGACAACTTGGAGCTTTTACAGACCTTTAAAAGCAGCTGAAAGAAGCTGCAAGGACTACTCTGGTCATGTGGAGGTCTCCTCCAAAAACCTCTTCCAGTGTCCTTAAACTCCATGCTTCATTCCAGTGCGTAATAGCTTCACATTTTCAGCTGAGAAACAGCAAGGGCTCACATACCTCACCAGAAAAGTATTTCTCTATGATGTTCAGGGCAGCTCTGTAGACCATATCATTCTCATGGTTTTGCAATTCTTCAATTTTCTCCAGGCCATCAAGTTCCTCCACCAGCAGACACAACTTCTCCGTCTCTCCCAGCTTCTCAGCTGCCTGTAACATTGGAAAGCCAGGCAGGAAAACAGAACATCAGTAACAGGTCTGAGGTGGTCTTTACTGTAATTACAACCCCAATCTACAAGTCAAAGGATCACAGTCCCTGAATTTATAGTCCCTTTCTAATCCCAAGGATATGGCTGTGGGGCCTATGGAGTACCAGTCCCTGCTGGGGACTGCCAACCAAACCAGTAAGCAGGGAATGAAGAGCAACACTTTGGGAACTTAATCTTGCCAAGCCCTTTAGACAACACAAGGGTATCCAAGAAAAATTCAGAAAACATGAAGTCTCTCTCTCACTCCAAAAATCAACAGTCATTGCTCTAACCACACAGTGAGAGCATTTGGCTCACTCCTTGCTGCTCTTTGGGAAGAGGAAGTCAAAAGATGAGATCTTATCAGGAAGAGATTCAAAAACAGCATCCAGGATGAGCAGATCTCACCAGGAAGAGATTTGAAATGGTGTCCAGGATGATCAGGATGGTTTTGCTGTCTTTGGCCAAGAGCAGGTTGAGCAGAGGTTTGAGGACCCCGGAACGGACGAGCTCCACCACCTGATCCACTGTTCCTCCAGTCGTGAAGTTGGCCACTACCCATACAGCCTCCTTCTGAGCCTTGAAGTCACCCTGCAAAAGCAGCACAGCAAAGGCACTCCCAAGCTTTAGTATCCCTCTAGGATCAGTGTGAGGTGAGGATAACATTTCCCTTATAGGCAGCTTGGGCTGAGCCCTCTGGGTGATGCACAGACACCTGGCAGAGCCACCAAGAGCAGCTCCAGGATGTGTTTCCATGTAGGTGTACTGACAAATCGGGATGCTCAGGCTGCCCCAACAGCTCTGAAACAGCCTGCTCAGGTGGCTCTGGGGCCAAGGGCTTTACAGATGAGCCATCCCAGGCCTCCTGAACACCACGCTCCTCCCGCAGCAGCACTGTGCCCATCCCTTACCTTGTCAAGCAGCTCCACCAAAGGTGGCAATAACCCACAGGTGATGATCTGTTGGATCTGCTGGGAAGGCCCTGCTGCAATGTTACTGAGGGTCCACGCTGCTTCCTTCTGGATCACTGGCTTCGTGTGCCTCAGCAGCCGGGGCAGGACAGTCAGGACACCGGCGTCAATGGCTTCCTGGGTCTGCTGGTCCGTGCCTGTGACCACATTCCCGATGGCACGGAGAGCTGGAGTCTAGACGGAGATTAGAGGAGATGAGGAGAGTCCTTACCTTGAGGGATACATGCCAGAAAGCCCAGCAAGGTCCCTCACTAAGTGCTTGATCCTTCACACAAGGAGAGCATTGTGGGTGATGGCTGTTTATTTACAGCCCCATCGTCCCCTGTTTGCTCTAAGCACCTTAAGAGTCTCTATCCAGCCACAGCCAGCAGAACAGAGCCGTGGCTTGACAAGCAGGCAGTCAATTCTGCAGGCTGAGGGGACAGCACACCACAGCTGCCACACAGAACAAGGATACATGCCTTCCCCCTCCTCAGACCTTTCTACATTAAGGCACCAGAGGGTGGAGATTGCTGATTGTTCCCTACCATGACAATCAAATCTGGGCTGTCCAGGAGTTCCACGAGCCTTGGGAGAATCCCTGTGTCCACCACAAGTTGGATGCGATCATTGCAGCCATCAGTCAGGTAGGAAACAGCCCAGCAGGCATCAGAGATGACATCCTTGTCCTCGTGCTTCAGGAGGAAGATGAGGACTGGCAGAATCTTCTGCACAGCATCCAAGGGAGGGCAGGGGTTCTTGTTCCTGCACAGGTTTGACAGTGTCCAGGTAATGTTCCTCAGGAACCCAACCTGAAACAGAAGGCAGGTATAAGATCCTCACTGCTCCCAAGAGCCCCTCAGTCTGTGTTATCCTGTGAAGGTTCTTACACACCAGAGACAGAGAACAGTGGGGCAGGAACCATTGCAGAAGGGCAGACACAAACCACAAAGCAGCAGGAGGAAGCTTGAAGGGCAAGTTGAACCCTTCCACATGCATATGCAAATCTGCCTTGCACCAGTTTCATCTTATTTCTAGCCTGAGATAGGGCTGGATAAGGAAGCCAAGGATGGAAGAGATCACATTGACTTGGAGTGTCTCCTTGGCATCCCCAGCTTCGTGCATAGGCAGCGCCATAAAAGCAGTTTAGAGCAGGGCCTCATTCAATTATACAAACAGTTTGTTGTGTACAAGGCAGACAGGGGACTCACCCATCACCCAAGGGATTAAGAGCTGTTAAGTCAAGAAAATGAAGGTTATTTACTGGAGTTGCAGGCGACACCAGAGCCAGCAAGGGAGGAATCACATTGCGAGCAATAAGAGCATCCCTGTAGAGAGGGCCATCCCCTGGACAGATAAAAAGGGTTGGTCATTGCATCTGCTCAAGTCACAAGACAGCCAACATCAAACAGCAATCAGACCTGCAAGGCTGGGGCTGGGTGACCCATCAGCCACACACCATTAGGCATTTCCAGGTGGGAAGGATTTACTGGGCAGACTGGAGTGCCAGCAGGCCAGCGAGGCATGACCCATTCTGTTCTCCCTATGGTGGCATTAGTGGGTTAAACCACCCCAGCAGGACAGAATCTTGCCCTTGGCTTTGGCCAAAATCCTCTTGCAGGGCCAACACAGGATCTCAAAGGCTGACAGGCAACACTGAGGGGATGAAGGGTTATGAGGTTCAATAGGGGCAGCAGCTTGGAGACAAAGCTACAGGGAGAGGAGCACCAATGCTTTATCTCCCCAACAGAATCACAGAATATTCCAAGTTGGAAGGGGTCCACAAGGATCATCAAGTCCCCGGCTCAGTCAGGGACCTCCAAATGCCCCTCCAGGTCCCCTCACCTGCAATGTTGCCCAGGGCCCACACCGACTGCTCGCTGATGTGCATGTGTGGGGAGGACAGCAGGGAGATGAAGGCTGGGATGGCCCCTCCCTCCACCACGGCCCTGGTGTGCTCCGAGGTGCCAGAGGCGATGTTGGTCAGTGCCCAGGCTGCCTCAAACTGCAGGGCAGCATCGTCAGCGCGGCCCAGGAATTCCACCATCCTGGGGATGATCCCCAGCTCGATGATCTGATTGATGGGGGGGTCCTTGTGCCTGGACAGAACTTTCCTGTGAGAGAGGACACAGCACAGCCAGCCATGAGGAACCCTGTGTGGTGCCACCACAGCCCATGGCCCTGTGGCCAGGCACGAGGCTGTGGCTTGCAGGGGAAGCATCGATGGCTCAGCATCCCACCACAACAAACCCTCAGCAGAGGGGCTGCCACACAGAGGGAAGACACAGCTAAAGATGCTGAAGCAGGAGCAGGGTGTCTGTTAGGAATAAAGCCCTGCCATCCTCACAGCCACACTTCCTGGGAATGGTGCTGGTCCCACATCACTGGTACAATAGCTTGAGCCAGCCAAGGAAGCACCAGCAGGGATGCAGCCTCTCCTGGACCCTCAGGAGACATCCCTGCTGCCAGCTGGGTGATGATGGCACCCTGTGGTCCTTCGTGCCCCTAACCTTGTGGGGACAGCCCTGCTTGGCACTGACCCTTTACAGAGCCAGGCTCTCCAGTCCTTTTCCCACCCAAGCATCTGGCACTCAGTTTCTTGCAGGATCCAACATGATCCCTGGCACAGCACAGGCACAGCAAGGGGCGGCGCAGCCAACCCCTCAGCTGGGTTCACACAGAACTGTGAGCCAAGCACAGCACACAGAACAGGCACCAGCTGAGATTCCCATGGGTGGTTTGGGTTACCAGGCTCCTTCTCCCTTTGCCATCTCTCTAGAGAGCTCCTCGAACAGGAACTTGCAGCCTTTTGCCCCAGGTCCCAGCGCAGCTCCAGCAGCCGGGCGCGTACCTGGTGGCCTGGGTGGCGAGCAGCTGCAGCTTGGTGTCGTTCCCATTCACGGCTTCCACGATCTCCTCGAAGGACGGCTGAATAATCTGTGTCACAGGGAATGATTCAGAGTCAGACGGGGAGCCGGGACTCCCTCCGGTTTAATCTCAGCAGTCAATCAGCCGTCTAGACCCGACTCAGTCACCACTTCATATCTAAGCAGTGTCTATTCTTTATGCAACACAGTTTCGAGATGAGGCAGAGGAAGAGAATCCACAAAAGCCTTCAAGGCAACTAATGCTTGTAATCAAGCACTGAAAGAGTCACTGACACCATAATGGGCCTGCAAGCTCACTAATTACCCCTGGCTGTGCAGGGAGCCAGACAGGAGCAGCTCCCAGCGAGCCAGAGCACCAGCCTGTTCTACCTGCCATCAAGGGAGGCCAGCAGGACATCATCACCATGAAAAATTGCACCGACAAAGGCCAGGCAGTCTGAAACACTCCCCAGCACTGGGCATGGAGATTGGGAATGGCACCAGCTACTCAACCCAAGTCACCCCAGCTGGAGCTGGTAGTGGTCCAAGTAGGGGATGATTCCTGCTGCACTGATCCTGCCCAGGTGCAGAGCACCAAGCACTCACCTCATATTCTCTGTCTTGTCCCAGAGAGGGATTCTCCTCCTTCAAATCGATGGAAATGTTCCTGCGCTTCAGGATCTGCTCATCCTTCTTGGCCTTTCTCAGCTCGACACTCACCTCCACCCTCTGCCTCCGCAGGGTCTGAGGGGAAGAAGGACACCATCCCACCCATGTCTGCACTGCTCCATTCCCCAAGGAGTTCATCCCTGCAGCCCTCTGCCCCACGTTTCCCACGGGAGGAGTGCAGAGCCAGCATCTCCTCACTATGGCCTGGAGGGTGATGTAGGAGATGGGTCAGAGGAAGCCTCTCCCTCAGTGCCTCCCAAGGACATGGGCTGCTGAATAAACCAGCAACCAGTGGGTGCTTTTAAAAGTAGATTTTCTGAACCTGAAAGGCAAACCCTCATCTCCTCTACTGGCTTAAATCAGGCTGACAGATCTCACATCTGACATCCCACAACAGCCCCAGCTCCACAGGGATAACTGCTGAGAGAGCTCAGCAGGCTGGGGCTGAGCCATGTCCCTTCCCCAGCCCACAGCCCCCCTCCCAAAACTCACATCCCCCTTGCCTGTGCCACCAAGCTCCTTACAGCCCAGCCAGCCCCACACCACATCCCAAAAGCCACCCAAACATCCCAGCTGAAGGGATCCAGAGCCATTGCCCTGCCCCCTCACACAGGTAGATTTGAGGCCATGGACCTTGAGAAGCCTCTCCAGCTGCTCCTGCCAACAGTGGGCTCTGCTGGGGTCCAAAAGTGCTGGCGCAGGCAGGGGGGTACTCACAGTTTCATCCTTGCCCTTGTTCTTGAACAACTTCATGTGCTGGCCGTGCTTCCTGACTGGCATCTCGGCAGAATTGAGAGAGGTGCTGGACACCCTCACGTGCTCTTGGGGGTCAGCACAGAGCAGGGTCAGGTCACAGCTGCCCAGCAACATCCCCTGCCAGCCACCGAGGGGGCTGGGACCCTCCGCTCCCCCCAGCAGCCTGGGCCACACATTTCCACCCCACACTCCCAGCAAGGGAGACACTGGAGGTCCCCTGCCCCAAGCAGGGCTTGGTAGGATCCTCACACACTGCAGCTGAGCCACTGAACTAAATACAAGCACAAACTACCACTTAATATGAGGCTACAAAAATTACAGCTGCTGCTGCAGTAATCCCAGGAGGAAGCCAGCCACCAACTCCCCATGGTCACAGGAACACCCCCTTCCTCCAGCCCTGATCCTGGGGCTTTTACATTTACTTTGATGCACAACCCAAGCCTGGCAAGGCCTCCTGCCTCCAAAAGGAGCAGCTCAAGGTCTGATTCAAGGACATGCAGCCACATCCAAGCCTCTCTCACTCCACCACAGAGCCCAGCCTGGCTTCCTCCACCAGCACTCCCAACTAGGAAGGGCCCATGGACCACCATGAAGTGACCAAGTTCAGCTGATAAAAAAGAGTTCTGGAAACCCAGCAACTAGTATAGACTGCCAGGTGACCAAAACGAAACAGGGACAGGTAAAAATAATTTCTAAGCACCTCCTGGTAAAAGCCAGAGATATACACACAAATAAACCAAGACCTGGCCTTCGGACAGCTTTTGTCAGAAAAAAAAGGCTTCTAGCCAGCAGAAAGGAAGATGTTTTCAGAGCAGACACCATCATGGGACCCCTAAACCCAGGCTGTGCATCAACACAGTCAGGGGCTGATCCCACACAGATGGTGCCTCCTCTCCTCCCCTCCAGGCTTACAGCCAACACCTGCAGCTCAGAGCAGCCTCCAAGGGCTCCCTCACACCGTAGCTTTAAGTTCAAGGTTTTGGTGGGTTTTTTCCATCCTCTCTCGCCCTGTTTCCTGTCCCAGTAACCAAGGCCAGGCACCAGCAGCATCAGCTTTTAACCCATCCATCCAGCTGCAGACCTGCTCCAGCTTCCAGAAAGGCCAGGCTGAGCCACCTCCTGGCTCAATCCAACATCCCCCATAGCCTCAATCCTGACACTCAAACCTCAAGGTCTGCTCCAGCTTCCCCTCCTCTGTTCCCCCAACAGAGCTAAACACCCCAGAAAGCCTCTTCTTTTGGGGGAACTTTCTCTACCCCATCCCAGCAGAAGGGCACCACAACCCTCCCACTGACACCAGCCAAACAGCAGACCCAGCACAGCCCCAACCAACCAGGAACCTCATAGTGGGGTATAAAAGAATAAACAACCACCCAGCACCCCAAAGAGAAGGAAAAACCACTTACTCTAACTCTGCCTCGTACCCCACCACCCTCAACTGCCTCTTTTATTTCCCCCACGGGCCACGTACCCCTGGCTCCCCTCCATGATTGGCTCTTCCCAGGACAGCCCCCCATTACCTGCACCTGCTCCCTCACCTGGAGGAGGATGGATGGTGGTGGCTGCCTTCCTGTCTGGGTCACCACTCACCATCCAGATCTCCTCCACACATTTATGCTTTGCCAGCTTTGGCCTTGCTTTCAGCCAAGACCCTTTGTGGGTGATGCCAGCCTGTACCTGTACAGTGTCCAGGGCTGTGGGGGACAGTTTGGGCCCTGCCACCTCATCACTGAGCAGGGCACAGGCAGTCTGGGGCTGCTCCTTCTTTTGTCTGGTAGCCTGTGGGTGCTGCAGGCCAGGAGAGCACCTCCTCCAGTCAGCGGGGCCCAGGACCAGGGAGCCAGGCAGAATCAGCTGCACAGAGGTTGCAAGTGAGCCAAGACAGGATTAAGCAACTTGGAGCAGCATCAGGCACTGAGCTGCTGGCTGGCACAGGAGGGAGGCGGCAAGGAGAGAAACCCAGCAGGAACCCGTTATCTCCATGAGTCCTTCAGCTTTTGGCCAGGAGCTGCTGGGCAGCTCATGCCCTCCTGTGTTCTGTGCCCATGACACTCTTCATCAGCCAAGAGTTTTTTCATTTATGGAGCCCTTGCCCCAGTCCTGCTCTTGCTGCTCTGGCCAACAGGGACAGCAGCTCCCTGACCCCCAAATAACCACTGCAGCACTGTGGGCAGTTTGGGGGACTCTGAGGTGCTGAAGACATCCTGGCTTGGCACCCCCTCCACACCTTCACCCTTTTTAGCAAAGCCCCATAAAACCCTCTCGGTGTGTGCAGGGGTGCCAGCCTGGTCCAGCCGATGGGGAAGGGAGGAGCAGCAATTGAAATATTTAATAAAAACCTGACTTTAAACTACTTGACATCTTTTTCTACGAGGGAGATGGGGAGCAAAGACACTCAGAGCTGCAAGGAGGTGATGCTGGGATGCAGATGGGAACAGCACCCACCACTGGGGTCTGCACCCTCCACAGCCCTGGGCCTCTGCACCCTCCAGCTGTGCACACGGAGCCATTCCAATCCAAATTATAGGAATTCAGGGAACAACCAGCATTGCCTGGCATGGAAATACCTATGGACATATGCTGTGCAATACCCTGGCTGCTCCGAGTCCTGGATTCAAGTCCTGGGGTCACACCAATTCTGCATTTCAAGGCAAATAAAATGAGTTGTACACAGCTTTATGTGGAAGGTGATAGGGGAGGTTTGAGAAAAGACCTTCAGATAAATCTGTTGTTTGTAGGCATTAAAAAGCCAGTTGTGCTAATCCTGGCTGCTGTGATTTTAAGCTTCAAGTGCTACTGGTTGCATTATCTTGTTTCTTGGCTGCTTGAGACAGGAAAATTACATTTCAATTGCTTTTTAATTCAACTTAATCTGGTGCAAAAGTTAGCGTGCACCCTCTAATTTTGTTTTCTGAGCGGTTTGTTTCCACTAATTCCTAATCAGGCAACACTAAATCAAAACAGGCCTGGCTCAAGCTGAAATAGATGAGTCCTCACAACCTTGCCAAGCAGTTTAATTAAATTGGCTTAAAATTACACCCCAAGGTAAGTGGGGGCAGCCTCCTGCACAGGCCAGCCCCCAGCTTTTGGTCCCCTGCCTGGAGAGCTCTCGCCCAAGCTGCTGCAGGATGTGAATGTGAAACAAGGCTGGGAGAAGTTCATGGTTATCCTGGGCTGCTCTTTTTCTCCCTGCTCCTTCCATTCCCTCTCCACCTGCCAAGCACAATCATCCCCATCCTGTTCAGTTCCCTGTCACTTCCAGCGCACGAAAGGAGAGGATGGGGAGAGAAAAACACGTGTAATGGATGATCATCCCCCTCCTTGTCCTTCACTCTGGTCCCTGAAGTCATGAGAGCTGGCACTGCCACGCAATCGACCCCAGGAGCAGGCTGAGGATGAGGGGGTGGCTTTGAACCTGAGCTGAGGACACGGAGAGATCCATATTTGCCAAATGGGGAAGGGAACAACCACTGGAGGAAAGAGAAGTTTTGGGTTTCAGCATAATAAGAAGGTATCACAGCTAATGGAGAGGAAAGGAGATAAAACCCTAAATCTACATGACAGTGTCCCCTGAGCTCAGCCTTGTGTGCTCAAGCTGAAAATCCACATTGTGACAGGTATGAGAAGCTGTGGTTCCAGTGTAGGGGTTTTTTTGAGGCTGTTCTCCCCCACGATGTTACCCTTCACCCCACCACTGCACCTCAGTGAGGCTCTGACTGGGGCACACTTGAAAACACCCATGTTAAGCCCTGAGAGAAAAGCCCTGATTTCCCCTCCTGTGTTTTTCATGTTGCTTGGATAGATTTACCCTCACAGCATGTGGAGAAAGGTACTGGTCAGGAAAGGTGTCGGCATGTGGCATCTCTGTGGTGAGGTGAGACGAGGCAGGAACACCCTGGGATCCATCCTGGGGTGCTGCACAGGCACAGCAGCTGGTTGGAGCAACCTCTCTGTGAGAGGAGAGCCTCAGCTTGCGGAGGGGGAGCAGAGGGAGGGGTCCCTGCCAACCCCTGAACGGCTGCTCTCACACAGCGTCCTCTCTGTCAGCAGCAGTGCAGTTCCATTAAACGAACATCAACAATTAATTTTACTTATTAGTTACACTAACACCAAGGAAATATCCATGTGGGTCCCTGAAACAGCTGATGACGTAACTGCTGATGGATTATAGAATCATGATGTGTCCTGAACTGGAAGGGACCCACAAGGATCACCCAGTCCAACTCCTGGCCCTGCCCAGGACACCCTAACAATCCCACGCTGTGCCTGGGAGCATTGTCCAAACACTCCTGGAGCTCTGGGAGCCTTGGGGCCATGCCCATTCCCTGGAGAGCCTGTTCAGAGCCCTACCACCCTCAAGGGAAAGAACCTTTTCCTGATATCCAGCCTAAATCTCTCTGACACAGCTTCATGCCTTCACAGATGTGGGGCATTCCTAAGTGTGGCAGGGATGGAGCCCGGAAATTCCTCCTTTTTCAGTTGGGATCCATCCTCCTGGCACACAATCCGTGAGGGAGGCAGTGCTAACTCCACAGGCTGCACTGGTCCCTCCAGGAGTAGCAGAGGTTGGGCAGCTTGTGACCTCCCCAGCAGCAGCCACCAGCTTCTTGTCAGAGCTATTGTTGGTGCAGCCGCCACGGGCGGGAGCCGGGATCGGAGCTGCTTTGTGCCAGGCACGGAACAGGCACGGAATAATGACAGCCCCCATCTGCTACAGTCTGTCTAATCAGGACATGCAGAAGGTGGGAGAAGGGATTTATTGTTATCTCTGCCTTACTGCTGAGCCAGAGGCAAAGCCGTGCACTGCAGCTGGATTTTCTGAGGCTGAAGGTGCAGTTTGTTGTTTCCTTTAGTTTATTGGAGCAGCCTCAAAAATGTGGTCCTGCTTTTCTGCCTCTGTTCTCTGCAGCCAGGGAGCCTTGGGGATGTGTCAGTTCAGAGAATCATGGAATTGTCTGGGTTGGAAGGGACCCTAAAGCTCATCTCATTCCAACTCCCTGCCATGGGCAGGGACACCTTCCACTATCCCAGGTTGCTCCAAACCCTGTCCAACCTGGCCTTGGACACTTCCAGGGATGGGGCAACCACAGCTTCTCTGGGCAACCTGTGCCAGGGCCTCCCCTCCCTCACAGGGAACAATTCCTTCCCAATATCCCCCCTAACCCTGCCCTCTGGCAGTGGGAAGCCATTCCCCTTGTCCTGTCCCTCCATCCCTTGTCCCAAGTCCCTCTCCAGCTCTCTTGGAGCCCCTTTAGGCACTGGAAGGGTCTCTAAGGTCTCCCTGGAGTCTTCTCTTCTCCAGGCTGAGCAGCTCCGTCAGCCCATCTCCATGGGAGAGAAAAGAAGGAGGAGGAAAAAGAGGAGGAGGAAAGAAGTATGGTTTTCCATCATTTCAGTTGAAACAGCTCCTGCTGTGGCCGTGGGATTCTGTGGTGCTTTTCAAGGCAAAGCGTTCTTCAGGTCCTTTTTCCAGCCAAGAAATGGGATCACTCTGAAACGTAGGCACTAAAAAACTAAAAGGAAAAGAGTCATATTGACATTATACAGAAGAGATCTATATTTATTGATAAAGAGGCCTGGGAGAGCTGGGAATTCCCTGGGAATCAAGGGAAAGGGGATTTGTGTGCAGGAAGACAGCTTGTGGAGTGTTAACACCAACTGATTATCCCATCAGCTGGGCTGGGAGCTCCTACTGAGCTATGAGAGCGTTGGGAAGGAGAACAGCAGCAGGGCTGTGTGAGTTGTGGGAGCTCATTCCCACTTTCCAAAGGCAGCTGTTTATGTCCATTCGGCTCCACTGTAAGCGGATGCCCCAGAAAACCAGGACAGCCCTGGAGCGCCTGTAACTCCACACCAGGCTGAACGTTAAAGAACTAATTTTAACTTCTCAGCATCCTCCTTTCTGCCAGCCACGGAGGGATTAGAGTAACAGTTTTTGAAATTATTTAAAAATAACATCAGACTTAATCAGAGTTATTTATTAAATCCATTATCCTCTGTCAGTTATGGGACACTGATTCAGCAGCAGAAACTATAATCACCTATGGCCAAAATCTTACTTTTTTTTTCCTTAGCAGGGCCCAGTAATAATTATTCCTTTAGTCCCTGACTCTGTAAGTCAAGGAACTGAAACAGAGAAATCTATAGTGCATTTGGGGATGAGGCACAATGGAGTGATGAAAAAACCTTGGAGTTAATCAAAAACCCATATAATTTTGCATAAATCATGCATGGCCTTGCTCCACAGCACCTACCAGGAGAAAGGCAAAGGTGCTCTCTGAAGGAGTGGAGTGCCTTGTAAATCATGCAGGGAAGAGAAACTCCATGAAAACACCAGGAAATCCATATAAATCATGGAGTCTTGAGCCTCTGGATGCCTCTTTGCTGTCAGGGAGTCCATGTGCAGCTTAATTAGAGGAGGAGATGAGCTTTCCTGCTGCCAGACGCTGCTCACCTTGCTCCAGCGCCTCCGATTATCCCAGCTGAGGACAGCATTTCAAGAGAAATTAGTGTCTTTGTTTAAAATGTGTATTTAGGGGCCTTCCTTTGAAAGCCATGCTTAGGAAATGCTAAAAAGAGGATTGGACACGCATATTCCACCTGATCCAAGAGCTGCAGATAATTTTTGCTAAGCCTGGAGGTGATGTTCTTCTCTGCTGCAACTGCTTCACATCTCACACACACTGATTTGGGAATGAGCTTTTGGGGAGCCCCCCCGGTAATTCCATCTCCTTGTGCCACCTCCTTCCTGCCACTCCACTGCTCCGAGAGCTGTCCTGGAAATGTGACAGTGTAACAAATCGTATGTAAAAATGTAAACCGAATTCTGCGTGACCCACCCGTGTCCTGGGCTGATCCCGCAGCACGGGCAGCAGAGGGGGGGATTCTGCACCTCGGCTTCACTTCCTGAGACCCCACTCGGGACAGTACTTCCAGCTCTGGGGCATCCATCCTCACAAGGATGAGGAGCTGCTGCAGTGAGCCCAGAGGATGCCATGGAGATGCTCTAAGGGCTGCTGAAAGGCTGGAGAAGCTGGGAGTATTCACCTGGAAAGGAGAAGACTCCAGGGAAATCTTAGAATCCCTTCCAGTGCCTAAAGAGGCGCCAAGAGAGCTGGAGAGGGACTTGGGACAAGGGGTGGAGGGACAGGACAAGGGGAATGGCTTCCCCCTGCCAGAGGGCAGGGTTAGGTGGGATATTGGGAAGGAATTGTTCCCTGTGAGGGTGGGGAGGCCCTGGCACAGGTTGCCCAGAGAAGCTGTGGCTGTCCCATCCCTGGAAGTGTCCAGGGCCAGGTTGGACAGGGTTTGGAGCAACCTGGGACAGTGGAAGTTGTCCCTGCCCATGGCAGGGAGTTGGAATGAGATGAGCTTTAGCGTGCCTTCCAACCAAACCATTCCATGATTCTCCAATTCTATAATTCCTTGCATTGAGTGCTACAATTGCAAATGTGAGCACTGAGAAGTTGGATACTGGGAAGACAGACTTGAACTTTGCTTTCCTGTGCGTAACCTTCCCTGAAGCTTTTGATCACAATGCACAGACTGTCTCCTGCAGGACCCATGACTCACCAAGCACCTGGTGGGATTTGAAAGGCCTTGGCATTGTCCCATCAGACCCTCTGTGCCCCATGAGCAGCAATCTGCCCTTGTTTGGATCAAGCCTGGTCGTGTCTCCGTAGAGACAACATCCCTGCAGCCCTCACAGGAATACACTGATCCTCCCCAAGCAAGAACAGACAACAGCTGAGAATGAGGTTGCAGCTTTCATTATTTTCTAAATGACTAATAAATGCAAAACCATCTTGCAGTCTCTTGAGGCAGATCTTTATATAACCCTGTGATCCTTCAGCAGGGCTTTCCGATCCGGATTCCTTTCCTCCCCGAACCACCAGAGATCAGTTTGCTTCTGCTGCTGAAATGCAACCCCGAAATGCAACCCCAAAATGCAGCATCCAAACTTGTTATTCCAAGGCTTGTCACAACAGCACAAAGGCTGAGGCTCTTTGGTGAGCAGTCATAAATGATTCTGTACTCTCTGTTCCTCACCTTGTCCTCCTCCATTTACAACCTCTTTCTTTTTAATTAGGAATGTCACTATGGACACCTGGGCTGCTGTGTTTAGCCTGGGATCCCTGGCAGCACTGAGGGAGAGACAAGAGCCTTTCTTATGTGTGGTCTGTATTGGATAGGTGGAATGTAGGTAAGATATATGCAGGAAAATCTTCCCTGTGAGGGTGGGGAGGCCCTGGCAGAGGTTGCCCAGAGAAGCTGTGGCTGTCCCATCCCTGGAGGGACAGGGCCAGGTTGGACAGGGCTTGGAGTAACCTGGGATAGTGGAAGGTGTCCCTGCCCATGGCAGGGGGTGGAACAAGATGAGCTTTAAGGTCCTTCCAACCCAAACAATTCTGGGATTCTACATGGGCTGACCTGCCTTTATCTGAAAGCCATTTTCCAACCAGAAACAGAATTATGCTCCGCATCCCTTCAGGCAAGAGGGCTGGACTCTCAGTCTCACTTTAACACGATGAAGGAATCTGTGTCAGGGCAAGAAACTGAGCCCACACCAAAGGCAAACATCCTGCCTAGCAGACAACTCCCTCCACGATCCGTGGTCTGCAGGGCTTGCTGTGCACTGCTATCGGGACACGTCACTCCACAATCTCTCCTCTATTCTCTGAGGGAACCTTCCAACCCCCTGCTCCCAGATAATGTAATCATAAAGGAACACGGCAGGGTGAAGCTGTCCCAGCAGGTTTTTGAGTGTGGTGATGTGCTGGAGCAGAGCGTGGCCAGCGAGATACAGGACAGGGCCTGGGCTGTGGACACTGCTACAACACGTCATTAAACTCAGCAAGAGGCACCCTTGGAAGCAGAAAGCAGCTCGGATGAGTCCTGGCCCTTGCTGATGTGTCCATGGGCTGAGCGGGCCAGCAGCTATTTCAGGTTTGCCATTCTGCCTTGGATCACTGTGTGGAGAGATCCAATTGCTGCCTTTACAGCTCTCTCCTCCTGTGTGGTCAAAACATTTATTTTTTTTCACATTACACATGAGCAAACAGGTCAGAACCCGTTATTTATTTGATGCATTTCACGTCCTTCTCTAAGATGTTGGGCTGAGAACTGTTTACAATCTCCATTCACAGATTCAAGGTTTGAAATAATTACCTTAAAAAGCCCAGAAAATATGACTTGCTCCAGAGAGATTCCTGAGGAGTTATTCACAGTTCTCAGCGTTCAGGACTCCGGCTGGCCGTGGTTTCTGTGGTATTATTCTGCTCCTGACGGGACATGCTGAGTTCCTAGAATCAGATTTTTCAGGGTGAATAGTCAGTTACAAATTCAAGAGGTGGGTGTAACATGAACTCTCTAATTTTCACCTCAAAGCAGTTGTTTATCTGAATCTTCCTGCTTGGAAACTCAATCCCAAGCCGTGTTCACCCACAACACCCACAATGGCAATCCTGGCAGGGTAACCACATCCCAAACGCTCCAGCTGAGGCAAATATAGCAGAGAAATACTTAGGGCTGATACAGGAGCTGTTGTCTTTCATGACTTTCAGGGCAGTTCATACCCACTGAGTGACTGAAACATGCAGGATGGTAACACAACAACAGCTTTATCCTCCCTGCTTGCAGCAAACACACAGGGTTTATTCATCATAAACACGGGGCACAGAAATGATTTCAAAATGAAACTTCAGTTCCATCACCAGCGTGGCTGCTCCTGCCAAGGGTTCAGCCTGAGGTTTGCCTGCCAAAGATCAGGTCTGATGAAATCTGCTGTTCCACCTTGGCAAGAAAATACGGCCAAGGATGTGATTTTGCACAGAAGTTTCTTTTGATGGTCTTTCTATTTCAGCCTCTTGTCCCTACACCCCAGCAACTGAGTTTGTAGAACACCCTACTAAGCAAGACAAGAAGGAATTGCCCCAAAACAAAGCATTATTTGATGTATTCTGAGGGATTAAAGCTTCCCAATCAGGCTCCCAGCGCTAGCACCCCGCTGGACTTATGGATAAGGAATGTGTTGTCTCTTTTAAAATGTAATTGCTGGTTCAGGCCCTTTGGACAGCTCTGAAAGAGCCTGGCCAGCCCTTGCAAACACACACCTTCCAGGACCTTGGGTTTAACCTGGTAGGTACCTGCTGTGTGTGGTGGCTGGGAAGAGGTGTGGGATGGAGAGCAGGAAGGGCCATGTGGCAGCAAAGGGAGGCAGAGGCAGAGAGAGAAAAGGATGGTGCCTGCAGGTGTATGTGGAGCCCATCTGGATTTATATTCACTGTTTTATATCAGGTAGACTTGAATTCACAGGTATTTTAACCATAAGTTTATTAAATTCTACGTGATCTTGAGGAAATGAAGTCTCAGAGTTTTAACTCACCTCCAGCTTTTGGCATGGCCGTACCCCTTCCTTGACTTTTGGGTCTACATTTACACTTACGCTTTTAAAAAGGTCACTCCTCCTGGCTTCAGACTGAAAGGTCAGAACAAAATAGACTTTTTGAAGGTAGATTGTCTGCCAAAAAATGAGCTGACATTGGGTGGGCAACTCTGAAGGTGTAAGTTGTCATCATGTCCTGCCTCAGTTTCCCCAGCTGGTGGTGAGGCATAAAGAATTTGAAGTTCCAGAACAGTCTGAGACCTGCACCCAAAGAAACTCTGTTTGATGCAAGTATAAGCTATTTTTTCTCATGCACTTATTTTCTGTAGGCGTTTGGTTTAACATTTCATTGATCTGTTTCAGGGACCACGTTAGTCCCTGTTTTTCAGGGAGGTGACAGATTAAGTGCAGGCCTGAGCCAGGGCTCAAATATACATTGCAAATCCAGGCATCTAAACCCAGCCAGCCTACACATTTAGCTGCATAGATTGAGAGGGGAAATGATTGCTGAGCTGTTACATTCCTTATCTCTGCCTGATCAAAGCGGAAATGGACGGAGGAAATTTCTCCTTCCTGCTTTGTGGGTGAAATTCACCCCAGAGCAGCAGATTGCAGCTGCGGGTGTCACACCAGGATCTCTTGGAGCCAGGAAACTGGTTTCCAAGGGCGCAGCCCTGCTGCCTTGGAGTCCTTGCACACATATATTTTTAGCCCATCAAGGTTTTCAGGAGGATGGTGGGGAAATGAGATCACCAGGGCAAGCTGTCCCGACTGCAGCCCAAGCAGTGGCCTCTAAACCCAGCCCCTGGTAGCCAGAAGTCCCCTCCCCAGCCCAGGGGCTTCTCCCACTGCGCCCAGCCTGACTCCTGAGCCGGCTGAGTCACCAGGCTGGCGCCCAGCACTGCTCGGGGCTGCAGAGGTGGGACGGAGAGCAGCCCTCGGCCTGGGCAGTGTGTCCCTGCTGCCAAAGAAAGCCACAGCACAGCCCCTGTTCCCTTTAATCATAGGAATGATGAAATCAGCTTCGCCTCTGCAGGGAGCAGCGCGTTGAGCAGGTAGGGCTGGTCCCCCGGGGCACATCTTCGGCTGCTGGACACGGACACAGCGCTCGCCATCAGCTGTCGCCTTGGCAGCTTTAAAGCTGGTGCAGATGTGTGGGTGGGGAAAGGAAAACTGCCTGGAGTGTGGGACGCAGTCTGCTCCCAGCACGGAACAGGTCCCAAAAAATGCAAAGCCTTGGGACATGAGCCACGCCCTTGAACTCCCCTGCTCCCTCCTCTGGAGTGGCTTTGCCACAACTCAGGGTGTGACAAGAGTGAAAACCCCGACGGGCCATGAGAAATGGGTGTGCTGTGGACTCTCTTGGTAGTTTTTGATGGCTGAGGGCAGGAGCTGATGAACCAGGTCCTCCCTTTCAGTTTACTCTGAATGCCCATCCGAAAACTGCCCTCACCAGAATTGGTCTAACAGTTTTCAGGAAAAAAAAAAGATGGGAGAAAAGCCCCCTGTTCCCAGTGGCCTGGCACTGGATAGTGAGGAAGGCCAAAGAGAAAGTGGGAATATTCTCCCTACTTTTTCCCAATCTCTTGTTTTCCGACCCCTCTTAGGAGCTACCACCCATATTTGGGATCTTCCTTCTGCTACAGGTTCCTATTGAACTGGAAGGTGTCACTGGTGTGAAGAGGACACCACCACAGAAAATTCCAGGTTTCTTCAATCTGCTTCTCAACAATGTAGGAAGCACTGCTGTCCTTCTCTTTCCCTTCTAGTTTTACCTTCTACCCAAAAGAGAATCCAAAATGATTGATGGTTATAAGGAAGAGTGTGGATGACACTGACCCCATGGAGCTCCTGGCTCTGCCTGAGAAAGAGAAACCTGAGGCCATGAACAAGCCCTGGGACAGATTTTTCCTTCTGGATAAAGAGAAAGGGTTTCCTTGTTAAAAGCAAATTGCAAAATACCAGAATATTTGAGTTCTCTGCTTCCCTTTGCCCTCTCTACAAATTAATTCCCTGCATTTCATTTTCACCATTCATAAAACAAGGGGGAATCTTGATCTGTGGCTGCAATGAATCCACACTCACACAGAGCTCTGGGGGCTCCCAGGTGGTCTGGCTTCCAACCCAAACAGCAGTGGGGGGAATAAATAGCAGTGGGAGGAATAATCACAGTGTTTGCAGAGAGCGTGGAGATTCCTGAGAGAACAGTGCTGTAGAGCAGCCTCGGGGATCCTCAGCCAGGTGGGATTTCCCAGCACTTTATTTCCTGCCACCTGCACAACCAAAGCATAGTAAAAAGTATTTTATCTGGGTAAAATATTGTGAGGAGCAGGTTATCCAAATAAAAAAGGAGACATAAGCATCAATAATCAGGGAGGGAGACCCAGTCTTTTTTGTCATGATAGCAATGAGGAAAGTTGTTTGGCATCAACTAGAAAGAATTCCACCATGCTGATGTNTTCTTTTTCTTTTTCATGTCCCCTCAGACTCCGCTGTGGGGGTCAGTGAAACAATTCTGAATTTAAAGACATGAATAGCAGCTACATTTGGCCATGCAGCAGAAATCCTGTTATTCAGGCCTTGTGGGATTCCTTCGGTGGTTTCCTATTCCTCCTTCCAGCTTCCTCACCGCCAGACCTCTGGATTGTCAAGCCCCAGCTTGTCCCTGCGTGCCTGTTTCCTCCTCCTCAACTTCTCCCTCCAGGCTCTCCCTGTCCCACACGCATTCCTAGCCTGTCTTTTGCTGCCCTCTATCCTTGGAATAACCTTCCTCCTACTCCAAGCAACAAACCTCATTCCTCTTTCCCATCTTCCTGCCGGCAGATCCCAGCGTTGCCCGACCATTCCCTGTGGGTGTCTCAATCCTGGAATACCCCAAACCCTCTTTCCTAGAGCACTGAGGTACTAAACCCTGCAGCGCACTTTGCATTTGGTGTTCCTCCTTGGAGCTGGGATTAGCCAGACTCCCGCCTGCCCCAAATCCACACGGCTGGACCCCTGTGGAGAGCCTCTGGCAGGGCTGAACCTGAATGGAATTCCTGCTCACAGCAGTAATTCAGCTTTTCGTGGGAGCTGACTGACAGAAAATCGATTCCCCGGGTTGGTTCGGATGGTGAGGGGTCTTTGTGCTCAAAGCCCAAGGCTTCTGCATTGAGCATCCTGCTGGTTTTTGCAGGAATCCCTGGAAGATCAAGTCATCCCTATGAATCCTCTTCTGGAGACCCTTAATAATGCTAAAAATAGGAGGAAGAACAATTCCTTCCATTTGTAAGTAGTAGCCCTTCACTGGTAGGTCCCTGTAGATCATACAAAGACCTTCCCTCAGAAAAAAATAAACCCCAAAACGATCTTAAAATGCTTCCTCAAGCAGTAAAGTTAATTTATATTTACTAACACTTCCCACTGAGCATTTTTGGTTCCTATTTTCTTGAACTGAGTTTGTCACTTCCGTTTTGCCTTCCTATTTTTATATGTCAAATTTTTTTTATCTGTCGAATAAAAAAATCGTTTTGAACAACCCCTCAAATCAATGCCCTTTCAACTGATCACTGCTGCAAAGATTCAAGATGCAGAATATTTTTAATTTTACAGATCTTTTTCAGATTATTTTGCAGATTTTCTGCAGTTTATTTTTAATTTTGGCGTTCTCAGTGAACATGTAAAGCATTGGGGGTTTCAACTGAAGCCTCACTCCTGTTTCTGTGTGCTACATACTTCTGCCATATGCTTCAGAGAAAGGAGGATTTCTTTAAGCTCTAATACAGAATCCAAGAAGAAAGAGGGTTTTTTATAGATCTGATCTTTGAAAAGATTAAATTTCCTCTCACTGACTTGCAAATTTGCCCCTACAGGCAACGTTGTCTGTCCCTGATGAACACTCAGAACCTCTCAGCTACTTTATGTTTTTCTACAGATATTGCAATCTTGATTAACAGACTCATCTTTTATTTTCTCATCCAGGGCAAATTTATCTGAATTCACTGTGGTAGCACAGGGAGGCTGGCTGGGGCTAACACTGGGAGTTGTAAGTAAGCAGATAATTCTCTATATTAACTTCGCTTTGGATTTTTTCTTGTGTTGAATGGACCCTGTTTTGATTAAATCAGACACAAGCAAATCTGAAATGAATTCTGTGAACTGGAGGGATCTGCACTGCTGTAAATGAAACCAAACTCTGTCTCTTCTTCTACAGTGAAGTTACGTGTTTTAGATGATGACAAATTTATTTCCTCTTTCTTTACTTGCCTGTGAGACTCTGTGCACACAAAAAGGACACGATGCCTCCCCCAAAGCTGTACATTTTTCACTCCACGATTATATTGCAACCATTACTAACACTCATCAGCACAACAGTGTAATTGTCTTGCAACCAAGACCCTAAAAATAGCTCTGCAGGGAAGGTGCATTGTTCTGTGCTTGCACACGTGCATCCAACACTAAATCGAGAGCCACAAATCCCAGCTCTCAAGGTGAAAAGACCCCACCATGTTTCCTGACTAAAGCCCTTCAACACACAGAGAAAGGAGAGAGGAAACATATGGACCAGTCATTCTTTAATGTGGGATTGTCTGCATCCCTCTGACTTTCAACTCATCCCAGATTTGCATCACACCCAGGAACCATATGTTGGATTTGCCTCTCTGGACAGTTCAAGGCCAAGGCAAGTGGACGTTGTTTCCTGGCAGATTTCAGCCTCCTCCAGGCTGGCATGGCCAGACCTTTGCACCAGCACCACTGACCAAGGTCCTCCTGCACCTTGGCTGGAGCTCTGTGGGCAGAAAAGATTGAGAGTCCTCCCCAAAGTCACTTGGACTAAACAAAATTGACAATAAAGGTGGTTTAAGTCAACCTAAACTTGCCTGAAGAACTCACATGATGCAGCTCACAGCAGAGTTATATGGAAAGAAGACTCCAGCTGAGAGGGAAGGATGAAAATGCCCAGTCAGGACTTCCTGGTGATTTGGTATCCCTCTGGGGATTCTGGAGTGTATTGATGCAGTGAGGTCTAGAGGAGGATGGGTTTTGTGGAGACCAAAAGCCAACCTGTGTTAGAGCCTGGCAGAAGGCATGGACAGAGTGATTACAGGGTACAAACCACCTTCTCCAGAGCTCTTCTCTGAAACAAAGGGCAGTGTAAGGACACAATTCACAGGACAACCTTACAAACCATGCACTGGTAATTCAGAGGATGCTCAGAAGCAGGATGAGTTATTCTGGAAAGTTGTTCTTGGACTCAGCAATGACATAACTGGAAAACAATGGCATTTTCTGCCTCTCTTTCACTTGCTGCTAAAATATCTGTACTAAAACTTGTGCCAGTGGGAACATTGTGAAGGTTGAAGGCATGTTCTGGGAGCATCACTGAAGGATGCTGTGGTTCTTGCTGCGCTCACAGGACTTCCAAAGGATATCGGTGAAATACTGCTTTCACTGATATCAAAAGCAAAATTCTCACTGATATCCATAGGGCTGTGACTTTTCAATCTCTGGCTGCTGGACACACCTAGATATGTTTGCCTCTGTGTTCCATGTCTGGAGAAGTCACATGTCATTTCCCAGGAATGAGCCAAGAGATATTCTAATTTCTTCCTTGAACTTACTGGTACAGCACTTTTTCTGTGTTATTCACTGCCTTTAATGCTCACATCCCTGCTCAATCCTCTGTTTCTAGGATAAAAAACCTACTCACCAGAACTGTGCTTGGTCAGAGATTGAAATTGGTTCTCTGCAGTGGGGGGTTGTTACTAATTATCCGGGAAGAAGAGGATTGCAAGTGACTTTTCCTTAGGCAGGCCAGAGTGAGAAAGGAAAGCTGTCTTCCCTTATTTTGATCAATGCATGGTGAGATCCCCCTTGATCTGGCAGGGCTGCCATGAAGGTAAAAATGATCATTTTCAAACTGAAGTGTTGAGCTGCTTCATGCTAATTGCTTGCATCTCCTCAGGACAGGGAAGACAGCCAGGACAAGCTTTTCAATACTCTTGAAAAAGTTTTGGGGTTCAATCCCACTTACTTCAACATGGCTGCTACGTCAAAATCTCCTGGGCAGCCTGAGCAACTCATCCCACATGGGAGTTTTTTCTTCGGTGAAAAACTCAAAACGTGCTCAGGAATTGAAACCTAGAAGAACACTCAGTCTCCAGTCCAAAACCTGCTTGTTAAGCCTTGTTTGGACTGATGGCAATTGTGTAATTACCTCTTGGTCTGCCTCTTGCTGCAGAAACTTCTGCTTGTGCTCTATCTTAATTTTTAGCACTGGGTGCATCAAGGTGTGATCACAACAAAAAAACACAGATGGTGGGGAAGAGCCACTTCTCACTGGAATCCTGGAGGAACATCAGTGAAAGTGGAAATACAGCAAACAGGATGCTCCCCGCCTGGCCCAAGCTTCCTGTAGGAATAAAATTCAGCTTCTTCAACCTGAGGATAAATAAGCGACTGAGGAGCAGCTGGGACAGCCTGAAGATTTGTTCAGTTGTCTGTGAGCTAAAGCCTGAAGATAAAATATCTGCTCCACAGCAAACGAGCGTGATGTAGGAGTGTCTGGTTAACATTCAATGGCCCGGGGTTTGCAGGACTTCAGACGAGCTGTAACAGGGTTTGTTTGAAGCCTGAAAACTGACAGATCTGAAAGCTGTGGCAGAGACCACGGGTTAAAACCTGCTCATCTCGCATACATGTGTAATCTCAAGGAGCAGCTTTTGTGAGGAGAAGACTTGACCCTTTGTCTAGTTTTGACACATACTTTCCTTTTTAATATCATTTTGAAGAGTATCTGTTGCGGCGCAGAGCTTATTGGGAATATCTGCTGGCTTCTGAGACTATTATTATAAGCAGGACTTGAGCTACAGAGAGATCAAACAGTCTCCAGCTGCTGAACTTCCAGTGCCCTTTCCAGCAGCTGTTGGTATTTTACAGCTCCCAGGATTTATACATTGCAAACAAGCCTTTTGTACAAAGCAGATATGATTTTCATAGGCTACAAAGACAGGCAGTCCCAAATCACGGCTCACAAGTAACACACTGCAGGATTCTCTGGCATGTTCAGAGCTGTGCACTCTCCCTGCTCCGGGCAGGATGGGAGAGCAAAGCACAGTGCTGGTCTGATGGGACCTGGCTGCTCAAATCTCAGTGGGATGGAAAATTATTTTAGATGTTTGACACCATGGCCTGGCTTCCAGCTTATGGTGCAGATTAAGAATTCCCTTGTGAGGGTCTGTGTCCCTTCTGCCCAGTATCCTTTGATGTCCTGGGCTCTGGTCCAGAAGAAGAGACCTCTGACGAGGGATGTCATGGAGAAATTCAAACAGAAGCCAAGGAGGAGCAGGCAGAGGTGGACAACATGGACCCGGGTTGAGATCTCACGCTTGGTGACAGTAAACCAGGACAAAGCCAGTGTGCTACGAGCTCAGCCAGTTCACTGAGATTGGAAAAGCTGCTAAAACCAGGCTCCTGTTTCCAGGGGATATAGAATGACCTTAAACAACATGCTGATTTTTTTAAAAAATGAACAGATGTGCTATTGAGAGTCAGAGCTGGCATCCACAGCTGCCACAGGGCAGCGGGCCTAGCAGATGGCTGAGCTGTCAGCTAAGGACTTGATCCTGCTCTGTCCAACAGCCCTGCCTTGCTGGTGAGTTTGGAGCCACGGTGGAGCACAGGCACAGACCCTCCAGAGCTTACAGGAGCCCAGGGACAGCAGCACCTTGTTTGAGGTGTGTATTATTGCTCTGCTCCAGCCAGCCCTGCTGAACAGTGTGTGTGTGTGAAGGGATGGAGCTGAGAGCTGCTTCCCTTCTGTCCTTCTCAGTTTGTTCCCAGCAGGGCTGGTCTGCAACCATTTTGCTGAGTATGCAGCAAGGGAATGGGGACAATGAGGGATTTCCTCCCTGTTATTTAGGTTAACATGTTCACCTTCCCTCCAATAGTGGCTGGCAAAGTTACTCAGCTCATGGCTCTGCAGCCTGGAGAGTTCCAGAGGGGTATCACCAGGCCCAGGGGAAAAGCAGGGAACAAGCTGGAGTGGGAGTGCATCCTCTCAGCATCGTAGGGCCAGAATGGAGGATTTGGCCAGCAGGTCACTAATGGCCATCAAACGCTGCCACTGTAACAGCCTCTGGGCAAATCACCCAACCTCCTCAAGCCAAAGGGAGCAGAAGGGGAACATCAGCACAGCCAGTGCAGAGCAGTTCTGCTTCTGCCATGCCCCCTCTCTAACCCTGTGTAAGCTGGAACATGCTCCTAGCAAGGTCAGAGATGAGCACAAGCCTTCTGCATGAATATATCACCCCAAACTTCCATCGGTTTTTTACATACAGCAGTGCTGGGAAAAGTACAAGCTTGTCCCAAATTAACGTCTCCCTGTTGCCATAAAGGCAGAGGCGGCTCTGCCATACAGAAAGGTGCATCTCAGAAATCCTTTCCAGTGATAATTAGTTGAAAACACTGATTATGCAGATGTCTGACCTGTGACGCCACAGTCAAGCATTTTAACGCACAAAGAACAGCAAGGCTGTTCCATGACTCCCAACATGTTGCCACTGGCTTTGATTAAAAATATAATCCTTACAGATATTCTGAAAAGGAATGAATCCCCGAAAACTCATGGTTTGTTTCTAGTAACACAGAGCTATAGGAAAGCTACCTAAAAGGCACATCAACCAAAGATTAAATCAATTTTTGCTTCCCTTGCTTGCGTGTTGCTGAAGAGCCAGAGCCCTGCAGCTCACTGCAGCCTGTCTCGCCTTTCCTGGTGGCTGTGCCTCGCCTCTCTGCTGTGCTGTCACACAGCCATGCTAATGCTTAGCAGCAGGAACAGTATTTAAGCATATTATCAAACTCCACCAGTTATTCATATACTCCACTGCACAGACACACTGACAGAACATGATCAGAGCATGAATCACAGGCCCTTTGGTCTATCTTTTTTACACTCAGCAACTATTTCCTTTCTTTGCTACCAAGCAGGTTTTTGAAAGTGACATTTGACTGTGCCAAAATATATTCTGATTGTGCTTGGTTATAGCAGCCCATAAGCCACATTGTCCTCTCTGTCAGTGGATCAAAGTATGAGCCCAAAAGGTACAAATATAATCTCTCCACAACATGCTTTCCTTTGGCAGTGCTGCAGAATCATTTATTCAGGGCAAATGGGTTTTCCACGGAAAGGACCCCCTGTGAGGACTGAGACTCTAAGGATTGCTTTAATGCTATTCCCATGCCAGCATTAACTCATTTCCTTTCCCTGTACCCACAGGGAGGATTTCTCCCTCTCTCTGCACAGGTTAACAATCATAAATCTGCTTTCTCATGCACTGCCAGGCTGTTCTCTTGCTGGATCTGAACTGGTCATGCCTTTCCTCCCCTGCTCCTTTCCAGGTGTGACACAGCATCGCAGGGTGGTAACAGAAGAACAAGGATCCCATCAAGCAGTGCTGGATTTGCTCCAGAAATCCAGCATGTCCTGCTCTGGATCCTCCTTAAAGCAGAGGAGGCTGCAGGTAGAGTGAACATCAGGGTAAAATCAATTCTGTCAGCTCGATGTATCGGCACACAAATGTCACCGGTTCTGGTGCCCAGTGCTTCCCTGTCGTTCTTTTGTGGAAAGGATAAAGCCTGTCACTGTAACATTCCCTTCATCCAGGTAACAGCCTGTGTCTGCCCCTGTATCCTTCTCTTCCGTGCTGAAAGACAATCTTGCTGTGACCTTGAAATTTCTGCCCCTGCAGCACGAGAGGCAGACGGTGCGTGCCGTGTTCGTGCGCTCCGGGAAGGCACCACGAGCACTGCTCCACAAACATTCCTGCACAGATGGAAGCGTGAGTGCAGTCCTGGATTAATGACAGGCTACATAATCTCCCCCTGGCAGTCAGTGGCCTTCTGCTGCCCAGACAAATGTCAGGTTTCGATCAACCAGAAAAACCCGCTGCCTACCAGGACTGTCATCAGCTCAGCCCAGCACTTCGCTGTTGAGAGGTGAATGGGAGAGATGGGGAAACTGCTTTTCAGATTTTGAGCTATCAAATGGACAGGGTTGCGCTTTACATCTATTCCCTGTTTGTGGAATTCCATCTTGGGCTTTGCTAAACTGATAAAGCAGCATAAAAGGGGAGACTGACTCTGGAGATGCAGTCCAGCACCCGGAGGATGTGATGTTTCTTTCTGAGGCTGCTGTCACAGCACTTCCAGTAACTCTCAGGAGTGCTAGAAGCAGGACAGGAAAGCTCCAAAGAATCCTGTTAGTATTTTGCCTTGAAAGTCACAAATTAAGATGGGAAATACATTACAGGGGAAGGCTTGTGTTACTTTTCTGTGTATCCAAAGCTAATGCCAGTTGATATGGGGCTATGATTCCAGCTGGGAAATGCAAATGACTTTATAAACCAGAAGGTTTTCTCTCTCCAGCCTTCGTAACTCCTGTTAGTTCTTTCACTCCACTCCTCTTTGTTTCATTCCAGGAGCCGCTGGACTAACTGACGGTTGCTTTGCGCAGCACATCCCTGCATTTCACCCACTGCATTGTTCCAAATGGATTCAAACAGGCTGGTACAGCAATCCTCAGGCAAAGCACACAGTGCCTTCTGCACAAGCTGGGGCTGGCTGAGCAGATCCTCACTGAGGAACGAAAGAGGTTGGGTCATTCCTTCACAGGTTGCCTTGTGCTCAAGGGAATGTTAGGCTGAGAGACACTTCCAAGCGCCAGGGCCAGAGACAGGATGTCTAATAAACCTCTCATTTTGTGAGAGAAGCACAAAGAATTAGGAAATACACAACTTGGAACTAGACAAATCGGCACCATTTTTTATGGGGCTCTATTGCCTCCTGCAACCCTTTTATTTTTTGCAGGATAACCACGGAAATAGGGAGTTGCAGAGGGAGAAGAGCAACATGAGTTTTCACCTATGACACACATAATAAAGTGGAAGGGCAAGTAAGGGAAAGCAGTGAACAGCAAACAAATGTGCTATGAATAGGCAGTTACTCGTGTTGTTTGAATTCCAACACCATTACTGAATGCACATCTTCCACTTGCAGATGTCAGAGGTCTGCATCCTGTGCAGGGATCCTGTCCCTGATGGGAAATCACAGAGGGAGTGGCTAGAAATTACTGCTTCCATTGCTTCTGCTTCTTCCAAGAAATTTCACAGGTAGGAATATCCACAGGCTTCCTTACAGCAATATTTCAGTGCCTGTGAGGCTGGGAAGCCACACTGGAGAAGATTTTGGGCAGTGATGAGGATTCTGCACTGCTGCTACCTGAGTTTTTACATTATTTTACCTGTCTTTCCATGTTAGATGGAAAAAACCTGAATCCCAGCTTAATCTCTCCAAGGTCTGTGGACAATAAGAAGGCACCAGAGTTTCTGCTTGACTCTCCTGACCGGGGAGAAAAGGAGTGCAGAATTGGATATAAAAGGGTACCATTTACTCCTACCAAACTGGGCTGACTAAACTGATGGCAGTTATGACTCAGGATGCCTTTGGTGTAGATAGAGCTGCAGAGTTTGAGTTTCTACAGCAACCCACTTCCTCATGCATAGAATATTCTCTCTTACACACGCTCCTGAAACTGACTTTTAATCAGACAGTTCAGTTAATAAAATGCAAATGAAGTGCACCTTCAGCTATGCAATAAATCTCACTTGCTCTTTACTATTCCTTAGTCAGGCAAAAATCTTACTAACTGATCATTTATCCAATTTAAGACTGGAAAGTAAAATGGAGAGAGATTGTTGTAGTCGTCTAATATTAGCAGCATGCATCATTAATTTTGCACATATGTTTTTGTCATAACATAATGAAAGTAGCTATTGTAACAGCCACGCAGAAGGGAGCATTCTGTTCTTTCCAAAAACCTAAAATCTGCATTTCCCAACTTTTATAATAATTACACAATAGTCATCACTCCTCCAACCTACTCTATCCTTAGATTTCAACTTATGGATGGAGATCACTGCCTCAATATTACTTTAAAGCCAACAACCACAAGATTACTACTATTATTTTTCATTACTACTAAAACTATTTAGTGCATTTCCTGTTGCAGGACAGCACAAGGTGTATTTTGATTTTATCAAGGACAAAACCTCCACCCCTGAAGTTGTTTTGAAGCCCCACACATTCTGTTTGCCCCAGGCTTGGCCTGATGGCAATTCAGAGGAATGGCCACAGGTTTCTGCAGCTGCTTTTCTAGGAGAAATTAAAAATTAGGGTGAGGAAAATAAACTGAGGTTGTCCTGTTCTGCAGAATTAAACAGTGGCAATTACAGGCACTCAGAACCTTGGGATGTCTGGGCAGGAAAGATAAGGGCTGGGAGAAAAAATAACAGCCATGTTCACTTAGAGACACTGAGAAAGTCAGTGACTTTCTTGTTAATTATTGATAGGGCAAGGGGCCTGAATAATTTCTTTCCAAATCAATGCCAGGAAAGTTAGTAAATGGAGAAAATCCTGAAATCTGAATCTATGCCTGCTGCCTCTAGGGAGTGGGAAGAGAACGTCTTCAAAATTCAAGGCCTGGACTTCCCACTTCTCAAACCAGTACAGAGAGGAGGGGTGAGGATATGAGCATGGGAATACAAGATTACACTATTCATTAACATTTAAAAGCTGAAACAAAGATGTTTGCTTCACTTCTCTTAAGCAGGACCACATTGCCATCACAAAGGGGCAGTTCCAGCTCAGAGTCTCTTCACTTAGGCCCAGGATGGACAAATCAGTTGGGTTTCTGGTAAGAGGGGAAAGAAAGTGCTGACCAAGATATACAAGTTTAAGTGAAACAAAAAATTTTAAAGCAAATTTTCCACATATGGGTGAACCAAAATCTGCCTTTTTATCTGGGTACACACCTTCCCAGCTCCAGTGAGAGCCAAATGAACCTCCACAGCCTTAGAAAGTAAAAGCTTTCAAAGGGTTCTAGTCCCATTTGGACTGGTGTGAATCTAGATCATGATAAGAATCATTCTGCATTTATATCAGTTCAGGATTTGGCATACAGTCCTGACTTCTGTGCTAGCACACAGATCTGCTCCTGTGCTCCATAACAACCTTTTCTAGGAGCTGTATTACTCACACCACAGATATGAAACTCTGCACTAAACAGGCATTTCAGGAAACACCAGGCCTCCCACTGGTATGCAAAACCCACTAGGATCTGATAATAAAATGACCACCTCAGGGCTTTCAGGGACCATTATAATAGAAATGGCTTGTTTTGGGAACCTCATTGCTTGAACTCCATAATACCAGGTGAAGCTGCTGCTGAATGTGGCCCAGCAGGAGGAGGAAATGTAACGGAAAGAATGGGAGGTGAGAAGCATCATGTCAAAGACTTGGGAGCTCAGAGAACACACAAAACAGCAGAGGAGCTGACAAGTGAACCTCAGCCAAGAGAAGGATGACCTCCCCATCCAACTGCAGGCTGTTATCCATAGGGAATGGTTAAAGGCTCAGGATTCATCAAGGCAGGGCATCAGCTCCCTCAGGTGACTCATAAGAGGCTCCTTTTCAGAATATGGAATTAATAAAGAGCACATGGGGATGATGCATGAGCTTCACAGGCCGCCTGACTGTAACTCAAGTAAAGTCCTTAGGGAACAAGGGGGACTGAAAAGCCTCCTGGTTAAAGCAAAGGAGCTGCTGTCACAAGTCCCAAGTTCTATCCCTGGTCCATCACTGATGCTCAGCATGAGCCACAGCAAGTTGGGGTGGCATCTTTTTGAAGTGCAAACTCTTCTTTAAGAACCTCTGTGTGCACAAACAGATTTTTTGATGCTTAACTTTAAGAAGCTGTGGCCTGAGTCACAGAGATCAACTGTAACACAGGTATGTTGAAAGAATCTTATTAGCAGCCTTTCATAGGATGAACACTGGATTCCCACCCCTTCATTAGGAACAAGGGAACTTGTTGGATGCTGAGGAAAGCCTGGCCCAAATGATGAAATGAAGGATAGGCCTACTGAGGCAGCTCCTGGATGTGGAGGAGCTGACAGGAGGGCCAGCAAGCAGATGCTGGAGGATTAGCTGAGCTGTTTGAAATGGCACTTGGAAGGGCTGGAGAATACCCTGGCGAAAACCGAGAAGGAAAAGTGAGTATGAAGCATAACAAGAGGTTTTTTCTGCCTTATTCTTCAGGGAAATGAACCTAGCCAACCATTACAGCTCTTCCACTCAGAGCACCTTTTGGGATGCTCAGATTTACTCAGCTCATCTCCCCCACAGTTTCTTATATTGTCTTCCAGCACCTCATACAACCTGGGATGGATTTAATTATTCACTTCACCCTCCCACCTGGTAGCAATAGTCATTTCACAGGAATTTTTAGGCATCTCTCTACATAAAGACGTTGTATTTCCTTGACATTCTTTATTAATTAGACCCACTTTTACATAATGATGCTGGTAGGCCTCTGCTTATAACATGTCTCCCTCTGCAGCCTTTCCATCCAGCCTTGGGGAATGCTTCTCCCTCTCCTGCACCTGAATTGTTTTTTATTTAATGTAACTGGAGAAGTTTTAAATCTGCACCAGAGCAGCCATGTGGCTGTCTGCTGCTTCTTCTGAAGTCAGTGTTAACTTCCACAGGATGTTAAACTCACAGATGCCTCATATGCCTCAGAATTTATTAACTGAATCTCAGATTCCTTCTAAAGAAGCACAAATTTCCAGTGACATTTTGTCCTGCTGCTGCTAACGGCTTGTGTGATCCACAAAAACCTTTTCCTGTCTGCAGGCATTAGACCACAGGGCTCAAACTTAGATCTCTCTGCTCAGAATGACTCAGTCACTAAATGCCAAAAGGAGAAGAGGGCTTTGGAGGGAGTTCACCAGGCACAAATAACCATTTCATTTTTCTTTATTCTCTCCCATTCTCATTCTCCTGGTCTGGGGAAAGGAAAAAAAACCCATTGTCTACTTGCTTCAATACTGTGAGACTCCAGCGTGCTGCACAAACAGGAAGGGGCCATGTTTTCCTAGGTATTAACTCATGGCAGCACAGTGAAGTGTTGCCAACTCGTGCCACTGCCCAAAAGAGCTGTGTGAATTCTGAGGGCGAGCAGGATGCTTCAGGAAGAGTCACTGCTGGACTGAGCTCCCGTGGGCCCATTGAAAACCACACATGGAGCTCAGGCTGCTCTCTGGAAGCACCTCGGATGAATTCTTTGGGCTTTCAGCCTGTTGCCAGGGCAGGGTTTAGCTTCTCACCCAACTCTGTGCACTAGTCTCAGCTTCTCCCTTCTTGGAAAACTGCAAGGTGAGGAGAACAAGGTGAACCACCTGCCCAAGAACAGCAGCCATCCTGCCACTCACATAGCTGAGGTGAGGTGCAGTTGCCATGGTCTCTATTTTAGATGACCCTCTTTGCTCTGGTTTCAACATACTGGGCCCCTCTGATAAACATCATCCATGTGTTTGCTGTGGCTGCCCCATCCCTGGAATGTTCAAGGCCATCTTGGACAGGGCTTGGAGAAACCTGGGATAGTGGAAGGTGTCCCTGCCCATGGCAGAGGAGTGGAATGGGATGGTCTTTAAGTCCCTTCCAACCCAATCATTCCACGATTCTATGATTTTATGTTTATTACAAAGTCTTTTTTCATACTTATTCCCCTTTTTTCAGCTAGCTGGATGACAACTGGGGACAAGAAAAGAAAATCCATGGCAAGACGAAAAAGGCTCATCCTAAAGCAGAGCGTGACCTCAAAATGACAACTGCCAACCTCAGTGAGATGAAATGAGCGAAACTTGGATGATATTCTAAGGAATTTTCATGGTTTAATGTGTCAGTTGGAATGGAATTTCCCCGGGTACGAAACTCTACTGGGTGCAGTTGTGCTACGTCACAGCTCTGACAGCATCACGTACAGCTGAAAAGCCCCTTGACCATAAATTCACTGGGAAAATCCACAGTCATACCCTGAGCTCTTCAGCATTAACCCGATGACAAGCACAAGTACAGTTCAGTAATTTAGGCAAGCAGAATCAGAAATATAAGATTTTGTTTCCTAAGTCTTTCTCTGACTCATTGTCTGATATTTGTAATTCATCTTCCACACTCACCCACATATAAAATGTGTATAATCACCGGGAAGTTATGAAGCTTAAATGATTCATGTTTATGTAAGGCCTTCTGATCCTCAGATAAAAACTGTTTTAGAATTGCAAAATATTATCACAAATTAGAACTTTATTTTAGTGTCACTATTGACTACTTCAGTGATGGGTCTGCCAGCACTGCTCTGAGAAACCTCCCCTTAGAAATTAACTTCCTGGAATACAAATATCCAACTCTGTATTATCCAAACCACTAATTTACCTAGTTAATGAGCTAAGTAGCAAAGGCAATGTGTACAATCATTAATACATACTGCAAGCTTTGCTAATTCAAATTCTCCACAGGGAGTACGAGAGACCTTGTACTTCAGAGCAAGGCCACTGGGACACTTAAGTGACAGAAGAAAAATTAAGTGTTTTAGTCCTCCAGAGCTGCAAACAGGCTCAGCTTCCCAGGCTGCTTGAGCCTTTCTGTGCAGACCAGTTAATGATGGGGTAAGAGGAGCTTCCACAAAGGAAAAAAGGACTTAAGTGCCCTGCCAGTCCCACTAAGGAAACAGGACACTAAATCTCAGCTGTTCACTACAGAGCAGAAACACTAATTTGGCTTAATTCATTTGCTGTAACATTCTACCTCTGCCACCCCACAATAGGCAGCTTGTGCAGCTTTGACTTTTTGATGAGACTGAGTTGGCATAAAAGATTAATGCAGCCCTTTAAACCTACTCTGTTAAAATGGAGTCTGGAGCCTATCACTCTTTAAACCCTTAAATAACAGAACCAGCTGAGATCTAGTATTTATTTTTCCCCAGGCAGATGCTGATGTTTTTTCTACAGCAGATTCTGACTTCTCTATGAGCTTGTGAAACCCCTGGGCTTGGAAACATTTGCCTGTTAGCTTCCAGTGACTGAACAGTTCAGCCAGCTCTGAATCCAGCTTATCTTGTGTATTATCCACTCACTGGAAACTCCACTGTGAAGTCTGGGGAACTGTGTGTTCTCTGCAGATCTCCTGCCATGCTGCTCTGACCAGGAGAAAGGGGATGTGTTCCAGGATCCTCCTCAGGCAGTCAGCAAAGATGTGTGATAGACCTTTCCATGGACTCTACTGCCCTCCAAGGCACTGTCCCTCTCACTCGGGAAGGAAAGGTGGTAAATCAAACAAGAAATGAGGCCACAGTTCACAGGATGTGCAGTGTTACCATTCAGAATTCAAATATTTATTTCATCCAAGTATTTCAGTGTTCAAATATTTAACTAAACACTCAGTATTTCAACAAAAACATGACACACAGACCTAGATTGCAGCTATTTCTATGAACAAGACTCTATTTCCCTCAAGTAACCAAATCAGCTTGATTATATTCTTGAAGGCCAAATTCCAACATCATACAGGAAGGCAGCCATGCTGCAGATAACATCAGCTGTCTGCTGAGACACCTGGCCAGGCATTCCTGCTTTCTTGGCTCGGTATTCTCAGCTGTAGATCTCTCCCAGGAAATAAAATCGAGTAGAGCTGACAAACATATAGAGAAGGGAGTGAAGAAATTAAGATTCTTGTTCATATTCCCACAAATTTCTCTCACATCTCCTGCTCACAGACACTGCTGTGCTTATGTGTGTACTCCAGTCACTCCAGACAGTGAAGAGCTGGAAGAAGACCTGGAAGCTGAGGTTATATTTGAATAGAATGCTCTGAACATGTTCTAATGACAAATACAAATTGATAGCATCAATAATAAGGAACATTTCCATTTCAATTCATTTTAGAAATGTGAGCTGATTAATTCTCATCCATATCAGGAGATAGGTCCATGTTGTGAGACACCTTGCGAGTGGGAAAACAGGTAGAGGAGCTTGTCCAGTGGCACAGAAAGCAGCAAGGTCAGTTCAAGCAGGGCAGGGCCACAGGAAGAACACAGTTGCCGTGGCTGAGATAGCAAAGCTCACAGAGATGCCCCAGAGTGAAAACAAAGCTGGAGATGGACAAACAGCTCATGAAGGCAGAAACGGCTAAGCTCAGTGTAAGCATGGAGTCTGCAGAAATCAAGGGGGAGAGACCAGCAAGGAATTCCTCACCAAACCCATGCAGCCACAGGTGCAGCCATGAGTGCAAGGCAGAATCCAGCTCTCCAGTGGGAGCTGCTGATGCCAGGAAGCAGCTGTTGGCAGCTGATGCTGAACACTGCCCATCCTGGCTGATGGAGCAGGCATCCCCCTCACAAAGGTCAGGACACTCTGCACTCCCCCGGGCTACTACAGTCATCCCAGTGCAATTACCAACTGGAATAAACTGAGTTTGCCAGGGAGGGAGGGTACCTTGGCCCTTGAAGCTTTACTCAGCATCATATGACTGACCTCTCTCTTCCAGCTGAACTCCCATGCTCATGTTCACCAGCTGGAAGATAACCTGGCTGAGGCCAATGCCCAGCTGGCTGCAGTGGAGGAGAGCCAAGCTGAAAATAAAGCCATCAGACTCCAAGGTAAATTCCTTGACAGCTCTGTGCAATGTTACCTCCCTCGGATCCTTCTCTTCCCCTACATTTCATCCAGCTCTGGCAGCCCTGCCCTGTCTCCTCTCGCAGATCTGCCATATCCTTCTCTCTCACTCCAGTCACATGGAATTAGTTCCTCTCCTGCTTCTTCATGCAGTTGTTGCACAGCCAAAACCAGCCAGCTGAGTTGGGAGTACCAGGAAGCTCAGAGCAGGCTTAACCAGACTGTCCACTAAAGATTTCTCTCACCTTGCAAGCAGATGACTTGAGGAGGCAGCTGGATGAGGAGTCCAAGGTGCTGGGGGACACCAGCTGCCTGCAGAGGCTGCTGCTGTCATGGGTCATGCACTGCTTGCTCCTTTGAACACTGTCCACTTCAGAGTAACAAATCTGTTGTGTTAGCCCTCACAAAGGAGAACTCCCTCATCCAAGTTATTCTCTGGGCTTGTCACCAGCTCATCTTGGAGGGGATGTGGGGGACATGAGCCCTCTATGGATATGGAAATAAGATATGGAGTCTCTCATGAGTTGGCAGCAGAGCAGAACACACAACCTCCTGACTCTCGGTCCACTGTGCATTTGGTGGATGGTGCAGAAGTTTATTTGCAGAGATCACATAAGTCTGGCTCAAAATATATCAACATTTCATCTCCCTGTCTGACACCTATGTCTTGGAAATTTCTGCTTATCTCCAAAGAGTAATCCTAGTGCTGCACCTGTATATCATCAGTCTGGCAAGGATTCTGTGTTCAGAACAATCACCAAATGGGTTTACTGTCATAATTCTTTGAAACACTGTTTGAGAGAAAACAGTGATGGTGACAAGCCAAGTTCTGTTTTCAGTTGTATGAGCTCAATTCAATCCACTGCAATACAGCAAAAAAACAGGTAAGAAAGAAAAAAAAGACTTGGCTCCTGAACAGGAAGATATTTTGAAGGCTGAGATGTTTCTAGATGGTTCAGAACTGAGTGATTCAAATAGAGCTTGTGCTACCTTGAATCCTGCACGGCTGCTGTGGGAGCCCAGACAACACCAAGCAGGATTTGGACCCGATGACAGAGCAGCTGGAGGAAGAGGAGAAAAGCAAAGCTGAACTGCAGTTCAGCTCTCTAAACTCAACACTGAAGTCACAGTCTGGAGGACCAAACAGAGGATTGATGCCATTGATAGAACCAAAGAGCTGGAGGAAACCAAGTGAGCACTCAGCTTTCAGGGAGTCTGGGGCTTAGGGCAGTCTCATTATTTAGTTTGGCTGCTGAGTCACAGCTTATGGATGTGATCTGTTGGGATGTAATTTGGTAAGAGAGAGAGAAAGCAAAGGGCTCCAGCCAAGAGAAGGAAAATAATACTTGTAATAACAGAGACTATTGAGACCTAACATTGGTACACTGACAACAGAAAACAAACCTTTCTGATTAAGGCTTGAATTTGGGTAGCCTTTTTTAATTTCAATGGGACTTTACTCTTCCAATAGCCCTACAAAAGCCACTATAATTTTCTAAGGATAAAGCAAGCATCAAAGTTTTTACAATCTGTTCTCTGAGACTGCTGCCAGGATGCCACTTTTTCTGTGGTGAAAACAGTGATGGTGCTCAGGAGAGGGCTGCTGATTCCACCACTCTTCAACTCCATGAACTACTCATCAGGATGTTTCTGCCATCCCTCCTGCAGGACGAAGTTGGCTGTGAGGCTGCAGAAGCAGAGGAGACAGCGGGATCAGTCCAAGCCTGGGCTGCCAACATGGAGGAAACTAAGCAGAGGCTTCAGAATGAAGTGGAGGAACTCACTGTTGACTTGAAAAGGCAAGAAATCCAACTACCCAGGAGTGTACTCAGCCTTACCACCAAGATCTAAGACCCGGTACCAGAGGCTCTGGGAGTCTTCCTGTTAACTCAGGTCAGCTTTGATCCAGTCCCTTATTTCTTAAGGTCTCTCTATTAAACGTCAAGCAATCTGCATGGCCATGAGAAGCAAGGCTAAGACTTCTCACATCAAGAGAAAACCCAGATGAGAGCCACAGCTAATTCCTGGGAACACACAGCATGCTTCTCATAAGCTCATTAGCTGACTTCCAGAAACAAGAGTACAGCTAAAGCAAAAGCCCTCCTTTACTGCAAGGCAAGGTATTCATCTTCCTTTAAAGGATAATGATATCCTGCTTTGAACTTTTCAGGGTTGCAGTACTGGTGGGTTGGCCGCTGGTTATTAACTACCAAACTCAAAGCAGACCTAAACAACACAGTTTAAACACCAGCTCCTTCATTAAATTAGTATTTCTACTCTTGCTCGTGTTAGTGTAAGAGCATGAATAGTAGTGCAACTGTGGGTATTTGAATAAAAATGTTACTTAAAATAGGCACAAAGGCTGCTCCAAATCCACTGAAGTCCTTGGGTACCTGCCAATGCCTGCAGTTGGCTTTAGAACAGATCCCAAGAGCCGAAAATCCCACATACAGCATTGCATTACTGGGCTGAAAAAATCTGTTTCCCCATCCCTTTCTTTAATGAAGCAGTTCTTTATTCTATGGTTCCTGTGGTGTGCTTTGTCACCATGGTATCTGAACACATGTGTGGATCATAAGGATATGTAGAATATTTGTGATTAAAAGCTCCTAGGAAAGAAAAATGTACCTTTATTCTTTCCCTTCATGACAAGCAGTTAAACACAGTCTAAAATAGTCTTGAATAACATCTTGTTTGTAACTGAATCTGCTTTGAAATAGAAAAAGTCACACTGATCAACCCAGGCAATTACCAACAGCACATCTGCACAAGGAACATCTGAAGTGGAAAACATTTGCTCCACAGCAGCACCATTATAACCACGGGAGCAAGGACGACTATCACACTGATGGGAACTGGGTGATCTTGTTAAATTCCTAATGGTGAGGAAAGACAGCCTCATAAACATTTTAATCATCCATTCAGAGTGACCAAGAGAAATGCTGCCAGCCTTTAGAATGGCTGCCAATTTAACTGTGACTGGCTGGCAGGACACGCAGAGAAGTGAAGTGTGAAGAAAACTTGTGTCCAGTGAATGCTTGGCTTTATTTTTCCAGGCCAACGCTGCTTGTGCTGCTCTGAACAAGAGGCACAGAGCCTTTGGTAAGATGCTAAAGGAATGGCAAAAAAAGGGCAAAGAGCTGCAGGTTGAAGTAAATTCACAGAGGGAATGTACACAACTGAAAATGTAGAGCTTCAGACTGCCTATGAAGAATCCTTGGAGCACCTGGAATCTATGGAGAAAGAGAACAAGGCCCTTCAGGTTAAGTACTGGTTTGATGTACAAAAATTCTGCACGTCATAAGCCCCTTGATTCCTACTGAATGATCTCTTGGGGTGTTTTCCAGCACCAATTCCACTTTCCTTATTCCTAGCAGTGCTTTCAGTCTCTGAGGACATTAATTTGGTGCAATAAAAGAGAGGCTGCAGTGCCAGTTCTGGCTACCAGCATCCTCTAATTCTGAGCAATTCACTTGGGAGCCTGTTAACAACAGCCAGCTTTACCCTGAGAAGATGGCATTCCCTTTAACCTCTGTGGAGAGGACTCAGCATTTCCAGCAATCAGTTCAGCCAGACTCCTCTCAGTCTCCCTCTTTGCATCCCTTCTCCCTACTGGCTGTTCAGTGATACCAGTTCCCCCTTGCTTTTTTTTACACTTCTGTAAATTACAAAAATTGATCTCTTACAGGAGGCTGGAAGATGACACTGTAAACATTCAGAAGATGCTACAGCCTGCTGTTCTTGTGGCCAAGAGAAAACAGTGATGGACACTCTGGCACACACCCAGCATTTCCTGGGCTCTCTCCCCCAGCCCTTTGCTCCAGCCTCCATCCGCTGGCAGAGAACCCCTCTCTGCTGCAGGGAGATGATGTGGTGTCCTGTTCCCATTTTGTGAGAGCAGCCATCTGAAAGGGGGAGAGGGGAAGGCTGGATAAAAACTGGGAAAAAATTCTCTTCATTTAGTGGGCTTAATTCTTCCACCTCAATGAACACACGCAGCGAGCAGGGCTCATTCAGAAATCCAGGGTAATATTTAGCAATGAAAGAAAAGGACAGCTGACATAAAGTGACTGAAACCATTTCATGCTATTTCCAGTCAAAGGATCTGTCTGGTGCACTCGGTAAAGTTCACCGTCCTGAAATAAACCTATCACATGAAATATCTGTTTTCTCCCCTAGAGGAAAGTAAGGATCTAATCAATCAGCTGAGGAAGGGAGGGAAGAACACTCAGGAGCTGCAAGAGGCGAGGCTGGAGATTGAGAAGGACGAACTGCAGGTGGCACTGGAGGAAGCAGAGTCTTCCTTGGAGGTATCAATGCTGCAGATGTGAGGGATTCCTGCCAGCGTGGTGCCTGCTGCCCACATACCACCAGATGGATTTTGCATGTAAAACTGGATGGATTTTGTATGTATAATCACGTAGACCATAATTACATTATGTACATAATAAGGCTGCAGCATGGAGGTTTTGAGCTAGACATGAGGAAAGTTTGATAATCATTAAGGGGAATTACTACTTGGACCAGATTGTCTGGAGGTTACAGGCTCTGTTATTGGAAGTTAAGTGCAGTCTGGTCTCACATCAAGTGGGACTGGTTTGGCAGGAGGTGATCCAGATTTTAGGCAGCACATTTTTAGGATGACCTCTTGAAATCTCTCCAGCCCTATTTTAAAAAAAAGGTATTCCTGAATGGCTTGGTGCAAAGTCTTGGTATCTCAGTTTTAACAGATTTGAAAAGTTACTGTATTTTTATTACTGGGTGGGCAATAATTTGATACAAGGGCTGGATCAGACTCAAGATAACAGACTGCTGTACCATATGCTTCACTGGAGTCCACAGAAACACTCACTAGCATGCAATTGAGTCTCTGCAGGCGAGTCTGGAGACTGAAGTGAAGGGAAGTGCTGAAGATCTCTGCCTGGAAATGATGGACACTGACCTGACCAGAATGGAAATGCAGCTGGATTGTGCCAGCAGGAACAACAGTGAGCTTGTCCAGACCTGAATAAACTGCAACAGCATGGCCAGGTAAACTGGGGAGGCTGGATGCAGCTCCTGGATGGAAAAAACCTCCAGTTCTATTTTATACTTAAGCAACAAAGCAGTAGATTATGTACTCTTGTTTAGACAGAAATCTTGAACACACTGAGAATTTATGTTCAAAAGCCCTGGTTCTCTCACTCACACCAGTTTCAATCTGCAGTAGTTTCAACAAATCTTACACAAGACAAGCATTACTATCAGCTTTTGTCAAACTGAAAACCCAAGAACTATTTATATGTAATTAAACCGAAAAAGTTCTGTGTTTAAGAGAAGTTGTGACTGCTGTTTGAATAGGATAGCCAAGAAATGGACTGGAAACTAACAGAGATGTAAAACTAGAGAGCTTCCTTCAGCTCTTCATTGCTAAAATAAAACTAAGTAAGCAAATTAGTAAAAAGCTGTCTCTTTGTTGGAATAAAGTCATACAACTGCTGCCAAAAATCCAATTCTAGTAACTTAAAGACTAACAACAAAGATTCTATCTCCCTATACACATCTATACACACACGCACACACACACACTGAAACCTAACTTGTCCTCAGTTACATCAGCCTCAATCAGAAACAATTTTCTTAAAGTCAGTGTGGCTACAATGACAGGCAAACAAGATGCTGAGAGCTGGGGTTTTCATGGGATTTGGTTTTAAGTTTTGCTTTAAAAAAAAAAATCTGGCATCACCTTAAAGTACAGCTTTGCAGAGACATCTCCTACAACTTTCAGCATCCTCTCCCTTCATTATTTACATTAATCTTTCATCTGCTTTCAGGACCTTTGGATCCAACGGGATGAGGATGCTCTCCAGCACGAGGAGCTGCAGGAGCTGTAAGTGCTGCCTCTGCTCACCTCAGAGAGAGCTGGCAGAAGTGCAGGCTGACCTGGAGGGCAGTGAGTACTCTGGAAAACTCCAGGAGCAGGCAGAGGTCATGGAGAAGGCATGATGAACTCAGTGTCCATGCACAGAGAAAACAGAACTGTTCATGCAACAGCTACCTCATCAGAGAGCTTATGTGTGTGTGGTTTAACATTAAATCTTAACTCTGGGTAAGAAATGCAGGATTAGGCCAATAATGGATAAATATCAGTTGTCTATAAGGCAAGTCTGATAACTCTATGGAACATGAAGGGCTCAGTGTTTAAAGATACTACTCTGATAGCAGGATTTTCACAAAAGCTCCATCTAGGCCCAGCTTTGCTCCTAGCAAGGCTTATGAAAAGACTTTTAGCAAATTTGGTGTAACAGTTAAGACACCGCTGAGGGAAAACCCACCTGAAATGGACAGCATAAAACTTTGCCTCCACTGAAACCAGAGTTTTACAGTTGTTTCCATGGTGCTCAGATTTCTTCCATGGATTGTAGCCCCCAGGGAAAACCATTGTAGTGAAATTTGAAGCCTCCTTGCATTACAGACTTCAGCATGAAATAATATACCTGCCACTTCAGTTTGTGCACAGATTTATGAAGCCACTTTAACATTCACCATTAGAGTTGCAGCGCTTTTCCATCAAGACCACCCATGATACCATTTCCAAGGAGAAGAGTGTAACTTCTGGAAAGGACTGATAATCCAAGAAGCACTTCTCAGCTGCAATTACGGGACATTGGTTATAAAAACTGAGTCATAAATGTGGTTTTTATTCAAATAGGATAAAAAATACAACCAATACATTTCCCTCCAATTGACCGATAATAAAAGGATACATTTTAAGCAGGTGAGCTGCTATCTCCATAATAAATTGGGAGTTTAAAACTTATTTGTTTTATAAAACCCACATAGCACTGCACTTGTGCAGCATTCTGGAACACAGCGGCATATTTACATGATGTTGTTTTGCTGGAGAGCAGCCTGTGTTACTAGAATGCAATTTTTCTATTAAAGCCTTCAGAGCTCTCCTTCCATAGAGTGTTTTTATTATTATTATTATTATTTTTACAGCAGCAACAACAACAGCCCTCCAATGATTCATATCAGTAAACAGTAACCGCTAAATGAGCTGTGGGGTTCATATTTTCCAGGAGATAAAAAGACACATCCATATCATAAACTGTGGAGCAGAGACTATGTTTGTTGAGAAAGCAATCAAAAACAGCTTCAGTGAGGTCTGAAGGCAGATGCTGCTACTGCAGCAGAGCTTTGAAATAAATAATATTGGTATATAAACACAAATCCAACAGAAATTCAGAAAAATGGATGCGGACTTCAGGCCTTGGTAAACAACAGGGTCTGTTTCTGCCTCAGAGGTGTATCATTCTATCATTCACAAATCATCTCTGGCAGCTGAATGGAAGAGAGGAGCAGATAAGAAAGATGTTTTGAGTCTCTAAGACTTCTTTCTGCCCTCTAAAATCAGTCTGTTTACTATTAAATGAAAGCTGGGGCCTGACCTTCAACACATTACTAATGAGCACAAGGAAATCATCAGCAAGCACTGAGGAGGTGATGAGGGAGCAAAGAAAGCTGTGGCTGATGTAAGTCACCTCCCCACCTTTCTGCCCTTTATGGTGGTAGCTGGAAACCTTCAGGTATATATTACATTATTTCTCTCCAGTGCTGATTTGAAAGCACAGTGTTAATAATAGATGTCAGCACTTGCACTGCTTTTTATGATCCTGAAAGGCGGGATGCATGTTAGCTCACTGATTGCAGCCTGGCAGAATTAATCCACAAAAGAAGAAATTCACTTTCACTCTGCCTCCCTGGTAATCTGCATCACAGATGGCACCCTGAGGAATTCCTCCATTTCCTCCTGATTTGTCCTTTCTTTCACTTATTACACAACTCCACTCCTCACACCTATCAGCCCTCCAACAAAGAGTAGGCTGGGTTCCCTCTCCAGCGAGTCAGTGGCATTCGGAATTGGCAGAGGGGAGCAGAGCTGCCAGCACTGAGCAGATTGCTCCTTTGGCACTGTGCTGACAACTGGCACTTCCCAAATATCACAGCTAGCTGGGGATTTAATGCACAGCATTTCCTCCCAGACTGACACTGAGCCTTCTGCCACCTTTGTGCTTTCTGCTACTGCGTGCTCAGACAATGTCTTCACCCTCCACCTACAGCACACGCTCAGATGCCTTCTTTCCACTGGAGAGTGGAAATAAAAGCCTGAAGCGTCATTAGAATCAAAACTATTGATTTAATAACAGGTGGGGATAACACCTTTGACTAGCCCAGTGGTTCAAAACAAGCACCCCACCACCAGTTTATGGTCTGATCTAGAGTTGTCCCAAATGTCAGAGATTACTTCCAATGATTTCAGTGAACTCTGGATCCGGCCTTCAGAAAGGCAGCCTGTGATACACAATAAAGTTAAAGATATGGCAAAATTCCTCAGAAGGTAACACACAGATTTCAAATCTACATATCCTAGCTTTCCATGATCTGCATAAATAGCTGTGCTCTCAATCTGTTTCATACCTTCCTCACAGGCTTCCTGTGTGGCAAAAGATCTGTGTCAGGAGCAGGATCATTATGCACACCTGGAAAAGATTAAGAGCAACTATTAAATTGCAATAAAAGACCTGTAAGTCAAGATGGAATAGGCAGAACAGTTAGCCCTGAGAGGAGGGGGGGAAAAAAACCACCACTATGAAACTCCAGGGTAAGAAAAACATGTACAAATATAGTAGAAAGATTATTCCAACAGAGCAGCTATGAAACTCTTTCCTGCACCTTTCACATTCAGCACAAATACCTAAAAAGGAACATTTTCATTTAACAATCAAGATGTCCCAAAGGGAATGCACTAATTCAAGGAAATCCAGACTAGGCAGAAAAGCTGCATGTGGGATACTCTGAACCCACTGGAGCACAAGAGAATCTCAGCACTTTGCACCCCGTGCAGAACTCATCCATCAGAATCTTTACAGTGCCTGAATGCAGCAGTAACAAGCCACTGGTCTCAGCAGCTGATCTACACCCACGAAGGAGAATTTGGAAGGCGTGCTGTCAACAGCAGCATGACTTTAATTTTTCAACTGCAGCAAAACTCTAGAGCATCAGTAACTTCAAATTCCTGGGGTAGATACCATCTTCCTACTTCTGACCCTCAGAGTGGCACATCAATTTTCCTTCTGCTTCTGTTCAGATGAAGGAACTGGAAATAGAGCCAGACACCAAACAGAAACACTGTGTGGAGACTGAAAATTCTGCACAAGAACAAGAGGTCTCTAAAGGAGCTGGTCTTTCACAAAAAATGGCTGTAAAACCAACCAGATGGGAAAGATGCAGAACAAACTGTAAATGAGGAGGCTGTAGGTCTTCCCCGCTCCAGCTCGCTGTTTCATCACTCGGGAGTTTGACTGGATGAATCTTACAGGTCCCTTCCAGCTTGAGGTGTTCTGTGATCACACAATGGCACCTGGTGCACACTACGGGCATTTTCCCTCTCCAAAACACAAGCTGCAAGAAGCACATGTTCAATTCATACCGACAGCATCCCTAGACATGTGGATCTTTGTAGATCCAGTTGCACCTTTTGAGACAGTGACTGGAACGTGTCCATCACTCTCTACAGAGGTTTGTTCTCCTCTGCCTTCTGTGCAGCCACTTCCTGTCCTCAAACACAGCCTCTGATGTGTGCACAGACATGAACACACAATTTATAAAATACTTTTTAACTATCACTCTTCAGGGTCACGCCCGTTCTCCTCACCTTGATATCACTGTGCACAAATATCGGACATGTTCCAGGTCAATTTTTTCCAGTGCAAAGGTTTATCTTGTTAAATCAAACCATTTCTGGTACAGGAAAGGAAGTCCATACACAAACTGGAAGATGCAGAGGAGAGGGAGATGGGATGGCTCCACTGGCTCTAAACAAACTGCACACCAGGCACTGTGTCTCAGGCTTTGCTTCCAGGGGAGGTTATCCAAGGCCTCAGTCCTCTTCCTCCGTGTCAGTGGCTCAGGGAAGCTGGAGCTCGCGTGTTTGAATCCACCTGCCATGAATTTATTAGAGCAGAAAAGGGTGTGGGATGGAGATGAGGAAAACATAGGTGTGTTCTCAACACCAGCTGACTCATGCAGTTCCCTGCAAAAAGGAACAGAGATATTCCACAAGTCTCTTTAGGCACAGAGGTACTTCTGGAACAGTTAATGGATATTACAGACATTTTCACTAATGGTAAAACAAAGGGAAAAGGAGCAGCATCCTTCTACTCCCCAAATGGAGGCACAGAAAGAGCTAAATCTTTTCTTAAGGGCACCAAAACTGCACAGCCAGGACCACTCTTAGGAAAAAGCCTCCCCATGCTGGCACAGTACCCCAGGATACTTCTGTACACTCCAGCAGTCCAGCAGGGAAGACAGGGAGCAACACTATTCAAAGCAAGTAACCAATTCCTACACCCTCTCCTTCCCCTGGGGTAAAAACAAGGAGTAGCACCTCAGTGTTTCTAAAAGTGATTTCTCCCCATAGTAAAAGGTTTGATGGGCGTGTGCCAAATTACTATAGCAATTCTACCTTCTTTCTTAACAAGGTTTTGAAAGGTAAACAAGATATTAAGGAAACACCGCTTCAATGTCCTCTTTTCTTCCAGAGTACTGTTCCAAAGAGTTGCCCATCAAAACATTGCTATAGTATGGAAAAAAACAACAGGTTTGAGATATGAAGTGGCCTGCATGAGAAAATAACAGAAGACAGAAAAAGTGTGAAAGAATCTGCAGACAAAAGAATTATCTGTGTGTCAGACTCAAACCCTTGCAAATAATACATCCCTGGTATATCTGGAATGATGGAACGCATCCAACACTATGTGAAGGATCTGTGCTAACACAGATTTAGGATATTTCAAGTCAAGGATGGGAGATGTGATCCAGGTCATCTCTTGCAAATAATTCCTCTCAATAGCCTTTATTCATAGTCTTATGAAGGCTTATTGTATGGGGAAAAACTTGTATTTTTCACAGTGAGAAAGCAGAACATCATATTCTGCTCAAACTTAAGATGTAAGGTATCGCAAGGTGCTGCAACAGGAGCGTAGAGAGCACAAAAAGAGCAAATTCAAATGAGCTGAGAGGCAAAAACAGCTCCTGTGGCAATGCACACCTAGAATGCACTCAAAGCATGACTTTTCATCACCAATTACCCTTTTGTGTATCTAACAGCCTGCTTCCAGATGATCTCTTTTTGACTACCTGCTACCCTGTAGCTGAATGAGGATGTCCCAACTTAAATCTTTTTTCATATATACCTTAAGGTCAGATCACATCTAAACCACTTTCACTAAGATCAGTTCAGCCTTGCTTCTGAGGCTTTAATCTCAAAAACATCAGCATCCTTCCTGGATTAGCACAGCACAATTGTATCAGCACTACAGCAGGAGCGGTGGTGGAAAATTCTTCGGGAAGCTTCACTGGAGACAGGGTCTTAGCTTTTAATGCTTAAAACCTTTGCAGAGCTCCTCATTTAGATGCTCTCCCTCCATCTGGTGAAAGTAATTTTGTAAACGTAAAACCGTACTTAAAACGTAATTTCGTTGCTGTTACGTAAGTCCATTCGGCCTAGTTGTGTGTCTTTAATCCCTGCAGCTGAGGCAGTTTTATTCTTAAGCCAATAAGGGCTGCACTGATTACACATCTCGCAGCCACAGAGCCACAGGACCACTGACAGAGGCCATCAACTCTCACCTCCTGCCTGAACACAAGACCTCACATTGCACTTTTGCCATCCTGACAAATATTTCGGATCCATTCTTAAAAACTTCTGAGAGCAGCCCTACATCCTGTCAAATCAGTTCCTAAAACAGGGCTTCACTACTTCAAAGTAGTCGCTGGCAATTTTTTACCCAGATCTGCCTTGCTGTTACCTTAGCTTATGACTTCTCCCCCTACCCTGTGGACATAAGAGAACAAATTGTTCCTTTCCTCAGAGCAGCAGCCTTTCATCTATTCAAAGACTACGCACATCTTCCCGCAGTTTTCTGTCCTCTCAACAGGCTCAGCTGAAGTCATGTGTTCAAAGACCCTGATCATTACTGCCACCTTTTTCTCCAAATCATCCACATTTCTCTGGTGCACAGGACTCTAATGCTCTTCTAACACAGCTCAGCAGAGCAGGATTCCTCTGCGTGTGTAACTTGGATTTTCTTACCCATATGGACCTGTGTGGTGTTTACCTCATCTGCAAAAAGATATTTTTTGTTCCTGTTCAGCTTTTGACCTTCAGCAGCCCCTCCACCCTTCCCTGCAGCACAGCCAGCTGCCCTATTCCCAGTGGTGTAAATCTGAAGCTGATGGTGTTGAAGAGAACAGCAGTGCACCTGCTGCTCAACCACATCCCATTTTTACCACAGAGCTCCCATTTTGAATCCTGGTTCTGCCACTGTGTCTATTCTGAACTTGATCTCAGCTTCAGATGCAGTAATTGCATTATTGCCTCACAGATGAGTAATGTGCAGGTAATTCCCTGTACAAGCACTGATATTAAGTACTTCTTCCCTCAACCAGTTTTGCAACTCCTTTAGAGCAGTATCATCTAGACTGGTTTCCCTGTTTATTATTAGAATATCCTGCAAGCCAGTGTCAGAAACTCTACTAAAAATCAAGATATATGACATACATTGCTTCGCCCTTATCTGCAATCCGTGTTATGCTGCCAGAAGAGGAAATTAGATTGGCTCAATTCATTCCTGACAAAGCCATCCTGGCCAGCATTCACCTTCTTTTTTTTCCTTTGAGATGCTTATAAATTGTTTATTTTCTCTCAGACTCGAAATTAAACTCACTACTCTATTGCTCCTCAGTATATCTGGGAGTCACTTATCTCTCCCCATTCTCCCAGACTTTTTTGTTTGTTGTTGTTGTACTCGAGCTCGCAAAATCTCATGAGTCTGAAGGAGCCAAACCGTGAGACCCCAAAGAGGAGGCAGTTCCTCAAGGGGATTAAGAGCAGGGCAAAGCACTGCAGTGCATTTCTTTTGATATTCCAGCCCTGAATCATGGAATAATGGAAAGGCTTGGGTTGGAAGGGACCTTTAAGATCATCCTGTTCCACTCCCTGCCACGGGCAGGGACACCTCCCACTATCCCAGGTTGATCCAAGCCTCATCCAGCCTGGCCTTGGACACTTCCAGGGATCCAGGGGCAGCCACAGCTTCTCTGGGCACCCTGTGCCAGGGCCTCCCCACCCTCACAGGGAAGAATTTCTCCCCACTATCCCATCTAACCCTGCCCTCTTACAGTTTGAAGCCATTCCCCCTTGTCCTGTCAAGTCCAGTCCCTTGTCCAAAGTCCCTCTCCAGCTCTCCTGGAGCCCCTTTAAGTCCTGGAAGGGGCTCTAAGGTCTCCCTGGAGCCTTCTCTTCTCCAGGCTGAACATCCCCAGCTCTCCCAGCCTGGCTCCAGAGCAGCCTTGTCCCCTCCAAGAACATCTTTTCCTGTATCAGGGACAGTGTGGCCAGCAGGACGAGGGCAGTGATTGTCCCCCTATACTTGGCACTGGTGACAGCACACCTTGACTCCTGTGTTCAGCTTTGGGTCCCTCATTTCAAAAAGGACATTGAGGTGCTGGAGAGTGTTCAGAGGAAGGCAAAAGGCTGATGAAAGGTCTAGAAAACCTTATGAGGCTTGGCTGAGGGAACTGGGTTTGGTCAGTCTCGAGGAGACTCAACATGGATTTATTTGCTCTCGTATTTGTGGCATTTTGACTCCATTGTATCAGTAATATCTCACTTGCAGTACATGTTCTCTGTGATGTACTCTGTAGGGTGGGTTACGAATATTGCTGTTTGGGACCCCAACCTCATGTACGTGTCCAGCATTGTGGCACCTCTGTATTTTGGGAGTCATCCACTGGGAACAAATAATAATCACACCTTTGTTTTTTTCTCCTCAGAGAAACAACCGTGTGGGGGGGAAACACCTTCCTTTTTTTCTCGTTTTCTTCCCTTGTCTTCCAGGCCGACTACAGTAGTAGACCTGAAAGGTGGGTGTATTGAGGTGGGATCCAGTCTCTTCTACCGTGCTTGCAACGAAAGGACTGAAGGAAATGGCCTTAAGTTGAGGCACTGGAGAGCCAGATTAGATGTCAGAAAACCTTCTTTTCACTGTTTGGGTGGTCAGACACTGGAACAGCTCGCCCAGGTACGCGGTGCACTCGCCACCCCTGGAGGCGTTTAAGAGGCGCCTGGGCCCTGCGGTTTTGGGGTCACCGCGGCGGCGGTGGGCTCACGACCGGATTTCACGACTTTAAAGGTCTCTCCTTACCTTGTCCACTCCTCAATCCCCCGGCCGTGCCGCCCCGCCCTGAGGGGCCGCGCAGGCGCCGCTCCGCCCTTTGTGTGGGGAGGGCCGGCGGCGCAGGCGCCCAGCGCGTTTCCTGCCGCCCGTGTCAGAGCCGGGCCCGCTCGGCCTCTCCCGCTGCCGGAGCGGAGTCGCGTTGACTGCCCAGAGTCCGCGAG
>VZTG01001246.1:428681-461687 GCA_013397845.1 Melanocharis versteri | reverse complement strand
CCCCCGCCGTGCCCCTGGGTTGGCAGGGCCGCAGCCCACAATCCGTGCCCATCCCGGCGGCTTTTTCCTGCTAACGGTGTCTTGTGTCAGGAGGTGCCCGAGAGGAGTCACCCCCCTGGGAAATCTGCGCTGAGTGACGGGGGAGGGAGTGACAGCGGTAGGAGGCTGTCCTTCGTCACAGGTGCTTCGCTTCCAGGTGTTTGGAAGTGGTGTAGGTGCTCCGAGAATAGGCAAGGATTAAAAAGATCCCTTTCTCGCTGTCACACACACCCACCTTCCATCTCCACTTCTCAGTCCGTATCCTGGCTGGTTGCTTGTCCAGGGATGGGCTTTCTCACCCTACTGAGGTGATAGCAGCTGAGTCCTGTGCATCCCAACCTCGATCCTTTCAGGCCTTGTGCTGAAAGAGCTCCTGCTCTGCAAAGGTGCAAGATTTCCCCTTTTTTTCTCCGTTTTAAAATGTTTTATTGAAACTCAAAGTCAGTTGCTTTCCATTTGAAATAAAACTCAGTGAGAGCTGCATTAAGTACTTGTTAACAAAGTCATACCAGTATCTTCCCCATTTGAAATTCTGAGGTTGGATGACAGGAAGGCATTGAGGTTATTAATTTGTCAAGACTCATAAAGCCGGTGGCATTTTCCCTTATGAAATATGAGTTGGATTTTGTCTGCGTGTTAGTATGGAATAACTATAACTGGAAAACTTCTTTAAGATTTATCTTCCCAAAGAAAATATCACTGTACCTATCAGGAGACAGAAATAGCACTGCTTTTGGAGGTTGTCATTGCTGTTGTGTTTTATGGATTTGTAACCAAACCAAAATGGAAAAAGGTCACTTGTAGCCAGTTATGGAGCTCAAGTAACTCAATCAATGGGAAGGAATGGATCATGCAACTTTGGGTTGGTTCTGGGAACAGCTAAGTAAGAATACCTGAACCAGGAGCAAGGATGGAACCATATTTTATATGTCATGCCAATCTGTGAATAAAATACCACAGTTGTATTAGAAAGTGTTTCAAAATAGCTGCATTCCTTAGGGAGAGGAGACTGGGTATTTTTACATTTTATTTCGGAAAGAGTAGCAAAGGCTGAGCATTCCTTGTTGGTGGGACAGCTCTTGAACTTTTCCTGTATATGGAAATGTGCTGCTACTGAATGTTGGCAGGAGCTAAAGCAAGATCCTGGAAAAAGCACTTTGCAGTTGTGTTTTGCTTATATTCACACGTGGGATCTCAGATGATGGATGTCCAAGGGCAGAGGTAACCCAGATTATATCAACATTTTCACATTAACAAAAAATAATTCATTATTTTGCTTTGGACTGTGTGTATTTAATATTTTATATGATTGGTAGAATGTGATTATTATAAGAACTGTGAAAATCATGCTGGTTAAAATTGTGAACTGGACTAAAAGCTCGTATTGTTAAAAGTCGTATTTGGAGTACATTTGAAATGCACCCATAATTTGCATATTTTTAGAATAACAGTGCTTGATTTCCTTAAACAAAAAAATTAAATAAAGTAAAAAGTCTCTCCAGTTACTTGCATTGGTGAAATCCAGTCTCACCTCTGCTCCAATATCCAGCACTTTCGAGGTATTTGTTAAAGTGGTGGTGTGATAGTAATTCCTGAGGCTCCCTCCGTAAGAGCATACTCATCCTTCCTTCACTCCTGAGTTTCTGTTGGATTGCCATTCATTTCCTGTTTGCTTCCAAATTCCTACCTTGTCCCGAAGCCTCCGCCCTCTGCTAACATGGCCATACTTGGGTATGTTGTAATTCCAGGCAGTAATGGGTGTGGATGTCTTGGAGTGACATCACGGAGATAGTTCTTTTGAGATGGATGTGTAGGGGTAAAAATGCTCTGATCCATCAGGCAGTGGTAAATTGCTGTGAAAATTAGTAGAATATATGAAAGGAAGTGACAAATCCAAGTTGGATGTATCGAACTGTGCACATTTTTGTTATTACAGGTGACCTTGAGTTTTTGTGATGTTATCTTCCATCCATTTATGCTGCTCTGGTTAATACAGGACATAGAATAGTGTATTTTAATAGCTAAAATATTTTGATATCTAAAATACTTTAAAGTCTAAAATATTTTAATTTCAAAAAGATGCTATTCTATGTTGTGTATTAACCAAGGGCAGCATAAATGGATGGAGGATAATATAATAAAAACATTTTAAACAACTTTGTGTCTGCGGATGGATGTGCCTCCAATTGCAGATGTTCAGCACTGTCTCTTGTAACAGCCATAAGTTAAAAGAAAAAAGTAGGTATTTAGCCTTTTTTAAACAAAATACTCACAAACTACAATGATTCAGCTTGTTCTTTTGGTGTTTGAGTCTCATGGGGCAAAAGCCTGATTATCAAACAGTTCAGTGCTAGAATTAATTTGAAGAAATTACTAATTAGTTAATTACTAATCTTAGTAAATTCTTCCCTAGGATACATATAAATGGTTTTATCACATAATTTATCAGCAGATCACAGTTACACATCAGTTTGACTTCCTGAAAAAAGGTTTTGTTGTAGTGCTGCCTGTGAGCCTGGATACAAGTCAGGCTTTAGAATCAATTCACTGAGATTTGTCCGAGATATTTATTTTTTTAATTATTCTATTTCCATAGTAAAATTAATAGGTTTATTAGATTTCTTGAGGACCTGCTCTCTTCTCTGTGAGGATACCCAAAGAAGCAAGTGTATCTGGCTTTTAGGGCAATTGCAATTAGCTAAAGTAAGCAGGACAATGAAAATCCATCATCCTACTGAAAATATCTGGGGGTGTGACACAGGCAGCTCTTGAGCAGCCTTAACATATTTATTAAGTTCTGTAAGTAAATTGTAACACTGCACTGAAAGATGCTTGGTAAATGTTGAAGGTTAACTTTGTTTTATTAATTCTCTCATTTTGAAGCGTTTTGTTTTCAATTTTACACCTTTCAGCCTTTTCACTTTTTACAACATAGGAATCTCTTTAACTCGGAATGTCTCTACATCAGTTCCTGCTGGAGCCAATCACCTGCCATGCCTGGAACAGAGACCGTACTCGTAAGTAATAAGTTCATTTTCATTTTTAATTTTTTTTCCAATTGCTATTTTCTTTCCGCTGTCAGTTATTGATCTTGTGATGTTCTGGGTCACATTTAGGGAAGGTATGGTCAGATACATAGTTCTACCTGTTAAATGTTCCACTTATGATCCAAAAAGCAAACGTCTTCCAAACCTGAGCTTTTCTAAACCCGTTTCTAGAACTCTGGCATAGGAGGTAATGTTCCACAAAGCTTTGCCTCTTGGCCTGTTTTTCTATATAATGTAGGTTGTTGTGTTTCAAATGTGTTGTCTTCCTGTGCAGAGTACTCATGACCATGGTATGTGTACCAATATCAAATTGCCAGGGGGCAGGGTTGGATGGGATATTGGGGAGAAATTCTTCCCTGTGAGGGTGGGGAGGCCCTGGCACAGGTTGCCCAGAGAAGCTGTGGCTTCCCCATGGTCCCTGGAAGTGTCCCAGGCCAGGTTGGATGGTGCTTGGATCAACCTGGGGTAGTGGAAGATGTCCCTGCCCATGGCAGGGAGTTGGAACAGGATGATCTTAAAGGTCTCTTCCATCCCAAACCATTCCATGATTCTCTGTCTATGATTATTGGAGATTTTCCAGGGTTTTTGGCCCTTTGTGTACAAAGCCCATGTAATGCTCTCAAATTTGAGATTAGAGGTTTTAGATGGGGAAAGTCTTTCCAAATATAGCATTTGGTATTAAAAAGCCTTCTGTACAATTGGATTGTTTTATTTCTTCTTTCCAGAGATTGCCATTAGCCCTAATAACCATGAAGTGCACATCTACAAGAAGAGTGGGAACCAGTGGGTGAAGGCTCATGAGCTGAAGGAACACAATGGACACATTACAGGTGAGTTTGTGCTGAGCCAGACATGAAGTTTTCCAACCCCTCCTGTTTTCCCCAGCTGAGATTCTGAACAGGAAATCTGCAAGTGTTGAGTGAATAGATCTTTTTATAGGTTGGCATTCCCACTTACAGAGAGCCTTGCAGCAGTTTTCTGAACTGCATGCAGTGAATGTTAGGAAGAAAAGCCCTATCTCATTTCCAGACATTTCAGTGGAGTTACTGAGCCATTTTTTCTTATCTAGGGCTTATTTTTCATCCATAATGACATAATGAGAACACATTTTCAGTCTACTGAAGTAATCTGGTTGTGTCACAGTGATGCATGCTGTTCCCTTTCAAGTGCTAGTACTAAAATTTCATCAAGTATGCGACTATAGCATTGCTTTGTGGTTTCCAACAACAATAAATACCCTTTTTAAGGGACTGTATAAACACTTGAAGTGGTCAGTCCTGGACTTAGGCCATCAGTGAGCACATTTATTGCAGGCCCAGAGTATCTGTACATCCACAATGAAAATTAAGAAGAGCTGCTGTGATGAGTCACAAGGTGTTATTTTAAAAAATGTGATTAAAAGACTGTGGCAGTCTTTTATATTACTGGGGGTTTTTTTCATGGTGATATTTTTAAAAGGGTTTTATTCTCTTAAGGAAATGAAAATAATTAATACAAGCACTTGCCCAAAGCAGCAAATTCTGTTCTCAGCTCACTAATGGGCAGAAGTATCAGTCCAACAGCATTTTGCAGGAACTTTATTAAATTTTTCCAATTCTTGCTGTCCAAGAGCGCATCTGTCCCTGCTCCTTTGTGAAGAGTCACTTGGGCTGCATTTACAAATTAAGTGTGTCCCCCCAAGACATTTTATTGTGCCTGTTAGGGTTAGAAGCCAAATATTCGTGGCTTGGGAAAAGAGCTCTCCCTGCTTTCCTGCATAGTGTGTACCTTTGGAATACTGAATGCTGTGGTGGTTGTAAGGAGTGGAGTTAAGCTGTGGTTACACACAGGAGATCCCCTGATCAAACTGCTTGTAACCCCTGACAGGAATGAGTCAGCTGCTGCCACTCCAGCTCCTGATCACAGGGGACAAGGTCCTTCCCTTGACTCAGGTTTGTGGTGAGCTGCCTCTGCTCGCTCACAGGAAGAGGTTTATTTATTCTCTTTACTTCATTTACTGCTAAGCTAAAAATATGAACTTGGCACAGGTCAGAGCAGCTGGGAGGAGGTGGTGGGCAAGAGAAGGAAAGAGAGGCAGGATGGTCCCTCTTTCAGAGGCAGTGCTAGAACTCCTGTAACTGTGGCTTCAGACTACCAAGCTCTTCACTTTTTAAGCATAAACCTATTTTGAAGTAAACAATAAATGAATAATATGGTAACGTTAGTACACGTTCTTTCCATAGCTTTTATCCCACTTTCAGTTTGTGAGCTTAAGAGATGTTTTTAATACTGGATGTACTGATGGAAAACCACTGACGTGTAATTTGTGGCAGGAGAGTTGAGGACTGCATCTCAAAGGATGCTAGAGAAAAGATGAAAAATAATGTTCCCATAAGACTTTCCAGTTGGGAACATCCTTCATTGCCTAGGAGGAGAAAGAAGCAATGGCAGCCTTATCAAAGGTTTTATGTTATTCTTTGAATTTGTTATTTTTCCTTGGTAAACCTTTCTTGTGGCACAGCTTAAATAGGCACAGAAAAAACGTAAGGATTGTGTCAGTACATAAAGATTGATAACCTCTAACCAAGAAAACCCTGTTATCTATACTTTAGATCATGGCTGCAGTCTGGCAGCAAGCACGTGATGTTGTTAGAGGTTGTGCAGTTTTAGAATTGCTGGGTTTCAGCTGTTGAGAGGGATCTTGCAGGAGTCAGAGTTTTGGAGGGTGCTGGTGGACAGGCCTTGGCCGGTCTGCAGAGCTCCACCTGTTGGCCAGCCCTCGGAGCTTCCTCAGCCGACAAATCCCTGGGATCTGGGAGTTTGGGATCTGCGGTTTTGATGAAAGCTGGAGGGAGAAACAGGTGTCCCTAAGAGCTTGAAATGCCTCCTGGAGAATAAGGGATGAAGAGGAATAACATAACAGTAATAACTGTCTCAGTGATCAGTTCATCAGAAACTGCAGTGACGGGATGAGGAGGAATGGCTTCAGACTGAAAGAGGGGAAGTTTAGGTTAAATGTATGGAAAAATTCTTCCCTGCAAGGGTGGGGAGGCCCTGGCTCAGATTGCCCAGAGAAGCTGTGGCTGCTCCATCCCTGGAAGTGTCCAAGGCCAGGTTGGACGGGGCTTGGAGCAACCTGGGACAGTGAACGGGAATTGGCCCAGAGTTGGAACTGGATGATCTTTAAGGTCCTTTCCACCCCAAACCATTCTGTGATTCTGTGACGGAAGGCTGTGAGGTGATCTCTACTTTGCCTTAACGTAGAGCAAACAGCATGAGGGGAAGATTAATTCCTGTGAACTCTTCACTTGCAGGTATTGACTGGGCTCCCAAAAGCGACCGCATCGTGACGTGCGGCGCCGACCGCAACGCCTACGTGTGGAGCCAGAAGGACGGCGTGTGGAAACCCACCCTCGTCATCCTCAGGATCAACCGTGCCGCCACCTTTGTCAAGTGGTCTCCCTTGGAGAACAAATTTGCTGTGGGAAGTGGAGCTCGACTCATTTCTGTGTGCTACTTCGAGTCTGAAAATGACTGGTGAGCTGTTTTTGTATCTTTAAGGTCTGCATGGGAAAGCTGAAGCTGTTTCATGCTGGTGGCTGGGTTACTATTTTGCTAATTTTTAAAATATTCAGGAAATGTAGAGGGATGGCCTCATCAGTTCTTTTGTGGACTTTAACATTTTGGGAAGAAGGTTCCCTCTCTTCTTCACCCTGGTGTAGCACCTAAAGGCCTTTGACTTTGCCTGTTTTCAGGCAGTACAAGTTGGCGTGGATATGTTCTGCCTGACTGCCATAAACATATCTTGCTTTTCTAAAAGTGCAAGAATTTCTGCAGAGTAAAGATTTCTTTACTACAACTGTATGGTTGAAAAAAGATAAGTATTTCCTTCCCCCACCTCGTGCCAGAATGAATGAAGAAATCTTCACTTGAATCTTTCTTCCGTATCTATTATTTTGGGCCATTTCTTGTCTTTAGAGGTTTGAGGCTGTCACATCTCCAGGGTGGTCTGTTAGAAGATGTTTGAGCTTGCCATCGACTTGTTCTGCATTTTGTCATGTACTTTTATCGCAGTTTATAGATTTTGCACAGGAATATCACAAACATATTTCCACCGTTAAGATTTTTCTCGTTTTAACATCTAAACCTAATGCTTCTGATCTTCTCCCTTTGTAGCTGCACATGTTGGAGCTACATTTGCTGTATCATCTATAGCTGAAATCAGTGTGTGGAGTATCTCTTATTTTGGGTTGCATAAACAGGCACAAAAACACAGGTGTCCTGTGTGCAGTCTGCCATGTGGAGATGAAAAACAATGACACCATCTGCAAAATACATTTTAAAGATTGTTTTGGACTTCTATGCTTTCCAGCATGTTCAGTTATCAATATTTTTCTCTGCCTCACTTGTCTGCAAAATAATCAAAACTCCATATGCTAAAGAAATAAAATTTTTAAAATATGAGCCTTAAAACTTGTGCCTGATAGAAGTAAAATCAAAGAAAAAACGCCATCATCCCAAAGGCCATCAAGTGAATAATAGATTTCATTACTAGTTTGTAAATAGTTCAGATAAACTAAATCTGCTGAGACATATTTAGGCCACTATTGATGCATTCAGCAGCAGGACCACTTTGCACTGCACTGCAGATAATTGAGATGGATGCACTGGTTGGATCATTGGCAGTCCCCCCATTTTCTTGTTGTGTTTTATAGTTATTGTACTATTAAATAGTAGAAAAGTCAATAGGCAAGAGATGTGACTATAAAACTCATCGGAAGGACTGGGGAAGGACTTGTACTTGGTGATCCATGAAAATGGTGCTGCTTAGCTCAGTGTCACAGTCACAGCTGACCTCGTGTTCACTGGGGGGAAGAGACCTGGCAATTCCTGTGCAACATTCACATCAAGGAGTTCCATCTGATGCGTTGTGAGGATTAGTTTGAAGGGGAATAGGACTTAGCTGAGGAGATACATATTTAATGAGTTTGTTCATAATATTTAAAAGTTTAATTAAGCTAACCATAAAGTTCACAGATTGCACAAGGGAATGTGGAAGATTTAGACATGAAGTTTTTTCCAAAACTGATGTGTTTAGTCGTTGACAAGGAATGATCTTTTTGAGGAGTGCTGCATGGATTTGTGGGAATCAGGTAAAACATGTCCACATAAACTTTAAATCTTTCTTTGGTTTGTTTTTATTTTAGGTGGGTGAGCAAACACATTAAAAAGCCCATTCGTTCCACTGTCCTCAGCCTGGACTGGCACCCCAACAATGTCCTGCTGGCTGCAGGATCCTGTGACTTCAAGTGCAGGTGAGAAAAACTAAAACATCTGTCTACAGTTTGGGTTACTGGATGAAATCAGTAGCTTGAGCATGTTAATCAGGCATTTGCACTTGCTGTTAAAATAAAAGATGGCTCGTTGTGTACTGTTGTTGGTTCCAAAGAAAGATATCCAGCTTGAGAATGTTGGCTTTGGTGCTGCTGTGTCCTGAACTTGTACAGCCAGCATGGATCTGCTGAGGGACACACTGGAATTTAGGAGCTTGTTGGGTTCCTTCCCAGCAATACACAGCAGTGTGCACTGGGGCTGAGAGGTGATCATTAGGCTGAAGTTGGATTAGCAACACTGCTAGTTAGAGTTTAAAATGCAGTATCCTGATGGCACAGTCCCAAAATTCAGAGTAACTGGCCATTTCCAAAGGTGTTATCCCATCTTTTTGTTCTCTGAGTTCCTTGTTTCCTCCCCTGTGCCTATGCTGGCCCTAAAGTTCTCACACGGCTGTGGGGAGCAGAGTCAAGGAATTGATCCACCTGCAACTCAACACTCTCAATAAAAGAGATTTTTTTGAGGATCAAAAAAAAAAAAAAAGCTGTTAAAGGCAGATTAGCGTAAGAGATGGATGGGGGAGACTTTGAAACTGGTTGTGAAATTACAGCGTGAGGGATGGGCCCTGCAAACTGCTCTGTGCTGAGTGATTGGGGTCACTGCAGGGAAGTCTGCATGGGGAGTCTGCAGGGCCTGACTTGAATCCACATTGACTTAATCACTTGTACCTTGAATGATAATGAAAGCTTCTTTTCTTAAATTCTTTATGTAATAGGGCAATTTTTAAGCTTCAAAGTGTGTGCTAAAAATGACTGAGGAGGAGTGGGAGGGGGAGGTGGGACTGACTATTACATTCCTTATTTCAGAATGAAACCCTTGCATCTAAACCCTATCCTTTGATACCTTTTCATGTAAGGAAAGATGTTAAATGGAAGCTGGGAAGAAGGGGAGAATTGTCTCCCCTTTCCTGCCTTATTTCCAGTTTTAATTAGAAAAACTGTATGTATTCACTTTTGTCACAAAAAAGGTGATGTGAAACAGAAGCTGCTGCTTTTCACATGTGGAATTTTTTTAATTTGAGTTCATAAAGGACCTCAGGACTTTGACATTAGGTCACCTGAAATGTGTGCATGTGTTTGTCCAACCCAGACCATTCCAGGATTCTGGGATTCTATTTCTTCCCCAAAACCATGAAAAACTATTCTCTTTTGTAAATGATAAGTGCAGATCTCTAGAATTCCAGTTCTGCCTTCAGTTCCATATTAAAAAAAATAAAGATACCTGAAGTGTGCATCTGTTCTGATGGAAATTAGGAAACGCATCTGCCAAAGCCACTGCCGCATAATAAGCAGCTGAGTGGGAAACATTTTGGGGAAAGAATGGAGGGCAGGAGGCTGCAAATTGCTGGTATTCAGCAGAGTTTTTGGTGGTGTGCCAAGATAAATGAGCTCCCCTTATATTTATCTGAAATATATATATATATATATGTATCTATAGCTAAGAGCACCACATAAGTATGATTTTCTGTTCTTGCTGCGGGAATGAAAGTAATTTCCCAATGTTCTTTGAAGGTTGGGGCCTTCAAGCTGAGGTGATTTTGGTTTTAAAAGACAGGGAGACTTTAGTAAGGGAAAAGACTTTTTTTTTTTTTTTTTTAACTAACAGTTTAATTCAGGGTCTTCCCTACTTAGGTATGATTTTCCTGCCTTGTGTCAAAGGCTTTTGCTTTAAACATCTTGTCCTATTTCCATACATTAAGAGACCATCCTTTTAGGTGGCTCTATAAAATTCAGTTTTTTAAGGGATTATCATTAGATTATATTTAAACTGATAGAGCCAAATATATATCCATACTTAATTCCCTGAAAATCTGTACCTAATATAGCTGCAGTTAAACCCTTCTCATTCCAAATGAGCAGCTTTATTGAAATAAGCTGCATATAGATACCTTTGGAAGTGCTTACCCCACACATACAAAAGATATAAAAAGCAGGGAGGAGGAAGCTACATTTCCTTAAACTCACTATAAAATAATTCCTATTTTTGTGTGACTGCAACCATGAATATTTGATCATAGTTTTTCATTTATACTGATTTTTTTTCCCTCTGGTAGTAACATGGTGTAGCTGCCTTGCTCCTCCTGTTCAATGGACTCAAATCCTATAGTTGTGACGTCCCATTAAATTCCATGGTAACAGTCAAGAACACCATATTGTGGCATGTCTGAATCATGCAGAAGGAATTTGATGAAAGGGGGAGGCTTTCTATTTAAACATATCTTGAGAATTGTAGTGCTGGGGAAAAAAAAAACCTATAAAAACATTGCGGTATTTCAGGTTTTCAAGGCGTTTTTGCAATAATGAGCCGGAAGAAGGTGGCTCAGAGCTCCTTCGCTGGCATTAGAACATCACATTTCTTTCTTTGAAATCCTGCTAAAACGGGAACGTTCTTAAAAAGTGGGTAATTTTGTAGGTGTTTGTATTAGCTTCTAATTATACAGTGCCATTCCTGAGTTTTCTCTAGCTGAAGGATTGACTCCGGAGAGCTGTTAGCACCGCAAAGGGATGAAAGGGAAATCTTGGCACGGTGAAAAATGCACTGACAACGTGTATTTTTGTGCCATCTTCTGGAAAAAAGGGAGAGGGCTCCAAGAACAGCATTTATGAGAAACCTGTGTGCTTTACACCCTTTGTACTGCTGCTTTCTCTCTGCACGCTGCTGCTTCCAGGCTCGTTTAAAGACACCAAAATATTTTATTTTGGGAGAATCGGGACGCGTCTCTCCGCTTCCAACGTGAAACGCATCCCGTGCTCCCAGGAGCTTTGTTCTCTCTTTGTTCACGCCAAAACCTTTTCATTTGCAGGGTGTTCTCTGCTTACATTAAGGAAGTGGATGAAAAGCCAGCCAGCACACCCTGGGGCTCCAAGATGCCTTTTGGGCAGCTGATGTCGGAATTCGGGGGCGCGGGCAGCGGAGGGTGGGTGCACAGCGTGAGCTTCTCGGCCAGCGGCAACCGCCTGGCCTGGGTCAGTCACGACAGCACCGTGTCAGTGGCTGATGCCTCCAAAAACATGATGTGAGTATCCCCTTGCTGGTATTGTTAGCCTGATGATCCTAAAGGTCTTTTCCAACCTTAATGATTCCGTGATTCCATGTGAAATATTGGGCTCACAAGCTTGCGCCTCTATTGCTTGTTTTACTGTAGATTCTAGGAGTCTCTTTGAGGCTTGTGTAAATATAAATATTCTATAAATAAGGTTTTTTCTGAGAATTTTAGATTACACAATTTAAATTCTTTGTAAGAGTCCTTCGGTGAGGGTATAGCCAATTTATTTTTGGGGAAAAAAGAGGCCTTGGGGAAAAAAGGGTATGTTCCACTGAGCACCTGGGGAAACAGTATTTCCTTTTCCAAAACAATATTTGTAATACAGAATATTCCAAACAATATTCCCAATTCAAAGAGAATCCAGAAACATGCTTACTCCATAACTAAGACTCCATTCCCAACCAGGATCTGGAAAATAAATTCATGGAATACTAATTCCAACCTCTGTCCTTAAGATGCTGCTGATTACAAATTACAAATTACAACCTTCTGGTGTCACCACAGGACAGCCGAGCTACCCCGACTTTTCCAACAATCCTTGTGTGGGAACAGTGCCTATTTTTCGTTAGAGCCGAAAATGAGAGGTTTCAGTGAATCCCTCTAACAAATGTTCTTGTGCTCAGGGTTTCGCAGCTGAAAACAGAGTTCCTCCCACTCCTGAGCGTGTCCTTTGTCTCCGAGAACAGCGTGGTGGCAGCTGTAAGTGTCTGCTATTTCCTCCTTGTAGAGCTTTGTCGTGTTTTGGAGGGGGAGGAAACCCCATATTTTGCACAGTTAATAATAATAATAAACAAGCTCTGCCCCGGTGTCAGTGTTTGCATTTTGAAGGGCAGGGTGGGAATGCCGAGGCGGTGTTTCCTGACGGGTGTTTGCTTGCAGGGCCACGACTGCTGCCCGATGCTCTTCAACTGTGACGACCGTGGCTTGCTGACCTTCGTTTCCAAACTAGACATTCCCAAACAGAGCATCCAGCGCAACATCTCCGCCATGGAGCGCTTCCGGAACATGGATAAAAGAGCCACCACGGAAGACCGTAACACCACCCTGGAGACGCTGCACCAAAACAGTATAACGTGAGTGTCCTGCTGCCAGGATCAGGGCAGGGAATGTTCTCCGTGCCCAGTGGGTTTGCCAGGGTGTTCTGCAAACCCTCAGGTTTGCTGTAGCAGAAGGGTGTAGCTGGTATCCCTTTTTCCTTGTGGTCTTTCCCTAGCAGCTCTCTGTTTCTGGGATTTACGTGGGTGAGGTTAATAATTGACGTGGCTACAGCTGTTTGCTCATGGTTAATGTGTTGTGTACCTTGGACACAGCTTATCTTATCAGATATGTGGATAGTTCCCAAGAGGCTGGTGGCACTGTGCCAAATCCAGTCAGCAAAATCCACCTGAAACAGGAATTCACATCCCAGCTTCCAGTTTCAGATGTTACTGTCATACGTATTTATTTATTATGTATCACTGTTTTCAAACTGAAAGAGGGGAAATTTACATTAAAAATACAGAAAAATCCTTCCCTGTGAGGGTGGGGTGGCCCTGGCACAGATTGCCTGGAGAAGCTGTGGCTGCTCCATCCCTGGAAGTGTCCAAGACCAGGTTGGATGGGGCTTGGAGCAACCTGGGATAGTGGAAGGTGTCCCTGCCCATGGCAGGGGGTGGGACTGAATGAGCTTTGAGGTCCCTTCCACCCCAAACCATTCCATGAATCTGTTAATCAAAAGGATTGATTCAGGTTAATTGGATAAATTATCTTTGCGTTTAAAAAATTACATGATCCCAAAGTATGTTGAGCACTTTCTCTTTATTCAAGGAAAACATTCAGTCTCACCAAGCCATGAAAGAGCTTTCAGCATCCTTTTCTTGGCTTACTTTCCTGAGGCATTCTACCAAGAATCTAGTGTGGGCTCTGGTATAGTCATGTCTCCATCTGAAAGAGTAGGAGTAGAATTCAACCCAAATCTCCCAGTTTTCTGGCTCTCTGGAATGGGTGTTGGAGCTCTCACTCTCTGTTTGCAGCCAAGTGTCTATTTATGAGATAGACAAACGGGATTGTCGGAAATTCTGCACCACCGGCATCGATGGAGCAATGACCATCTGGGATTTTAAGGTAAAAATGTGCTTTTACTACCATGTTTATGTGAACTAGCTGGGGTGGTGGAGTTGTGTTTTTTTTTTTTTGATCTGTAGTATCAGCTCCTCGGGCTCAACCCCATGCCAGGTTTTATTAGCAGCAGGAAATCCAGACTGGAATATTCAAAACCATTACTGAAGTCCATGAGAAAAACAGATCCAAGAATCAGCATAAATGCAGATGCAGTTTGTTTAGCAGATGGTGCTAATACAGACTTATATATTTTTAATAGAATTACTTAATGTCCCTGTAGGAATCCCCTTAATTCTTTCCTTCTCCAGCCTCAGTCACAGTAGGGCTGGAACAATTCATACAACACAACCCCCTGCCTCTTCCTGCTCCCATCCCCTGGGACTCTGCTCATTGTCCTGCTGCAGAACATGCTCCTGTCCTCTCAGAATTAATTTGCCGAAGAAGTTGCCTCTAATAGATGGAGAATACAATGTTGAAAATCCTCAAAGGATGTAATAATGTCTGTGCTTGCTTTGCTCAGGCCTGGCCAACAGAGGTCCCTGTTGGTCTTCCCAAAACTGGGATATGGGATCTGATTTAGGGAAAGAATAGATTGTGTTCTGTGATGCCAGAGTGCTCTGGTGGGGACAGGAGCCAAACACGAAGTTGAGGTGATCTCTAAAGCTGCTTTAGTGCAGTTTCAGGTCTGTATCACTGGCCTGTACATGCCTGAGTTTGAAAGGAGTGACTGTTGTGGTCTCTGGCTCTTGAATTAGGAAGAAATCCTTTACTATACACAAGAAATTCTTCTCTGTGAGGGTGGAGAGGCCCTGGCACAGGTTGCCCAGAGAAGCTGTGGCTTCCCCATGGTCCCTGGAAGTGTCCAAGGCCAGGTTGGATGGGGCTTGGAGCAACCTGGGATAATGGAAGGTGTCCCTGCCCATGGCAGGGGCTGGAATGGGATGATCCTTAAGGTCCCTTCCAACCCAAACCATTTTGGGATTCTATGACTGAGTCTAATTTCAAGTATTCATGGTTTTTACTTGGTTTTGTTAGCATTTACACTGAATTATTTAACCCAAGCTACTGCAGCATATTGTGATTATGATTTTTTCTCTCCTTCCAGACTTTAGAATCCTCCATCCAAGGGCTACGAATCATGTAAAGATGGATTTCCATGATCTAGCAGGACAAACTGCTTGACAGAACGCAGCTCCCACATCTGCACGAAACTGAAAATGGAGGAGGAGGAAGGTGAAATATTTGGAAACACTGAGAAAATACAGCTTGGCAGATTTTCTTTTGAGTCTAAATTTGGTGAATTGTGTTGGTTTCAAAATCAGCTGTGATTGTTCTTTTTTTTTTTTTTTTTGGTTGGTTGTTTCATTCCATTCTTTACCAAAGCTGCTCCTTAAGTAGTTTATTGCAGGAAGTTATGAATCACTAACTTAAAAGGGGAATTTTATGTAAATTGTCTGCTAGAAATAATAATAATAATAATAAAAAAGAGAAAAACTGGTTCTTTATTTTGATGTTTATTGACTAAAAAAGGGATGTTAAGAAAATTGTGAGAGATAGAGTGGGGAAAACCCTGCACTGATATTTTATGGCCTTAAAACAGGAAAAGTTCATCTTAACTGAAAGGTTCCCAAAGTTGACAGATGAAGACCCAGAGTTCTGATGATCTGGATGTGAAGATTCAGGTGAGCTTCTTCCTGGGGAATTGTTCCCTTCAGGTGATGATTTTGGAGGACAAACGATTTTATCCTACTGCTCTTCATTTTGTCTGCTTGCATTTAATCCATAATAACAGCAAATTAATTTTTGTTGTCTGCTCAGTGGGTCACAGTTTTCCAAAGGTGAATGACCGGAATTATTTGTAGTTGCCTTTGGGGTTGGTCCCAAGCCTGTCCCCAGGGCAGTGCCCAGGGGACAGGATGGAAGGCTCTGTGTGGAAAATGAGGCAAAAATCTGCTGAGCCTCGTCTGGGGAAGACAAATTAAAAGCAAATCACTTTGTAAGTGTGCAAAGCTGCAAGGTTTGGGAATCACCATCCCTGGAGGTGTTCAGGGAACCATGAACGTGGCACTCAGTGCTCTCGGCTGGTTGACGAGGTGGGGATTGGTCACAGGTTGGACTTGGTGAACTTGAAGGTCTTTTCCACCCTCAATGACTCTGGGATTCTGTGTCCTGTTAGAGCTGAGCTCTCAAGCCATAAAATCCTGTATTTATAGTGACTGGTGGGCAAATGAAGCTCCAACCAGAGGTGTCAGCGTGGTCTGGCTTCTGTGCTGATCCCTTATCTCCAGGTGCCTTTTGCAGTTCAGCTCTGAGCCTCAGGAGCTCACAGAGGCATTTGCACACAACTTACTTTATTCACAGTTTGTGGTTCCTCCTCCCTGTGCTGCTGCCTTGCTGTGCTCTGAGGGGGTCAGCTGGCTCATAGCATTGCTTTACAAGGCTTAAGATTGTCATTTTTGCCGAAAAAGCAGAAGTGTCTTAACACCACGATGACTAAATTTACCACTTCCTCTGAAACCAGAGTTGCCTCATACCCTGCTCGTTTCTCAGCTCAGGGTGGCTGGAAGGGGAGGGGGGAAGATCAGCTCTGAGTGGCAGCCACTGTTCTCCATCTCAGAGCTGGATCCTTCTCTGGTTTCCTTGTGTCTCCCACCTTCTCCCCTGGCAGTCAGGTGTGGCTTTGCAACTTCCTCTCCCTTCTAAACATAAAATAACGAGTGTTTAATTTCTTGCAGTCTGAGGATCTGGGGGAGTAGCATGGCTGGGATGGGTGGGCTGGGAAGCAGGAATGCCAGGGAATACTCATTGGAGCCTGCCTGGAACACTCCCCAGACACAGAACTGCTGCTGTTCATCGTCTGCACTGCTCCATCTGCAGAGAAAACCCCACCAGAAGTGTCCCCGTGTTCCTGCTGTCTGTGCAGGGGACAGTTCCTCTACTGCCTTCTTGAGGACGTGATGTGCTGCGGGCAGGTGAGGAACACTGTGCATTCCCTTCCATTAGTAAGGTACCCCAAATCTTCCTGCAGAAGTTAAAATTGACCCACAGTTCATTTCCCTCCCTGCCTGGAAGACATCTCAGGGTCTCCCTGTGTCTGCAGGGATCATGGCAGCGCACATGAAAGGAAGCCCAGCTGTGGGTGAGGATCAGGAGCGAGGGGCTGCCTGCTCTGTGCCCCCCTTTACCTGCAGCTGACCCCTCACGTGGGGATCGATTCTGCAGCTCAGCCAATACCAGGTTATTGTATCCCTGAATACCAGGTTATTGTATCCCTGAATACCAGATTATTGTACCCAAATCCTGCAGCCGAGAAGAGATCCTGCCCTCCCTGCACGGGACCCGAGCGTGCTGCTGTCCCAGTGCTGTGACATCACTCAGGGAGGGAAGGGGTGAGTGCATCCAGGCGGGATTGGGAGAGAAATTAGTTGCTCTGAAGCAGGAGGTGATAAAACCGGAGGGCTGGATGTCTGGTGCGTGGGGATACAGGGATGGTGACCGCAGCCAGGCTGGGACTGGGGCCCGCTGCACTCTGTGGGATGCAGGAACCAGCAGCAGCTGCTGCCGAGGGCGGCCGGATCCAGGCTCCGCGGGGTCCCGCGGATCTCCCCGGCCGTGGGAGGCGATGCCGACTGGCGTCTCGCCCCGGGTGGGCTCCGGGCACGGCAGTTCCCTGGTGGGGGCCAGCACAGGCATCGGGGAGTCCCCGTCCCTCCGGAACGCATCGGGGGCCGGGGGTGAGCAACACTCCCGCTGCCAGAGGGGGACGGCGGGGATCCTTCCCTTCTGTTTTCCGGGCTGTGCCTTTCCCTGGAGCACCCAGGGCGAGTTGCCCCCGTCCGGGAGCCCCCCGGGGCCGGGGGCCCGTCCACGTGCGGCGATGCTGGAGCGGCCTGGCCCGCAGGCACAGGGGCAGGGCGGCCGCAGAGCTGCTTCGCGCTCCCCCAACGCCCACGTAAGGAAGTGGTTGCATTTCTCGGAGAGGAAAAGGGAAGTCGGGCTGCCTCGGCGGGGCAGGCACAGCTCCCGCCGCTCGCTCCGGGCTCCGTTCGTGTGGACTGCCCAGAGTCCATGAACGAGCCCCGCCGTCCGGGAACTGAGCCCAGCCCGCGCTGCCCGGCAAGGTAAGGACGGGCAGGCAGCTCTGCCCGGACCTGGGGCTGTCCCGTGGGGCTGGGGCTGTCACCGCTCCTGGCGCTCACACCCTGCCCGAGGGTTCGGGGGTCCCCCCGGGCTGGGGTCGGGGGGGTGCAGGCAGCCCCTTGCCCCGTGCGAGTTTCGCCGTCGCTGCGTTTCGGATGTTTTGGGGTTTTCTCCCAGCTTCGGCAGCGAGTTTGAGGGTTCTTTCTCTTGCCGGCGGTCTGACAGCTCTGGGGAGGGGTGGAAAGAGTCCTCCTGTGGGGGTCGCGTCGGGGTTGGTGCCGGCAGAGGCAGAGCTGCCGCGGTCTGTCCTCTCCCCCTCGGGAATCAGCCGCTTCCCGCTTTGCCCGGCGCGAGGAAGAGGAGGGTCAGAGCCGCCCTCCGTCTGCCCTGGGACGGGGGTGTCCCCCCAGGGCCAGGCTGGCTCATGGGGTACCCCCCACCAGCACTGGGGACTGAGGACGGGTGTCCTCCAGCTGGCTGGCAGGAGCAGGGGGGTGACACCTTCAGCTGCCGCAGGGAGCAGAGGAGCTCCCGGGGGTCGGTGTTGGGGTCTTGGTGGGGCAAGGGTCCACCACAGTGGACGGGGAGAGTTTCAGGGGGTCCCAGCTCCCAGTGGGATCCTCTCTGGGTGCAAACCAACCTCCCGCCAGCCTGCCAGGCTCGTAAAAACCCAAACTCCAGCTCCTCTGGTGTCTGGCTTCCTCCCGGGACTGGGAGGAGCCCCCGGCGCTCGGCTCTGCCAAGGTTTGGTTATCGCCTCCGAGGATGTTTCCGAACTGCTTGGACTGGCCGGGGAGATAACGGAGCTGCTCCAGCTCCCAATCCCGCCCTGTCTGGCCTTCGGAAAATTCCCATTTTCCTCCCTCAAGAGCCCCTGGCTTGGAGTGGGGGGTAACCACAGCTCCTCTGATGCTCTTCCCAGCTGGGGAAGGGGCTGCCGAGCCCCCGTGGGTCACCCCAGCGCAGGAGCAGGACTCGGCCAGCGGGGCACCAGCAGGGAACTGGCTGTAAAGGGGCTGTGGGGGAAATGAAACACCACCCGCTGCAGGGAGCGGCCGAGGCCCTCGCAGCTCTCGCTCCTTCCCGTGTCTGGCAAAGGCTTCCGCCCCTGGCACAGCAGCTGAACTCATCCTTTCGGGGTGGCACTCAGCAAGGGAGCAGCAGGGACCCCAAGAAGGAGGGCTTATGCCTCTGAGCACCCAAACCACCTGGAAAAAGAAAAAGCCAGAAAGGACCTCGGTGTGTCCTGCCTCCCATCCTTCCTCCAGGGAGCCCTTTCAGCCGAGTGCCCATTTCAGCTAAATCCCTTTTTCACACATTTTTCCTCTCCTGATCCCTTGCAATGCCGACAGCAGTGTCCCTGTCGCTGATGATTTTGTCTGTCTCTCGTGGTGCTGCTGCATCTGCAGGGCTCGGGGCAGAGACTCGTGGTGGCAGCATTTTTGTACCCTCTTTGGGACGCCCTGTGCTTCATCCCAGGGGGATCGGTGGGGCTGGGATAGGGCAGCTGCCTCCTCATCCATGCCCACGCCCTTGGCCAGGGGGTGTGTGACAGCAGGGCTCCTGCCCTGCCTCAGCCCTGGAATTTCTCCACATGCAGAAGGCAGGTGATGGAGCTCCTCGGATTTTCTTTTCCCCAGCCCAGGGACGGAGCTTTGCTAGGAGGGACTTTTTCTCCTTCCCCTGTAACGTTTTTAGCTGCCAAAGAAAACGGGACGTGTTCAGGGAGTTCCCAAAATAGCCGAGAGCAGGCTGTGAGTAATCCCCGTCTGCCACGCCCTGGCGAGGTGTTTCCCTACATCCCTGCCCTCCCTCGGCTGGGTGGCCGAGGGGCTCTGGCGCTGCTCGGAGCCCTCCCCGGTCCCGTGGCACCTGGAGGGGGCTTTGGGGCAAGCTGCTCCATCCTGTGACACCGGAGCAGTTGGGGTCCAGCAGGAATGGTGGGAGCTCAGCCAGGAGAAGGGATTGGTCCTGAGGGCTGAGCACTGATGGGATGGAGGTGCCTCCGTGGGGCTTTGGCTCTTCCTAAGTGAGAGGTGTGGAAGGAGCGAGTGGATGTGGCCCTTTTGGAGTGGAGAGAGGAGGTGCTGCCCGTGCTGGGACCCCAGGGATGCCCACGGAGCTGCTGGCACCAGGATCCCCGGGTGCCCAGCCAGCTGGAGCAGGATGACAGCAGGGTTTAGAAGCTCCTGGAAAAGGGCAGTTTCTGAGCTTGGAAATCCTCAGGGAAACCCTCTCCCCAGCAGAGGAGGGGTGCAGAGGGCTGCAATACACGGCTGATCCCGGTGGGAAGGACCATTCGGTGGGGCTGGGAGCTGGGATCTTGTCCCTGTGGCTGCGGCAGCATGTCCTGACAGCCCGGGGGTCTCTCCCTGTCCCCAGCCCGTGAGCCATGGCCTACCACAGCTTCCTGCTGGAGCCCATCAGCTGCCATGCCTGGAACAAGGACCGCACCCGTAAGTACGCCCGGGGCACCCCGAAATTCCCAAGGACATCATCCCGAGGCACTATCCTGGCTGAACATCCCCGCGGTGGGCGATGCTCCGGGGCGGGGCAGAGCTGGGCTGGGGCTGGGTTTGGGGGGGCAGATGCTGCCATGGGCGGATTTGGGGGGCTGGGACAGCACGTTCCCCTGTGTCCCCCGGTCCCGCTGCAGGGACAGAGCCTGGCACAGGGGTGCCAGCCCCGTGTCCGGCCCCGAGGCACCAGCAGGGGAGGGACGGACACGGAGCAGAGCCGGGTGATTCACGGCCGATGGCATTTCCCGACCGCGGCCCGGGGGATGAGGGAGAACAAAAAGGGCTTTCTCTGCTGCGGCCGGAGCGCCGGGCAGGCGGGGCGGGATGGGGCTGGATTTGGGAGCTGTGCTCCCGCAGCCGTCCTGTTCCCTCTCATCCTGTCCCATCCTATCCCGTCTCATCCCACCAGCCCCCTGGGACCACACTGTGGGGAAGGGAGGGCACTGGGATGTGGGGTGCAGGGTTGTCCTTTCCCATAGGGACAATTTGCAGCGTCAGGGCACTGTGGGACCGGGGCTGGGGGGCTTGGTGTGACCCCCCCAGGCAGTTGTGGCTCAGTGGGGACCTGGAGCCCAGGAAGGGGCGGGTGGGTGCTGGTTGGCCCTGCGGAGCCTGTGACCCAGGGGAGGGCTTTGCCCTGGCCACTGTCACCCCCAGAGATCGCCCTGTGCCCCAACAACCACGAGGTTCACATCTACCGCAAGGACGGGGCCAAGTGGAGCAAAGTCCACGAGCTGAAGGAGCACAATGGGCAGGTGACAGGTGAGTCCCGGCTGGCAGAGGGGACAGGGACACAGATGGTGGGTGACCCTGCCCTGCAGCTGCTCCCAGCTCTGCTCAGGGCACTGGCACCCTCTGGATGGGGGCTGTGCAGGGGTGGAGGAGAAGGAGGCAGATTTTGTCCGGCTGAAGGCAGCCAGGGGTGGGATGGATGGGATGGGAGAGATGGAGAGGGATGAAGTGGAGGGAGGGAGGGATGGGAAGGGATATGGATGGATGGGAGGAATGGGGTGAGATGGATTGGGATGAGGGATGAATGGGAAGGGAAGGGATGGGGTAGGGCGGAGTGAGAGGGATGGATGGATGACATATATAGGAGAGATGGGTTGGGATGGGATGGAATGGTGTGGGCGACATGGGAAGGGATGGCGTGGGACTGCATGGATGGATGGGAGAGATGGGGTGGAATGGGTTGACAAGGAACGCTTTGAGGAGGGAGGGGTGGGAAGGGATGATGCGGAGCAAAGAGGAACTGTGGAGCAGAGACCACCCACGACTTCAGACATCCCGCAGCCCTGAGTGGCACATCCCCACTCCCATTCCCGTGGCTCCCTGGGCCACCATCACCCTCCTCTGCCTTCCAGGCATCGACTGGGCCCCTGAGAGCAACCGGCTGGTGACGTGCGGGACCGACCGCAACGCCTACGTGTGGACCCTGAAGGGCAACGTCTGGAAGCCCACGCTGGTCATCCTGCGCATCAACCGCGCCGCCCGCTGCGTCAAGTGGTCCCCCAAGGAGAACAAGTTCGCCGTGGGCAGCGGCTCCCGCCTCATCTCCATCTGCTACTTCGAGCAGGAGAACGACTGGTGAGGCTCCGGCACGGCCCCGGGGGGTCTGTCCTGGGGGAAAAGGAGGGGGGATGGATGGATGGATGGATGGATGGATGGATGGATGGATGGATGGATGGGAGATGAGAGACTGGAGGAGCTGGAGGTGGAGACAGATGGGAAAATGGAGGGATGGACTCCCCATGCCCAAGCTGCTGCTGCAGGACGGTGGCCCAGGGCAGCTCCTGGGGCACTTGGAGCCCTGACCAACCTCAGCCAGCTCCCCAAAATCCCAGAGGGGCTTTGGGGGTGCTGGTGCTGCCCCTCTGCTGCCACACCCTCTCCACACAGGTGGGTTTGCAAGCACATCAAGAAGCCCATCCGCTCGACGGTGCTCAGCCTCGACTGGCACCCCAACAACGTCCTCCTGGCCGCCGGCTCCTGCGACTTCAAGTGCAGGTGAGGGGCAGGGGGTGGGTGACTGGGGGGAGTCTGAGGCAGGGGGACACACAAGGGTGGACTGGGCTCCCACCCTGGCACAGCACAGAGCTGTGTGGGGAAGCCCAGTTCCCTGGCTCATCTGTGGGGCAGGCTTCACCCCGGTGCTGCTTGGAGCAGGGAACGGAGCACAGGGGGGATGCAGGGAGGGCTGGGTGTGCTCTGGGGACCATCCCAGGGATACAGCACCCATGGGAGGCAAGGGGGCACCCCACAGGCTCTGCCAGGGAAACTGAGTCACACAGTTGAGGCAAGGGCCAGGGATGAAGGTGGTTAAGGTCCTGCATCCAGGGACACATGGCAAGCCAAGGCTCTCCCCCTCCCAGGATCTTCTCAGCCTACATCAAGGAGGTGGAGGAGCGGCCCAGCCCCACCCCCTGGGGCTCCAAGATGCCCTTTGGGGAGCTGATGTTCGAGTCCAGCAGCAGCTGTGGGTGGGTGCACAGCATCTGCTTCTCGGCCAGTGGCTCCCGCGTGGCCTGGGTGAGCCACGACAGCACCCTGTGCCTCGCCGACGCCGGCAAGAAGATGGCGTAAGCAGGGCTGGGGACAGGAGGGGGCCTGGGGGGGCCGGGGAGGCCGTGCTGGGGGGGGCAGTGAGGTTTGACCCCCAAATTGACACGAGGATGGAGGTGTCTGGGTTGAGTTGGGCCAAGAGCAATCCCAGAGTGTCCCTGCATGTGGGTGGGGGAGATAGAAGGATCCAGCCTCAGGAGATGGGATAGCCCTAGAGCATCCCTGGAGCATCCCTGGGCACCCCTGAGTATCCCTGTACAGGGGTGGAGGACATAGAGGGCTCAGCCCCAGGAGCTGGGACACTCCTGGAGCATCCCCAGATCACCACGGGTGGAGGAGGTGGTGTCTCCCCTTGTGGCTTCCACCCGTGTGATGAGCTGTGCCAGTCTCAGCACCGAGGCTGAAGCTCAGCCCGTTGCTCACACCTCGCAGTGTTGCCTCCCTGTGCACCGAGACCCTGCCCCTGCTCGCTGTCACCTTCATCACCGAGAGCAGCCTGGTGGCCGCGGTGAGTCCAGCGGGGGCACGGGGTGGGCGCTGTGGCCGGAGCTGGCCGGAGGGTGCTGAGCAGGGCAGGTTTGTTCCCCAGGGCCACGACTGCTGCCCGATGCTGTTCACCTACGAGGAGAGCCAGGGCTCCCTGACCTTCGGGGGGAAGCTGGACGTCCCCAAGCAGAGCTCCCAGCGCGGCCTCACCGCCCGCGAGCGCTTCCAGAACCTGGACAAGAAAGCGAGCTCGGACACGGCCAACGCCACGCTGGACACCCTGCACAAGAACAGCATCAGGTGTGGGCTGGGGTGAGGGTGGGGAGGGACAGGCTTGGGGTCACCTCGGGGGCTGCTTGGGGGTGATGATCCCTGAGCATCCCCTGGGTGTGCTGCTGTCCAGTCCAGAAGCTGGGACAGCTCTGGAGCATCCTTGGATATTCCCAGAATGTCCCTGAGCATCCCTGCGAGTGGGTGGGAGAGACTGAGGCTCCAGCACCAGGAGCTGTGACAGCCCTGAGTTTCCCTGGGTCTTCCCAAGCATCCCTGGGTATCCCCAGAGCAGGGTAGGGGAGATAGAGATCTAATCCCAGAAGCTGGAACAGTCCTGGAGCATCCTTGGAGCATCCCTGGATATCCCCAAGCATCCCTGTCTACCCCCAGTGCCTTCCTGCACCGGTGGGGGAGATGAAGGGGTCCAGCCCCACTCCCATCCCTGGCTGCCAGGCCAGGGCTCCGAGGGCTCAGCAGGGACCTGGGACTGATTCCCACTCCCTCTTTGCACCCACAGCCAGATCTCGGTGCTGGCGGGCGGGAAGGACAAGTGCTCCCAGTTCTGCACCACGGGGATGGATGGTGGCATGAGCATCTGGGATGTCAAGGTAAGGAATCCCTGTGATCCCCTGTGGTGGGAGTACCCAGCATCAAACCCTCTTCCCTCCCAGTTCCCCCCCTTTCAGCTCCCCAACCACCTCCAGTTTACCTGGAAAGAAACAAGCTGCTCATGAACATCCTCCTGTTTCATGTCAGAGCCTGGAGTCGGCGCTGAAGGATCTCAAGATCAAATGAAGGAGCCACCCAGGAAGGGCATCCTGGCTTCGAGCTGTCCCTGCCTGCTGCCCTCTGCCACCCCCACCCTGTGCCACACGACCTGGCCACGATGCCACCAGCGCCCATCCCCGCTGCCAGCCAGCCCTGGTGGCTGTTTCCAGACAAAGAAAACCATTTTTCTTACTATTTTTGTTACCATCCTTCCCGATGCTGGTCATACATTGCTTGGAGAAATAGCAAATAAAAGATTTTCCTGGATAAATCAGAACTTTTTTTTTCCTCACTTTTTTAGCACAAGTTCAGTGCAAACACAGGTGTGATCAGGGCAGATCACAGTGCTGTGCCACATCTCACCACGGGTGGTCACATCCTTTCTGCCACCAGTGCTGAGGGTGAATTGGGATTGCAGGGATAAGGGGAATGTCACTTCCCCGTTCCCTGCTTCAGCACCATTTCAAAACAGGATTGGTGTTAGGGAAAAGGGAGGGGAGAGCATGGGGGTGGCCAGGCTGCACAGGTTTCCCACTCTTTGAGTTCCCTGGTAAAATCCCATCAGGTGGGCAATTCCCAAACCTGGAGCCAGCTCAGAGACCTTGGGCTCCCAACTAATCCTGCCCCTTTCCAGCCCCTTATCACAGGAGCAGGGCAGTCCCAACACCGCCCACGGCCTGGGAAGGGAGCACTGGCTGGCAGAGGGACAGTGACATTTGAGTTCTGCTCCAGCCCTCTGCTACTGGGAGGTGTTACTCAGAGATTCTTCCCCCCATTTCCATGTGTTCACAAGCCTCAACCCTCTCCCCTGTGGCTCCTGCCCGGCTCCATTCAAGGCATCAGCCCAAAATCTCCCTGTCCTACCCCATCCACCTCCCTGTGCCCCAAGGATCACCCCAACTTCCATGTCAGGCTGTCCCATCACGTCAGTTCCCCCCTCTCAGAGCTGACAGCCCAGGCACCTCTCCTGGTAGCACTTGCTCATCTTCCATCGCTCCCTGAGGATATTCCCTATCCCAAATCTTGGCTTGGTTTGAGCCAGCAGCTCACAGTGACATTCCCTGGGGCACAGCCCTGTGTCCATACCCTTGTGCCCACGTCCCTGCAGCCAGGCATGGACAGGGTGACACAGGACAAATCCTATTTGTTATCCTTCATCTCCACAGCTGTGACCCCTCTCCCAGTGACTTCCAGCACTCCAAGCCCTGGGGCTGGATCTCCTCCAGCCCTTGGGGAGCGAGTCTGGGAAGCACTGGTGTCCCTGAACAGGCTGGCAGCAGGACTCCCAGAGCCCCTGGGGCACAGCAGGCTGGAGCATCTCCCCCCCAGAGCCAGCTGAGAGGGGGTGACAGTGCGGTGACCGCCCTTCTGACACAGGGACCAGGCCAGACAGGGGCCTGAGGGTAATTGTTTCCTCCACCTCCGTAAACAGATTGTGCAAGACATCCATCAGAATCAGCAGGAAAAGCTTTTTCCCTTCAGGCTGCATGTGCTGACAGAGCTCCTGAACCCAGAGCCAAACTCCACAGCACAACCAGCCCCCAAGTGCACCCGTGCCTTCCCCAGGACCCCCCAGCTGTGCCCTTCACACACACACGAGGCCACAGCACTTCTGATAACTTACAGTTTAATCAGCCAAATATACAAGTTTTCTTGGTGGTTTTTAAACTTGATCAAGTTTTTTTTTTTTTTGCTTTTTGTTTTTTTTTTTTCCATCTGGATCTGACACAATAAATGTTTGTTTTTCTCCTTTAAACAAAGGATGATGTGGTTAAAAACTGGCACTATCCCTAATAAGGAGGAGAGAAAGAAAATGAAGAGGAGGGAAAAGGGGAGACTGGCTGCAAGAAAGGAGGGATGAATCTGGGAAGGAACGGCACTCCAGATGTCCATGAAGTCAGGCTCCCAGCTTATACTGCAACGCCCTGCAGCAAAATTTGATGGGCTCTTTGCCAACTGGATTCCTCGGATACATTATCCTTTGGGATTTCATACCAAGTCAGTTCCCCACCCCATGCCCCACCCCACAATGACCCCACAATCTATATTCTTGCAATCTAGTATTTGAAGCACCTCCCCTCCCACACAGCTCCCTCCCACCCTGCCCCCCCACCGTCTACGAGTTCTTGATCCTAAAAACAGCAAAAACATTCATGTTTCCGAGCTGTTACAGGGAATTGCTGTCCAGCACAGCTCTGCACTGCAGAGAGCAGCTGCCCCTAACCCCAAATGGAAATCTGTGCCAGGATGAGGACAAACACATCGTCAGTGTCTCTTGGAGGTGGAGGTGAGGTCGATGCTGCAGGACGCCCTGCGTGGCATCGATGGAAGGCGACACGGCAGAGATCCCGGCAGGACCAGGCACAGTTCCCTGGCGTTTCCTCCTCTTGCATGGCCTGTGCTTACTTGTTAAGGGATAGTGACTGCAGTCTTTTACCTGCCATGGCCGCTTCGTCTTTTGCTGGGGAGGAAAACAACAGAGTTTCATCATTTCACGGTGCAGATCAGGGACTGGGGGGGGACTGGCAGCCCTGGGATCAAAACCCTGCCAGTTGGGTAATGGAAAAAATCCCACCCTTCCTACCAATTTCTTAGAGGTAAGAGGCACAGCTCTTCTTGCATTTTCCCTTCTATCTCTGGCCTCTCTCCAGGTGTTCACAAACCACCCTGATGCCCAAATTTCTCTGTGAAAGCCACCAAGGAGCTGTGTTCAGACTTCTGGTTGACATCTCCCAGGGAAAGGCCAGAAAGGGAAGGAGTGCTGTGAATTCTCTGGGCAGTTCAGATCCCCACATGCAAAGCAGATAAATCACTCAGCACAAGGAGCCTGCTAAACCCTCAAACTGGAGCCAGCATTGCCTGGGATGCAGGGGACAAGATGGATATTGAGGGCAGTTCCCTTCTCTCTTTCCCTGCTCCAGCATCCAAATTTTTGTTTATAAAGCAAGAACTTTATGAGAGGGAAAGAGCTGAGCCTGGTTTTGCTGAGGGGAGTTGGTGACACTCAGCAACACCACACAGGCTCCAAAGAGGGACGTGTGCCATGAGGAATTGTGCCTCTTGGCACTGCAGCTGTGGCGTGGTGAGGTAGAAGAGTATGATTAATGATTCTCTAACCTTTTCTTTCTTCTTCTTTCTTTCTGGCAGCTTCTTCCCTTTGCTTCCGAATGATGGCTAGTCGGGCAAGGTCTGCCTTGGCTTGCTCTGTTTTCCCAGCTAGGTGCATTTTCATGTATCTTTCTTTTGCCTTTTGCTTCTCTATTTCCTCTCTGCCCAAAGGAAACACATCAGTCACCAGAGAATCCAGGCAAGCCCATGGGCACAGGCAGAGTGGGGCTTTCCAACCAGAAAAAAAACCCCAAACTGGGGTTCCTTCACCAGTTTTCAAGCACAGGTTCTGTCTATTTGCAGGGTTTGAACAGGAGTGAGGAGAGAGATTATTTCTACCTTCCTCCAGCAAAATAAGACATGGACACACAAGGGGGTGAAATGAATTAGCCCCACACCACAAGAACTGTGACATGTTTTTCCCAGCCTTACCCTCAAAGGCGTCCTGCTGGAGCAATCTATCCCAAATAAAAAAAATTAAACCTTTCCTTCTAAACCTCACCATTGCTAATCGAAACTGGAAGACGAAACTTCGGTTCTCACGTTATTCATCTGCCCAGTCAAAAATTTCACCACAGTATCTGGAATGTGGGAAACTGCCACCTGTCACCAGGGCACTTTCTGCAGCAAGATTAAAGTGGATCCAAGGTGACCTCTGGTTAATGGATTTCTGTTCTGATTTTTGGCATAAAACTTCAGGAAAGGAATGGCCTAAATCCTTTTCTCTCAGTGCACCAGGGCAAGCTGCCTGGCTGCAGGATGGCCACAGCTGCTCCCAGAGGACAGGCAACTCCTGTGAAGTGTCTAAGGAGCCACATTTTGAAGCACAGTGAGCCCAGATTGCTGCTGCTCAGTGCCTGCTTTAGGCAGCAACACACTTCAGGGGCCTCCCTGAAACACAGCAGGGAAACACCTCCCTGCACCAAGGCTGAAATTGCAGGGGTGCAGCAGGGAACACTCACCTCTCTCGTCGTGACAGCTCCTTGGGTCCATCCAGGTCCAGCTGAGTGACTTTTTTGGTTGTCTGAATGACACGGTTGGGGTTCTCTATGTCTATCAACCCCTCCACTCCTTTGCGCTTTTGCTGCAGGTCAAGAACAAGAGGGAGGTGAAGGAGCTCTCACACCCAGCCCTGGGCTGTACCAGAGCTCTCCAAACACACTGCAAAGCACCCCAAAAGCACAAGATTTTACTACCAGCCAGTAAAACCATTTATGAACCAAGGCACCTTCAGCCTTTCTAAAAACCTTGTTGCCTTTGTATTTAATTTGTAAAGATTCACAAGTTTTCGTTCTGAGGGTAAAATCCTGTCAAGTGAGGGTTTTTCGGCTTTTAAAAATAGTTCTATAAAAAATATACTCTAGGTAGCTCTGCTCAGATTTCAGAGTGTGCATCTCCCCCAGCCTAAGAATTAGGTGCATTAAGTGCCCTGAGAATGCCAGTACCTGATAATCCTCATCATCTTCATCACTCTCATCTGAATCTAAAGATTTCTTCTCCTTTTTGGGGTCTCCTGTTGCTCCTTCGCCTCCTTCTTCTTGTTCCTCCTCTTCCTACAAAATCAGAGGAAATTAGAGGAAATGTATGTCACTAAAAACCCCAAATCCAGCTCTTAAATGAGATTTTGGAGGGATGAGAGACAGCTCTGGGCATTCGTGTTCCTGATGTAATATTGTTAATTGTGGGGGGGTTTTTTTAAGCTTTCCTCAATAAATCAGTGTTAGATGTAACCACCACTATGTGATATGGATTATCACAAAAAATAAATCCTTCTCAAAGAGCAGTTCTCTAGTTTGCTGTGAAACAAGACACACATTTCAAGTGGGTCCTGCTTTTCTCTTCCATTTCCAGTCAGTATTTTTATTAACAACATAGAAGCAGAGAACACTTACACAGTTTGTGAATGACATCACACTGGTAGGAGTTGGAATTATTTTGGAAAACAGGATGAGACTCATAAGTGGTTTCAGAATTTGGAAATATGGCATGAAACCAAGAAGGTGGAATCAGAAACTAACCAAGAGGAGTCACACTTTGGAAGAAGAGATCCAACGCAAAGCTGGAATATGTGGCTAAGCAGCAAACCAAACAATCATCTTGAGTTCCAGCTGGGCAAAACATTAAAAAGGCCTCAACACTATGGCTCAGAACTGCTCGAGAGAGTCATCTCAGAGGTATTCACCAGGGTTTCCAACACGGGGTGTAATTATCCTCCTGTGGTCAGTGCTGGGAGGCCTCAGCTGGAATGGTGTATTTGGGCTGAGGCAGCACTTCCAGAAAGTCACAGAAAAATATTAGAGTGTCACCACAGCTGTGATAAGCTGGGAATAAAGAGAGCAAGAGCCCCAAAAAACAGCCAAGGCTTTGGTAGAAGTGGGGGGAGCTGTTACAGTCCAATGCTGGGGCACAGAAACACACCCAAAGGAGGCCCCACACCAGAAAACTCTGTTATCTCTCCCTACAAAGCAGAGGCAAACAAGAAAACCACGTGTCCAGGAAGAAATCAGAGGAGTTTGGTCCCTAAATCTACAATAGAAAGAGGGCAAATATAATAATTTCAATGCACAGTAACACGTCAAGATGTGGCCCTTGTTCTCCAAAGCCAAGCTGCAGAACAAATGAGCTGACATTGGAGACAGGAATGACGAAATATGGAGAGAAAAGATCTCCAGAGCTGCTGTGTAATCAGCTTCCCTTTCCTTTAACCCTCAAATGCTGCCCTGGGTGGTCTCCCAGGCCTCAGGAACCAGACTGGAAGACACCCTGGAGTCTCCCCAGCTGGAGATATTCGGGATCCAGGCTGTGATCACTGCTGGAATCACCTGCAACTCTTGGCTAAGCTGCCATTGCTCCTGAACAGCGAATAACCAGGCTGGGTAAGGCAGGAATTAGGACAGAAAGCACACAAAGCAGCAAACACGTACCCTTGCCTTTTGCTTTTCTGCTTGGAGCTGGGCATCAATCTCCTCAGGACTCGTGTACTGCCTTGCTCGGCCTTTGTGGCCTCCTTTTCTACCTGCACAAAATAATGAAAAATAACACATGGTTTAATGGTAACTTCCAGAAAGGTCCGTTCCTCCTGCAGCACCCTCTGGATTTTAGGTGTGGATAGGACAAACCAAAATAGCTCCTCTGATAGAACCTAAACAACAAAATCCCACACTGAACTTGATGAAATTCTCCAAGATTTTTAGGTGAGACGCACAGGGAATTGGGATTATTGATACCACCCTTCCCTGCCTGTGCTCATGGCCTCTCCAATTCCCTTCCCAGGCTGGTAAGGGCTGCTCAGCCCCACAGCAGATCCCAGTTTCCTGCACAGGAGCAATCACAGCGTGTTCCTGTGGTTACAACCAACGCTCCAACAAGCTCCTCCCCACTTCACCTGCCGAGGACAAGGGGAACCTTACAGTGACAGGGAGGGATGAGGGATCATCCCTCCTTCCTTAGCACCGTGTGGGATCCCTGGGAGATCTGTCACTGTCCCTCACTGTGTGCTGTTGGACTGGGAGGCACTGGGAACCTTAGAGACCCAACACTTTCTGACCCCTTCTCCCGGCTCAGCACAGACTCTCACACGCCTTAGCTCTGTCCCAAAACCCAACTGTCAAGCTTACAGAAACTCCTGAGATATTTTTCCAGGAGAAATGGGGAACTGCAAAGACCAAACTCTTCTTTCTGGATTCAGCTGGGGAAGCTCATGGGCTCTCAAACCCTAAGCACAACGAAAAGCTTTGGAGCAGCCAGACAGGTGTTTTCTGTTTGTCTGTTCCCAGCCATCCCACTGGGAACACTGACACCCTCTGGAAGGAGATCTGCCACGGGAATGCTCTGGCCATGGGAGACATTTCCCCAGTGCCCAGCACATGACATCACCCCGGACGGAACAACAGTGACATCTGTGACACACCAACCCCCAAATAACCAAACTGTGCTCCCAGCCCGGCCAGGGCCAGGCTCCTCACCCAGCTGGTCCAGAATTCCACACTGGGCTCAGGACCAAGGAACACAAACCGCTCATTACTGCAAATAAACAGTGGCGATAAGGGGAGGGGGGAAGCAACTAAAGAGAAATTATTTACATAAAAAGCCTGAAAAGAAGCAAATGGAAGAATGAAGCTCATGGGAGCTTAGCAGAGCACAGGGATGGGGCTCTGCTCCCACAGGGAGCTCAAACCTCACATCAGACATGGGGAGTTGGTCCTACACCCACCACTGCCCAGCTCTGTGCCTCAGTCTCCCCATCTGTAGAACGGATAATGATTCCTTTCCACCTCTGTGAAGCACTTTTAAAACAGAATCACCTGCAGATTTCACCTGCAGCAAAGCCCAGTGGTGCCCAGGCAGGCCCACGTTCAAACACATCTGTCTCCAGGCTTAAACAGCCTAAGTAAGGAATTTAGATGAAAGAGAATGGAACGATACTGATGGAATCTCTTCTTTTTAAAATTAAAGTATTAGGGGAAAAAAAAGGAAATTAACCAAAAAATAATCCTGTAAAAAATTTATTAGCAGCTGATTAATGCTCCTCCCTTTTATATTAAACAGTGAGTGCCAAAATCCACTCTTCTGCCAACAATCCAACAACTCCCACTGACTTGGGGGGAAAATGACCAAAGAACCCTCTTCTTCCAAAAAGCAAAAGGTTTGAATCAAACATCTAAATCTGTACGATGAAATAAAGAGCAGGAAATCCTGAGTTACAGGGCATTTAAATATGAAAAACGGGGTTATAGCCCACCACGGTCCCTTGCCTTCACAAAAACCACGTGAAAGCTTCAGCCCCATCTCACATCACTGCGCAAATGGACCCAAAATGAAGCGGTTAAATAAAATCTAAGCAAGGTATCAGTTTGCTGCTAAAGGCTGGGAAACGCTGATGAAACAAAGCGGAGCGAACTGCAGGGAAGAGGAATGAGGAGGGTTGGTTTTTAACGTGTGTGACCGGGGCTTGTGAGAGCCGATTATGCCGACGGTGCATGTGGAGAAGGTTCTGGGTGGATCCTGCCGAGCCGTGACAGCCCGGCAGTGCCTCATCCCGGCTCCTGAATCACACGAGGAGCAAGTCGGTGCCCGCTCCGGAACACCCAAAACGCGGCGCTGCCGCAGCCACATCAAAGGAGCCGCGTTGGGAGCCCCTGAGCCGCGATCCCGCGGGGGGAGACGGCCGCCAGCCCCCGGTGCCCCCGGTGGGGCCGGACCCACCCGCCCGGGGCTCCGTGAGCCCCACGCCCCGCCCCAGGGGAACCGGCCACGGCTCCCGGCCCAGCGGGAGCACATGGAGCCCCGCCCGGCCCCCCGCCGGTGCCGCGGCACTCCGGAGGGCGCAGAACGGGCCCCCGGCTCTGTGGAGAGCGAGGCGAACGCGCCGTGCCTTGGGGCGCGGGGAGGGGGCGAGGCACCCCCGAAACCCCCGGGAACGGGGTGTGGGGAAAGAGAACCCGAGACCGCCCCCCCACCCCGAGCCCAAACACAGCCGCGGGGGCAGCGCGGGGAGCGCCCTCCGCCGCCGCTGAGGGGGAAAGGGACCCCCGCAGGCTCCCCCACG
>VZTG01001246.1:356349-428343 GCA_013397845.1 Melanocharis versteri | reverse complement strand
GGTGACGGCGGCGGCGCGACGGGAGCGGGCGGTGAGCGGGGCCGGGAGTGGGACCGGCGTCGGGACAGGGGTTGGGACAGGGAGCGGGACCGGGATCGGGATCAGGACAGGAATCGGAACCAGTACCTGCGGCCTCCCCTCACCCCGCCTGCCCCGGGTTCCGCTGTTGGGCTGCCGGGCGGCCTCGCCCCGGTGCCGCCGGGAGCTGACCGCAGTTGTCACCTCAGGGGAGGAGCCGCTGCCGCGCTTTGCTGAGGAGAAAAACTGACTTACCGTGTAGCAGTCACGGAGCTTTCACCTCTTTCACGAGCTCCGTAAAGCTCATTTTTATCCTTGGAGCGGAGAACGGGAAGGGGGCACAGAAACCTTAGGGGAAATATATGTGACAGCTGTTTTCCTTTCGTTTTTCCCAGAGATTCTGAGGGAGTGCTGGCAGTTCCCCTTGCCTTTTGCCCCTGTCGTTCCCGAGGCAATGCCCAAGGTGAAGAGGAGCAGGAAGCCTCCCCCAGATGGCTGGGAGCTGATCGAGCCCACGCTGGACGAGCTGGATCAGAAGATGAGAGAAGGTGAGTGAGTGTTCTCAGGGATGGGACCCCAAAACAAGCTCACAAGAGCTGCTTCATGAATACAGGTGGACCTTTTCTGTGTCTGTGACTCTGGTGGTGCTGCAGGTTGATCCTGGGTCATGCTGGTCCCTGTTTTTGGGGTTATGGAGCACAGACCTTTGGTTACAGCTGGTTTAGGAATGAAGCTGATGGATGTGTGGAGGAACTGGAAGTTCCTGTCTGTGTTGTTGCTGTGGGCATGAAGTCACCCACCATCCCAGTGTGGGTCATGTCATCCCACTACCATTGGTTTTATATCCTAAAGGAGCTGTTCCAGGTCAGGTCTCTCTCATCTGAGTCTCCTCCCATCAATCTCAGTCTTACCCCCGTCATGTATTAAAGTTGTGAACCTTCTGGGAACAGTTGATTGCAAAGGGATTGAGGGAAGCACTTGGTGACCTGGTGTTTGTGTTCCTTCCCAGCGGAGACGGAGCCACACGAAGGGAAGAGGAAAGTGGAGTCCCTCTGGCCCATCTTCAGGATCCACCACCAGAAAACACGTTACATCTTTGATCTCTTCTACAAGAGGAAAGCAATCAGCAGAGGTGAGGCGGGCAGGGGAGCACTGGAGTGAGTGAGGTGTTCCCCTGTGGGTGCCACTGAACTGGGAGTTGGTGGGATCAGCTTTCTGGGGAAGGATGAAGGGAAGGCTTGGCAGCTGCCCGGCTTTACCTGCTGCTGACTACAGCTGGTAGCTCCTGATAGTGAGACTTGTGACAGTGTCTGCTCCTCCCCAGAGCTCTATGAATACTGCATCAAGGAGGGCTACGCTGACAAAAACCTGATTGCCAAGTGGAAGAAGCAGGGCTACGAGAACCTCTGCTGCCTGCGCTGCATCCAGACTCGGGACACCAACTTTGGGACCAACTGCATCTGCAGGGTCCCCAAAAGCAAGCTGGAAGTGGTGAGTCTCCAGCTTGTTCCTGTGCTCTGCAGTAGCTGTTCTGACTTCTCCCAGCTCAGAGACGGCAGAGGGGGGTAGTGCTGTTCTTCCTGCTAATTTCCTCTGCCCGTGCCTGTAGACTTGGTGTCTCGTTGGTGCTAAAGTTACTGTCAGCTTTGGCATTCATTTTAAGTTGTTAAAAGTATGGGAAACAACACCAAACTGTGGAAACCCTTCCTACCAAAAGCCATTCCCTGCCTCGAGGTCTGAGCCTGCTGCTCTGGCTGTGGCTTGGTTGTAACACCCTCCTGATGTTTGTTTTTCAGGGCAGAATCATTGAGTGCACTCACTGTGGATGCAGAGGCTGCTCTGGGTGAAGCCTTTTGCCATCAGACTTGTTTTTTGAACTCTCTGAGGGACATCCTCCTCCTCCTCAATGGACTATGAGTGCAATTACAGCCACCTTCTGTGATGGGATATTTCTGTGTAATAAGGCAGCAGCATAATCACCTGGATTGTGCATAAATAGGGGGTGCTTTGGAGTAGGGTTTTGTGTAGCCATTTATTTTAAAATAAAGTTTGCCTTCCTGAGAGAGTGGTGTGATCTTCTCCTGTGCCCCTCTTCTCCTGTTGGATGCGTTCTGGGTGCTTGAAGGTTGCTCTGCACCTTGTGAGCTGCTCTAGGTTTTTTTCCTCAACTAAGTCCATTTAAAAGGCTGTGTGGAAAGGAAATACAATTCCCAAATGTCCAGTCTGAGCTCTTCCCTGACCATGTGCAGATGGAAGCTGAATTTCACTGGAATTTTCTGCTGAGATTCTTTGCTAGAATTAATGCACAGATCCCGTCAGGAATGCCAGCAGTCTAGAGACTTACAGGTCACATGTGAAGTGACAGAACACAAGACAGTGACAAAACCAACACTGAGCTAAACCCCTGTTAAATCTGATTTTGCTTCTTCCTTGTTTTGCACAAGGTTTGCTAAACTACAGCCCATCTAATCCTTGGCAGTTGAAGGAAATTCACTGAAAATGTATTTGCTCCTCCTTAAAACAAAAGGAAATATTTTATTACATAACTATTGCAAGGACTGGGGGTTAGGGAAATACAAAGCAGCTTTACTACAGGCCAGTTTAAAGCAGCAAGTCATGCATCTTCCTTGTGCTGGAAGAACTTGAAACTTCAGCATCCTGCTCCCTTCTCCTGCACAGCCTCTGCCTCGCTGTCCTGCCCCCCAGGCTTCGCTGTCCTGTACTTGGCCCAGGGGTGGGGGGTCTCCTCTCCAGCCATAACTTTTAACCACCGGTAGTAGTAGCCACGGAAACCATCAATCTTCTCCAGGTATGGGTTCTTGTACTTATACTGCAAAGAGAAATCCAACAAAACAAGCTTCTGTAAGATGGGAGCTCACTTCAGCACCAGCCTGCAGGAGCTACAAGATGCTACCAAAGAAACAGCAATCAAGCAACCATCAGCCAGACCAGACAAATCCAAAGGATGCTCAGACAGACATTTATGATTTCCCTCCCTTGTTGGTGTCCTTTGTCACCCCTTCACACCTTGCCAGTCCTGGCTCCTTACCCTGTCAAATTTGGGAGGGTACCGTGCTGCGAACTCCAGCTGCCGGATGATCACTTCATTGGGAGGCACCTGGTTATTCCTCATGTCCCGCAGGATCTCCGTGAGGTAACTGTAATCCAGCTGCCTCACGGCAGCAGCAATGAGGGCGCTGTAGATGTACTTGTTGGGAGTTATTCCAGACCTCTGGAAAGAACAAATGCTACAGCTGAACAAGTTTATCTGCTGACTAGCGCAGGACTTGCAGAAGGAAAAGGCAGAGAGGCACTTTTTACAGAACGAGCACAGCACTCACCACAGGACCTGTGAAACAGCTTGTGCAGTGCCAGCACAGGCTAGGACAGACCACCTGAGCTCCAGCTGCTCTTGAGCTGCATGTTTTTGGGGAGAGAACAAAACCACTCGCCACAAAAACCTCAGCAGGTCTTTTAAAAGCATTAACAGATCACTCTGCCTCTTCCTGCAGCTCGGACCCCAAGCAGCAGAGGATTTTTCTTTGATTACCTTCAAATCCGAGAGCAGCTGCAGTCCATCCTGCTGTTTGTGGCAAGCAATTGCCAAGTTACAAAATGTCTGGAGGTTAGGTGACAGTCCCCTCTTCACCAGAGCTGGCAGCACGCTCTGCAAGATACAAGTGTTGGCATCACTTCCCAGAAAATCTCACTGTAGCTTTCCAGACAGGGAGCTGGATGTGCTAGAACAGAATCCACAAACACTTAGATATCAACCCAAGCACTGCCTTTTGGAAAACAGTGTGAGATCCCAGTTTCTATTGTGGACAGGAAATGGGTCTCAGTAAAACACATGAGGCCTGAGACAAGGAGGTGGTGATGGGGCTGGTTCTGAGTTTTTTTCTCTCACCTTTGCTCCCTCCAGGTCTCCCTGTTTACTTCTCTTCCTCATTAAAGTGTTAAAGAAGGTCACATCTACTTTTACTTTATGATCATCCAGCAATGCCAGCAAAGAGGACTCTGAGGGGCTTTGGGGTTCCACCAGCTCAGCCAGTAATGTGAACGTTTTAATGTTGGGCTCTGCATTGTCCTCTTTCATTTTGTTCAAGAATCCCTCCACATCTCCCATCAGAGCCAGTCTATGGGATGGTGTGGCCACTGTCCCCAAGGAAACCATGGCTGTGTCAGGCATCCTGGAGTCCAACAAGTTGGGCAGGTTGCAGAAAGGCATCTTCTGGCTTGGGTGTGCCTGTTCCTGCTCCACCTCACTCTGGGCTCTCCTTATCAAGGCTCCAGCCCTGCTGTGAGCAACGCTGAGGCTGTCAGGAGCAGCTGGTTCTGCCTCAGCCTGAGCCACATCTTTATTTTGTTGCTGGATCAGTTCCTCAGGCTGCACCGAACTCTCCTGAAATAATTGCTTTTCCATAGCTTCCACATCCAGCTGGACAGCAGCACTCTCTGATCCCTTCTTCCTCTGACTTTTCACCTTTTCCTTCCGCCTGCCAGGTGGCAGCCTTAGCTGAGGTGAGTTCTCAGGGGGACTGAGCAGGAGTCTAGAGGCCACAGCAGGATCGCCGATCCCACAGTCTCTGGCCGCACGCAGCATCAGGTTGTACGTGTGGCTGTCAGCCTTTATTCCCAGCTTATTCATTTGCTGCCAAACCTGAAGAGGGGAAGATGGATATTAAATAACAGGAGCATCTCTAGAAGCCTGTAAGCATATCTGTTAATGGGATCTGTGTGAGAAGAAGCAGATTTACAGCACGACAAGGACAGTGACCTTGAGCTGGAGAGCCCTGTGAGATGATCCAGGGCTGTTTACCAGCATATGAGATGTCCTGAGCAAAGTCTAGTTTTCAAAACTTGTGCTAAGAAGAGCTGAACTCCTCCCATTTCACCACCCTGCTGCCTTCCATGCATTCAGGTGATGAGTTACAACACAGCAGCACTTTCCCCCCTCTCAGAACACATGGACAAACCTGCAAAGCAAATCGGAAGCCGTTTTCGCTGTCTTTTATGCAGCTCATGAGAAGGAAGCTGAAGGTCTCAGCTGTGAGGACATGGCCCTTCTGCACAATTTCCTGAAAAGAGCAGAGAGAGCATTAAACTTCTTAGTTACCCTGTGTGGTGAAGCTCAAATACCACTGACATCTTCTGGGGACAGATGTAACAAGTTTTGGACACAGCCAGCCAGTTTTAAAGCCAAAGCTGCCTCCTTTTAGGTAATTAAGCATAGAGTTTGGTACGTACAATTTCACTGTAGGTCAATAAGGATCAATGAAGTATAAGCACATGATCTGTAATTATCTCTGCTGGAAATGGAATTAAAACCCGATGCAACATGACAACTTCCAGGAGCTTTAACTGCAGCACAGAATAGCTTCAATAGGAGAAAAGCAACCTATTTACCTTGAGTACATCCAAGCACATCCTGAGGTCTGAGCAGAGGGCACAGACCTTCAGCAGGGCATGGTAGGTGATGAGGTTCAGCTCCTCGTTTTTGCTCTGCAGCTGCTGCCGCAGTTTCAGGGCGCTCTGCAGCCCTGAGTCCTTCCATGGAGACTCAGCACAGGCATTGAACAGGGCTGTGTAGGTGGCTTCTGTGGGGATTAACCCTCGTTTTTTCATCTGTGGGAAGAGAAGAAGGATTTGAACTGGCTTTTTTGCAAAAGGACATCTTGAATTTTTTAACTTGTTTTTAGAGTTTCAGGCTAAGAAGGTGCCAACACTAACTCAAAGGCATTTTGGAGACAAAATACCATGACTGAATGCTTGAAATGGTTTTAGCTTAGAAAATGTTTTGAGGGAGAAGCTAAACCTACATCATTGTAGAGCCTGAATGCCTTTTTCACGTAGCCAACCCTGCCACAGCCGCCGATGAGAACGGTGTAATTGCTTTCTTCTGGCTGGACACGCTCCTCCTTCAGCATCTGCACCTCAAACAGCTCCAGAGCCTCTGCCAGCTACAACGATGAGAAAAATCCATCATGAGGCTGCAAGAGAATCAACTACAATGGACATTGATACATGCAGCTGTGGGCAGATTGTAGCGCAAGTCCTACAAAGCGTGGGGTTCCTCACAAGAAGGCTGGAGAGGGTTTTTGGACAAGGGCATGTGATAACAGGACAAGGGGGGATGACTTTAAGCTGACAGAGGGGAGAAATCCTTCACTGGGAAGGAAGTGAGGCATCAGCATAAGCAGCCCAGAGAAGCTGTGGCTGTCCCATCCCTGGAAGTGTCCCAGGCCAGGCTGGACAGGGCTTGGAGCAACCTGGGAGAGTGGAAGGTGTCCCTGCCCATGGCAGGGGTGGAACCGAATGATCTTTAAGGTCCCTTCCAACCCAAACTGTTCTATTATGATTGTACTATAAATTCTTATTTCAGTTCTTTGCGTAAAGATACCAAGTGATAGAGACTGGTCAGAGCTGCATCCTTCATCAGTGCTATTAAAAACAAGAGAAGAGCTGGGCTCAAACCTTATCCTCTTTGATGAGGGCCTTGCACCGCAGGAAGTACCAGTATGGGGTGTTCTTAGGGCCACGTCGAGGTTTCCTTTTTGGTTCTTCCTCTCCTTCTTCTTGAAGCTTTAAATCCCGAAAGCGCGCTGAGGTTTTGTGGTAATATTTTCTAGAGGAAAATTTATCAGACAGCGTCCCGAACTCCACGCCTTCATCATCATCATCATCATCCTTCTGCTCCTCGGTGACTCCAGCGGAGCTGCCAGCGCTGATCTCTCTCGGGTCACTGCCGGGCAGTTTGCAGGAGGCCCGGGAGGAGCTGCACGTTCTCCAGCCCGGCAGCGAGCCCTGGCCTGGGGGCTGAGGCAGGAGCGGCGCCTGCCCGGATCCAACCCCGGGGGCTGCGCACCGCGCCCGGAGCAGAGCGGGGGAGGCGTAGCGGCACCAGCGGGGGACGAGGAGCCGCAGGGAGCCCATGACGTGCCCGCTGGCCCCGGAAGCGAGCGGGAGTGGAGCGGAGCAGGGACCGGGACCGGGATCCGAACCCGATCCCACACCCGCACCGTGCCCCCTCACCCTCCCCTGACCCGCGGCGCCTGCGCGCACGGAAGGGGCGTGTCCCCGGCGGGGCTGGCGGTTTCTNCCGCCGCCACCAACACCGCCACCATTCCGCCCCTACCTTCCCGTTGCCGGCGGCCCCCAGCTGCCACCATGCAAGAGCTCATCGCCAGCGTGGACCACATCACGTTCGACCTGGAGCTGGCCGTGGAGCAGCAGCTGGGGGCACAGCCGCTCCCCTTCCCTGGCATGGACAGTGCGTGTGGGCTCTCTCCTCCGCGGGGTGCTCGGGCCGGGGCTGGGCCCCTGGTCCTGGGGCCGAGGAGGGTGGGCTGGGCAGGGCTGGGGTGCCTGGGAGGTCTTCAGGGATCTGAGCGTATTCCTCAGGTGTTATCTATAGATCAACTTCCGCTTTCCCCGTGAGGTTTCTGTCATAATCCGGATGTTTTTCTGTTCTATTTAGTGAAATCTGTAGTTATTACCCAGCCAGGCTGGAAAATTAAAGTTGAGGTGTTACCGTGAATAAACATCACTCTCCTGCGCAGTTCTTTATATTTCCTTTTTCATTCACTTTTGGTAGATGGCAAGAGTCCTCATCTTTAGGTATATCCGTGGCTAACTTTCTAAATCTTTTCCTTCAGTCTGACACAGACTCAGGAGACTTGTAGTTTGCTGAATTTTTCTGGCTGGGCTACTAAACTTGTGTTTAACTCCCTTGAATGTTCCTGTTCGTTAGCATCACCAAGGGATAACATGCTAATGGTTTTTTCAGGCAGTTCTGGTAAAAGAATATAGGACTATTAAGGAACAAGGAACTCTTGCAGGAAAGTAAATTCCCCGAACCAAAATGTTATTTTTCTCTTGATGTTGGAGATCAGATTTTCTTTCTAGGGCAGGAAATATTTTAAAAGTTGTCATGAAGCTTTCTTAAAATAAATAATATCTCCTTGTTTTCTCCACAGAATCGGGCGCAGCTGTCTGTGAGTTTTTTTTAAAGGCGGCATGTGGAAAAGGCAAGTTGTATAGAATATTGGAAAAGGCAATTATTCTCACAGGGTGGAAGGGTGAAAATAGATTTTCTAGCGCTGTTTATAGTGCTGTTTTGTAAAGCTGAGGGGATAACCTAGACAGAGGATAAAACTGAAGGATGTTGGAATATCTGCAGCAATTGGGAAATGACAGTATTTTTTGAAAGAAGTTAGGAAGTGAATAAGCGAAGCTACTGTTAAAGGTTTGAACTCACCACAAGCAGCCTGTGCTGTGGATCTGCCTCTTAGTTGCCAGGATTAAGAGCTGGAGACTTTGTTGTGAAGCTCGTTAGAGGGTATCACAAGACCGTTTTGGAATTCCCTGTTTTGCTGGTATCACTTAAGGCTGAAATCATAAGTGATGGCTTCTGAAACCCCTCTTGCAGAGGGGAACAAGGTGCTGCTGTTGCCCTGTGTGACCTACTTGAACTGTTCTTTTCTCCCTTCTCCTTGTCCTGTCCTTCCCTCCACAGGAGGCATGTGCCCGTTCCGACACATCAGTGGGGAAAAGACAGTTGTTTGTAAACACTGGCTACGAGGACTGTGCAAAAAGGGAGACCAGTGCGAGTTCCTGCATGAGTATGACATGACCAAGATGCCTGAATGTTACTTCTACTCCAAATTTGGTAAGTAGCTCCTGCTTAGCCTGCAGGTGTGGGAGTCTGAGGAAGATCCTGGTGCATCCCTCTCATCCATCTTCAGAGCATTACATTCTCCTGTGTCTGATTTTAGATTGACACTTTTCCAGATCTGCTTCACCTTATTATCCACATAAATTTGTGATGTATTGTAGATGTCTTCACTTGACAGCTTATCCCTTGCAGGAAGAAGGGGGAAACTGCTGTTTTTACTGGTTTTTTTTGCCTTAAGTTGATTTTTTTGAGGTATGAGATGAGTAGGCTGAGCAGCTGGTCTTTGCATGACTCTGATTTTGGGGAGCTGATGAGTAGCAGAGGGCATGGGGGTGCAAAACTTTTATGCACTTGCTTTCCAGCTCTGGAGATCTGGACATAATGAGGCAATTTGGTGCCAGAAACTTACAGTCTTGTAGGTTTCCTTGGATTGAGGTTCTTGTGCAATTTGTAGTTTCTCCACACCTCCGGTGCACTAAATGTTTGGGTTTTGTTACCAAGACTACTCTTTCAAATTCAGTTCTTTCATTATTTTGAAAAACACACATAAATAATCCAACACACATAAATAATCAGTAGAATTTGGCTCCCCAGGGGTGAGTCCTTGGAGCTCTTCATGGAGGTTGAGGCAGGCAGTGAGACTGTTGTGCCTCAACTTACAAATGTTGGTAACAGCTCTGTGGGAGCTGCACGATCCAGGTAATGTTTTGAGAGTCGTTTTGGTCTCAGACTTGCACAGTTGACTGAGAAGTGTGCTTGCCTTTGGTACAGGGGAATGCAGTAACAAGGAATGTCCATTCTTGCACATTGACCCGGAGTCGAAGATCAAAGACTGTCCCTGGTATGACAGAGGCTTCTGCAAACACGGTATGTGCCTCCCACAGTCGCTGTTTCTGTGGCTGGAGATCAAGGGTGGAGTGTTGCTGTTCCATCTTTGCATGATCTGCTGGTGTGTGTGTGGAATGTGAACTGCTGAGCTTTGTGTTGCAGGTCCCCTCTGCAGACATCGGCACACTCGGAGAGTAATTTGTGTGAATTACCTGGTAGGATTCTGTCCAGAGGGCCCTGCCTGTAAATTCATGCAGTGAGTATGCTCCAGGCCTGCCCTGCAGCCTTGTGTTTCCCTTGTGAAATGCTACATGTCAAATGAGGGTGCTCCTGTGCTTCCCAATGGTTTGGAGATTTGCCAGTGTTTAGTTTGGCCAAATTTTTACTGATTTGAGGATTGAGAAAGAATTTACAAGAGCAAGTAGTGACAGGACAAGGGGGAATGGTTTCAAACTGAAAGTGAGTAGGTTTAGGTTAGACATTGGAAAAAAATTCTTCCCTATGAGGGTCGGGAGGCCCTGGCACAGGTTGCCCAGAGAAGCTGTGGCTGCCCCATCCCTGGAAGTGTCCAAGGCCAGGTTGGATGGGGCTTGGGGCGACCTGGTCTAGTGGAAGGTGTCCCTGCCCATGGCAGGAGGTGAACTGGGTGGGCTTTGAGATCCCTTCCAGCCCAGACCATTCTATGATATGGGGCAGGGCCTCTCCAGGGAGTTCCCAGTAAGACTGGCATGGTGATTAGATGCCATCAGTGCAGTGGAGTCACGTGGATTTATATTCCAGAAGGCAGAGGGATATGCTACACATATGCAAAGAGAAGTGGGGAGGGGGAGGTCTGTTTCCTGTGAGCCAGATTTAACTGGCTGAATGTTTTGTTGTTTGGAGTTACTTGACTGAGCTGATGATAAAATGTTGGCATATCATATTTGAGAATCAATTTTCTTGTTTCCATCTAAACCAGCCCTCGGTTTGAACTGCCAATGGGAACCACAGAGCAACCACCACTGCCTCAGCCGACACAAACACAGCAAAAGGTACCCAGATCCCCTGCCTCCCCACACAGCCACCCTCAAACCTCTCCCACAGTGCTTGAAAATAGAATAGGTTGTCAAGTGGTCAAAATTGGGCACCCAGGCTCTTGGGTCTGGAAGGGAGAATTAAGCAGTGAGCAACCCTGAGTGCCATGATAGTGATGAAAGCCCCACAATTGTTCCAGCTTCTCATGGAGATCATGTCACAGAACACTCCCACGCTACACAGAAGCACATCATATGTGGTTGTGCAGCAGTCTGCCAGGTTTTGTAATCAGGGTGACATCCCTCCGTGATGGCAGTTATATTTTAGCAGCCTAAACCTACTCTCCAAATCTGCTTTCCAGAGAAAAACAGGATCACTGGGCTTTGTAAGGCTCAGTGCTTGATTTCTTCTCTCTGGTGCTCCAGCTGGCAGAGCACCCACACACAGATTTGGAGGAAAATTGATCATTTGACATATGGGGGTACTCTTTTCCCTTCTTAACAAAACAACAACCACAAAGATCTTTATCCTGGATGCACTTAACGAGTCAGAACTCTTCTCCTACCCAACAGAGGACACCCCAAGTCATTGGAGTCATGCAATCTCAAAATAACAGCAGTGGGAACAGAGGACCCCGGCCATTGGAGCAGGTCACCTGCTACAAGGTAATGCAGAGGGGAGGGCTGAGGAGGGAAAGCAAAAGGCTTTTTCACGGTGTAAAGAGGTTCATGAATTCTGGGCTGTGCTCAGTAGACCTTGTGTGGTGCCTGGATACAGCTGTGGGAACTGGCCTTGAGTTCTGAGGTCGTTGCCTTGCCACTCCTGGACTTGCTGTGACAATGACAAATTCTGTAGGACTTTGCTGTCTGCTAATAAACAGGAAGCCCTGCCCCAAGGAGACTGCCAAGCTGCACATTTCAAAATAAAAGTTAATAGTAATTTTTTGTCTGATAAGCTGATTAGCTTATACTGGTGGGTGTAGATTCTCTTGTCCCCTGTTAGCCTGGAAGGTCCTTGAAAGTAACAGAAATTAGGTTTGCAAAGCCTGCACAGTGTTTGAGCTGTAAATGCACCCTGTGGTGTCAAACCAAGGAATGAGTTGTTCACCTTGGTTGCTCATTGAGGAGCACCAGGAGAACTTGGACACGATCAAGTTTCCATCTCCTCATTTTTCCACAAAAGCCCCAATCACTAGAAAAGGACAAAGAATCTTCCCATCCCATCAGCCCTGACAGTTACAACATTTTACATGTCAACTCTGAGCCTTAGGTGCTTGTTTGGGTGAAAATCACTGTAATTGGACAGGGATGTTAAATAGCTGAATCCATTTCACTGAAAACCTTTAATAGCTGCCTGTTATTTTATCTGCAAGTAAATTACAGATCTGGAGAAGGCTGTTGTACCAGATACTGGCATTTCTCTGTGTTTGAGTAGCTTTAAGATGCAAAGTCATGGATCTGTGACTTTCCCAATTTCAGAGGAGCTTTTCTGTGTTTAATTCAGGATGGCTGATCAGGAGAGTCCCCATGGATATGGTTCATATCCGATAGAATTGTCTTAATAGCCTCAAATGTTGAAATCCTCCTTGTGTGTTGAGGGTTCTCTCCTTTGAAATGCCTTAGAATAACTTAGTTACTCCCAGCATAGAAACAGCTTTTGCTCCAAGGAGTGGTAGCAGCCCATAAATCCTGTCCCTCCTGACACCTTGTTTCACTTCACCTGCTAAATGCTGCCTCTTCCATGTGTGGAAAAGCTTCCAAATGGCAACGGTTGCTGGGTGCCTTAATAAAGGCAGCTAGGAGGAAAAAGCTGGAGCTCTGCAATAATTCCTGTCTCTCTGTCTCTTTCAGTGTGGTGAAAAAGGTCATTATGCCAACAGATGCACCAAAGGACACCTGGCCTTTCTCAGTGGACAATGAAGGAGCAGCAGGAAGGTGCAAGGGAGCTGTTACCACTGAGGAAAGGTTTCTGCCTAGCACAATGTCTGGAGCTATTAATCAGGTTGTTTTTTTAATGCCATTACTGAAAGAACTGGTCAGAGGCTGGCTGCTGCTAAGCAACATTTTTGTAACTGTCCCCAACTTTTTTAAGTTTTAACCTTTTTAAAATCGATTTTGGCCTCGGCCTGTTTTCATTGAGCCCTGATGAAAGGTAGATCTAAAAGCCAGTAGATAAACCAAGCCCTTACTGGTGCAGCACTCCACGTAAACACATCTTAGGCCAGTGTTTCTTTAAAGTATTTTCCTTCTGCCAGTTCTCTTTGGAGAATCTGCAGCATTTCAGCCCTGCCTGTGGAAGCAGGAAGACTGACTGGGAAAACTTAACACTTGCAATGCCTTCTCCTCAGTGAGGAAGCAGAGATTCTGCTGTCCTGTAGCTCTTCAAAAGCAAAGTCCTGTTTCCAGGTCAGCCTGGTGAGCTTGTCCTGGTGGCTGACGAAACCCCTCACGTACATCAGGCAGTAAAACCCGTGTCCACTTGCTTTGTTTCTGTGCTTCTTGCTGTACTGAAGGTCAGAAATCCATCTTCTGGGAGAGAACTGATCAAGGGGAGAATAAATTGGCATCTCTCTGGTTAGCCAGACAATAAGGAACAATGATTATAGGAAAGCTGCATCTGTGCTCAGTTCCCACTTGCAGAAAGGAGGGAAACGAGCACGGCTTGGAGTAGGAATAGAAGAGCTTTGTCTCAGCCCCCATCATCCAGCTCACCCTGAGCAGGTATTCCCAGCTCTAGAGACCAGGAAGTGGAGCTGTATATTCTTATGGAACACTGCTTTTAAAGTGTTGGTAGAGATTCCTTCTGAGAGCAATTTTTGTTTTTCAAACCAGACCCCATTTATTTTGAGACGACTATTTCAAAAGGGCCAATGACAAAATGTGAATTAAAAAGAAAAAAATTACCCACAATGTGAGCCTTATTGATTCTACCCCATCTCTTCATTTGCTGCCTGCCTTTATACTTTGTTTTTATTGAAATGTACTGATGGCAAAAGCTGGCTGTGAATTTATTTTTCTTTAAGAACAAGGTAATGTGGCTGGATTAAGAGAAGAGACCAGAGCCTGTGTTGGTGTCAATGACTGCAGTTATTTCACTGTGGAAGTTTCAAGTCTGAAGTCACAGACCATCAGACACTTTCATAACACTCTTTGCCCCCCTCAGCCTGAGCTGTCTGATCTGTGTGTAACTGGGCATGTGGAAAGGGAACTAAAACACTCCAGTGTCTGACTACCTTCCCCCATTGAGGGCAGGACTGTGTGGCCTTCAGTACCAGTTTTCCAACACTGAAAGCCTTCCTGTAACCACTGAAGCTCTTGGGAGATTCCTCATGTCCCTCAAGAAGTTGTTTTCACTCTCTCTGCTGTTCAGACAAGGATGGGTGAGGTGAGCCCTGCAGTGCCCAGCTCCAGGTGCTGGTGTGACCGTGGGGCGTGAGGAGCTCAGAGCTGGGCCCAAACCCACAGATGCTCCTTTAAATTGCGTTTAAGTCAAGGGAAGTTTTCCTTTTGTTTATTTTGATGGATTAAGTCTGAAGCTTATTCCCATTCAGAATAACCTCCCAGTGTTGGCAATGAAAGGAGGTGGAGTTTTAATAGAAATTATGGGTTATCTGAGGCAGTGACAGAAGGGGAGTTGTAGACCTGTCTCATCTCAGATAGGGCTCTGCAATGATGGAAAATTGCCCAAACACCAACAGGCCACACAAAGCTCAGATATTCTTTCAAATCAAAACACATCCTCTCAGCCCCTTGTCCAGCCTGTCCATAATGGCCAGGAAGAAGCAGTCCAGTGCTACAATTTTTATCAGACAGGAATCAGTTGCCAACCGTTCCCTCACTTCACAATACAACCCAAGGAGCAGCTGCTTTCCCTCTGAACTTACCCTGAGGGGTGAAACTCTCAGAAGACAAACTTATTTGCACAGTACAATTAACAATTCAGTTAGGAGAGTGTCAGCTCAGGAAATGTAAAGTGTATGCACTTTATTATTGGTCACAAGAGTACAGATTTAATATCCACAGTTCCAATGTCTTCTGTCAGGGTAGCTGTGCCAGGAGCTGCACCTTCACCTTCTGGTGGTGTTTCAGTGGTACTTCCTCATGCGGTCATGCTCTGCAGCAAAGCACAGCAAGTTAATTCTTCTGAATTCACAAGAAAAAAAAAACAAAACACCCCACGTGAAATTACAGGCAAGAAGGCACTCTAAAAAACCCCTGAGCATGTATTTCCTAAGTGCTGCCAGGTCAGACAGGCACCAAGGTCTAAACTTTCTTCATTGCCAAGAAAATACTCGGTAACCATTCAAGTTTTCTACGGCTGAAAGAAGTTTGTTTGCCAACAATCTTTCGTTTTATTTCTAAAAGCAGCAGCAGGTAATGTTTTTTATTCCCCAAGCAGCCTCCTGAGCTGCCCTGCACACACTCAGCCATGGTTTTTACTTACTCACGTGACTGTAGCTCCACGCGTAGCTGAGGACAACGTACCCAGCCAGCACCATGGAGACACCCCCGAGGCCCCCCTTCCTCACATTGATGTATTTGTTGTAGTATCTCTCATAACCTGTGGAGGAGGAAAGTTTTTCAGAGCAGCCAGGTGAGTTGTGCGTTACCCTGTGAGAGAAAGAAGCAGCCTGGATTCACAGAACTTCAGGAAATCAGTTCTAATGAAACATCTGAAGGTCTCAGAAGCAAGTCTGAGAGGAGGCAACCTGTGTGTTAGTTGAGCAAGGTGATCTCAAGTTAATAGCACTAAGCCTTAAAAAATGACCAGAAGAGAAAAAAACCCCACTTTTCATATTTTCCTAAATATTATTGTGATTGTCAGGAGCTCAAGCTGCTTTGGAAGTATCTAATTCCTCCACACATTATATACATGCACATGTGTGTTACCAAATGCAGACAACTTGCATTTGACATTTTGTGTTTAAATCTACCTGAATGACATTTGTACCTACAGCAAAGGACATTGGTCCCAAGTGATCCATAGGAGCCGTGTTTCCTCTATTACTATCTGTAGGGATCAGCTGCTTTTTAATCATTTTTTATTTACTTATGATGTTGGGAAACCCCGAGATTTTCAGACAACGGGTTGAGGACTTAAGGGCATCCCATTTCCCCTTTATACAAGAAGGAACACTGAGAACAAACATCCGGTGGATAAAGCCCACACGAGAAATAAATTTACAGATGCAAAACCGAGATGTTACAGGAGAAAATGCTCTGGGAAGGCAAAACTCGCCATGGAGCAGCCCCTGCGCTGCCAGACGCAACCCCCCCACCCCCCAGGCAACATCCACTCTGGTAGCCAGGGATTCTTGTGTGCTGCTCTCCCCGGCTCCGTCAGGAGAAGGGATCCAGGGACCCGCACCCTCCGCGCCTCCCCCGCAGCCCCCTCACCTCTTCGCACGGCCCCCATGATGCCGCCGGGGGTGAAGTCCCTCATGGCCAGCCAGGTGCCCAGCTGGCCCAGCTTCACGTCCATCAGCTTCGTGTCCTTGAGGAGAACTGGGAGAGGGAGAGAGGCCGGTCAGCGCGGGGCTGAGGGAGGGAGAGAGGGGGGCACGGCGGTCACCTTGATCCCCCCGCACTCACCCGGCGGCTGCGCCATCTTGATGTGCCCGGAAAGGAGCGGGGGCCGCGGGGGCTCATGGGAGGAGGGGAGGGCGGGAACGCGGGCGGGGCGGGGCCGGCGCCATGTTGGGCGTGTCACGGCCCCCTCAGGAGGGAGCGTGGCGGTCCCGGTGTCGCCTTCAGCCCGTCCCGCCTGTCCTACAGGCGTGGCAAGGAGTAACGGGTACTAATTGGATGTGGGGGAAATTTTGATTAGATATACGGAATAAATTCCTCGCTGTGAGGGTGATGAGGACCTGGCACAGTTTGCCCAGAGAAGCTGTGGCTGCCCATCCCTGGAATTGTTCAAGGCCAGGTTGGACGGGGATTGGAGCAACGTGGTCCAGTGGAAAGTGTCCCTGCCCGTGGCAGGAGGGGGAATGAGATGATCTTTAAGGTCCTTCCAATCCCTTAACATTCAGTGATTCTGTGATCTCCTCTCCAGGGGTCAATTCCCCAGCGGGGGCTGCACATGCTGCCCCAGGTGCCACAGGCACTGCCAGCCTGTCGGGGGGCTGGGGCACCTGAGGGATTTTCCCTTCATTTCCAGTCCAGCAGGTCCCTCCAGCAGCTGTGCCCTTCCTCAGGGGATGATAAACAACTCCTGAGCATGTCCTTCAATCCCCCAGGGCAGCGCCTCACACCGTCCCACGTTATGGGGTGTCAGGTGCCCTCCTTGCAGTGCTTCAGATTGTGAGAAAATATAGAAAAATTCACAAGTTGTCATCAGCATCTTCACACGTTTCCATCAGCAATCTTGTCGATGTCCCACAAATGAACCTTTTCCAGTGTGTTCTTAAGTTGGAACTCTAACACAGTAAATATGTGCTCACAGACAGTATATACTGCAACATACATTGAAATTGTCGCTTATTGTACTGTAAGTCCCTTTTCAGTTCCCACTCAGGACTTTTCCCTGTGGGAATACGCTGTGTTCTACCCCAGGTCCTCTGGAAGGGTGTCAAAGGCAAAAGGAGAGACTGGGTCGGGGTATATGGGGTAAATAAACCTGCATAACCAGAGTGATGGAGCAGTTAATGTGCAGATAAAGACAAATTTTGCCTTCCTGCAACAGGAATTGCAGAATATCCCGAGTTGGAAGGGACCCACAAGGATCAGAGTGCAACTCCTGGCCCTGCACAGGACACTGAACAATCCCACCGTGCATCCAGAACTTGAGGTGAGACTGCACCAGCACACAGTAAAACGGGAAAGAGCCACCCAGATTTATTTCCTTTTCCCCAGAGCCTTTCTGGGGGGTTCGGGCTCACCCTGAGCACACCTGCAGCCCGGGGTGGTGGCACCAGGTGGGACTCCAGCAGGTGTCACTCGCAGGCAGCGGCTGCGGCTGATGGTCCCCGTGTAGTGACCTCTAGAGGCTTCAAATCCTCTCGTGCAGGTTCATAGCAGTGTCAGGGTTTGTTGTTGTTTATTGTGCCGGAGCTGAAAAGCAAAGTGCTGCAGCGGTAAACAGGGAGCAGCCGTTCCCCCGCTGCTCCTGACAGGTCAAACAGCACCCCGGGATTCCTGGATATGAAATCTCCGTCCCACAGAGGACTGGCAGAGTGGATCAGAGATGAAAACTAAATTAAGGACGATGAAAGGAGCCCGCAGGGCTCCTACATAAACACTAATCTCTGCAGCTTTTTCTTCTCTTAGGTCGCAGAGTCTTATTCCACACTCCTCCCTCCTGCCACTGCAGGACTCGTGGAGTCTGCAGGGTTGTGTTACCTGGTATTAAACGAGGTGAGGGACCTGTGCTGTCTGAAGATATATGGAACTGTGTCTCACATCAGAGGCTGGTCTCTGTGTCTAGCGTCACCCTCTATTTTACCAAAATTAATTTATTTACATTGAATAGTAACATAACATAACATAACATAACATAACATAACATAACATAACATAACATAACATAACATAACATAACATAACATAACATAACATAACATAACATAACATAACATAACATAACAATACATAACATAATGTAACATAACATAACATAACATAACATAACATAACATAACATAACATAACATAACATAACATAACGCAGAATGAATACATTGCTGCCTGATTTTTATTTTTTTTTTTCTTATTAACAGAAAGTAAGATTAGGAAAATATAGTGTGTCTGATCACCTGAAGAAAGGGTTCCAAATTTAGACCTTGTTAAATGAGTTTAAAATCCTCTTATTAAATTATCCTTTATTTTATTATTGGACCTTACCGGTAACTGTCATTTTATGGCTGAAGTGTCCCCTGATGAACTACTATGTGCCCTTTTTACAGTACTTGCAGAAAATCATGCTCCAAAGTTGCTTCCCTCATTCTTGCAAGGCAACCTATTGTTTTAAATAGGATTACTCATGCAAGGCAGATTAATTCACCTACAGGAAGAAAGCCAGTGGCGGGGGCCTCGTTTTAAGGAGTTCCCTGCAGAGCAGAAGAGCACATAAGGCTGCTCAAACTGCTTATAGGAAGATCTGGGGAAATTTGGATTGTTAGGGTAAGAATGGAAATCCTTAATGAGGATCCATCTCCAATGCAATTAGAGGCAGCAGTGACTCAAGCCTTGGCCTGGGCTGCCCATGCTGGCAGGGTGGGAGGAACAGGAATGCCACCTTAACCCGACCCAGCAGGAAGAGTGAAATGGTACAGATGTGCAGGAGGTTTTGCTGCACATTTCCTGCCTTTGACCTGTGCTGCTGGCCAAAATTCAGGGTCTTGTTAGTTGATCCAGATGGGAGGAGGAGTGGCAAAGAAAGGTGTTTCTGATGTGTTTCTGTTTGATTACAAGAATTCTCACAGCCCTTCTTTCCTGACCACAGAAGGACTCACGCGGAGAGCCAGTTGCCTTGCTTAGATTTCCAGACCTGCTCCAGGCAGCAATATGACCCCAAATCCTTGTATTCAGTCCAGGTCTTATATCAATGATTGTTCAGGCTCTTTGAAGTTTCCGTTTTCTGCTTGTTTCCATACTCTGTCTTTCTGTCTCTTCCTCCACCTGAACCGTAGCATTCACATGGAATCTTCTTTCCTTTTAATATCCTACTCCAAACTGTCCTCCCAGAGCCTTCAGGTTCTTGAGCAATCTTGTATTGTGGGTGGAAATAGACTTAATGTCTCCTTCAGCTACCCTAAATAAAGGAATGCAGTTAAACCTACCAATTTCAAGAAGGTTTACCCAACTTCTAAAAATAAAAGCTTAATGGAGTGTTGCCCTGAGGTTTTCATCTTAGTGAAGACCTCCCTAGAAAATGCTGTGAAGTTTGTAAATAATGGCATAGAAATAATAGAAGTAGAAATAGAAATAAATTCAAAAAGCACAGAGTATTTTGCAAAAGACGTCAATGGATAAAAAAGAGATTTCCTTTCACCACTAACAAGGGTAACACATAATATTGCAGCTTTCAGTCCAAAGATTCAGTTGTGGCCCAAAAAGTTAAGTCACACTTCATTTGAGTTGCTGAAAAGGAGAAGTAAGGAGCAGAACAGCCTCCCTTGGAGGTTGGGATAATTTTTTCCTGTTCCGTGTGCCACCCTTTGAAGACGCAGGGTCTCACCTGGGTGGTCAGTGGTCCTGTAGGAATATACAGGCACAGTGTCTGTAGGTGTGTGAAGTAGCACAGAGTGTCCTTCAAGAAGGTCAAGAAATGAGGATTTACCTAAATGATCCCGTGCCCACTGAAACTGATGACAAAGCACCCAGTGCTTTTAATAAAGGATCAAACCTTCAGCGGTTTGTGGACCAGATATGGTTCTGAAACATGTGGTTTGGCACAGGATGCCTCTTGGCTCCAAAGCACTCATTTCAATCTGATGAATTCCCACAGGCACAGGTTAAGGGGCTGCAGCCATCAAGGAGAAAGAGAAATCACGGGCTACCAGCACTTGCAGAAGCTCAGCAGAGAGATGCACGTCCTATCAGCCAGTAATTTGGGGAAAAGTTATGGCCCCAGGTTGCTTCATCCAGTCAGTTATTTTTTAATTGTACGAACAGTCTGGTGTGGTGAGAGCAGAGCAGCTGCTGAGGCCTCAGCCTCGTTCATCTAAAATTGTGCTTGCAGTGGAAACCAGGCTCCAGTGTTGAATAGGGTAAGAAAAGGGTGTGGAGTTTGAAATCTCTTCCATGGCCAGACTTCCTCAGGAAAATGGTGAATTGCCTTGCAGAGATAATAATACCTAGGGATTGACATGGCAAAAGCAGTTGAGAGAATGAACCTGTGATTGCAAGCAGATTGCTTGCTCTGTGTTATTACAGAGCCATTTTCCTTCATCAACCTCAAAACACTTTGCAGAGGAGATCACTTACCAATGATTAATAGTGTAGCATGTACATAGTTCTTTTCTCCTTCACAGCACTTGAGTGTTGATGCATCTTCATGCTCCTCTGATAAAATGTGTACGTTAATGTTATGATTATCTTTTCGAGTGGTGAAATTTGAGCCCTGGGTTTAGGACTGGGGGAGGATTGAATTCCTCCCTCCTCCTTTGGTCCTGTCTTGCTGGCCTTTGCTTGTATCTGGTGTCAGTTGCAAAAATACCTTATTTTATAAGTCTTTGATCAGCCTGGTGGTTAGCTAAATATATACCTTTGGGGAGATAATTACATGCTATCAGTAGTAAAGTGTACTAAAATAATGTACGTTAATTAAAACACTTGCAAAACCAAAGCAGGAATTTTCACAGAGATAAATCTGCAGCAGCAATAGCTGTATCTGAGGCTGCTTCCCAGAGACAAACATGAAAATAAAACCAGGGACCAGTAAAACCCAGTTTCTTCCCACTGGAATGGCATGGTGGTATCAGTCCAGAAGGGCAGGGTGATCTGCCTTCATTAGTGGGGGAAGATGGGTGTGATAAATTCCACCTTCTCCATGTGCCTGTTTGGCTAAGTGTGAGTGGCCCAGCAGGAGGGATGTACAAATGGGCCTCATATTATCGAGGAGGATTTGGAGACTAATTAGATGATGTGACAGAGGCTTAAAAAAAAAATCACCTCGTTACCATCTTTGAATCCACTGTCAGTTCCTCCAGCACAATCCTTGTACTTCTCCTCTCTTTCCACATTTATGTCTGATGAAAATAAACGTGGAAATTGTCTCTCTGACCTTCTCAGCTGAAGCTGTCCATGGCTGTTCTCCCTCTCCTACCTTGTTTCTTGGAAGAAGCTCAGTTGCTGACATTGAGCCTTACTCTGACCAAAGGCACTGGTGGCTTTGGGACATTATTGCCTCCATAGCCCTGTGGCACCTGCTGATGTTGTTTCCTGCAGATCCCAGACCACAGCCAGTCTCAACCCAGCACATCTTCCCATTGAGACGTGGAAGGGTTTGTATCCCAGGCTTTCTCTTCCTGAAAGCTGCAGTCACTTCACCTGTTACAGCAAGGACACATGAGGCTGAAGCAAGCGCCAAGGAGCCAAGAAGCACAACTGTGCCAGTGAGACCTCAGGTTTGTACCAGTGGGTGAGCTGAGCATCTTCTTGGAAGACACAAAGGAATCAGGTTTGTAGGGCTGCAGTGGGAGAGCCACAGCTCAGCCTCCACCAGCCAGTTGTGTCTCACCACATGTAGCCCAGGCCTTCCAGGGTGGTACTTGCACATCTTAGAGAGTTAGACCAAGGCTCATTCTCTAATCCATACATGCAGTTGCCATTGGATTCACTGCTGTGTTGATCACTCGGTGAATGAGTTGCTACTGCTCCATCTATCCCTCCCTTTCTCAGTGCTCTCTGGATGTACCTGTGTTTGTTTGCACCATTCTCTCCTGGCACATATCCTCGTGGTTTTGTTGTCGTACTTCCTCACAAAAGCGATCCTTTGCACTCCCTCCTCAACCTGCACCAGATCAAATTCTAGCTTTTTCCTAGGTAGTGAAAGTGGCATAACAGATCTGTCTGATCAGGCTTGCCCCGTGGCCATGTTATCCTATATGCTCCTAAAGCTAGGGTGAGAGGGAGATTCCTCTCTAAAGATCAGCTAAGAGTCGGGTGGGATTTCAGCCATGAGACTCTGACATTCAAGCAGGGCACGTGGGCACCCCCCTTCCCTCTGCTCTGCAGCGTGGATTGGGAGGGATCACAGGGGACCAGGACAGGGGAGCCAAGCAGCAGCAGGAAGCATTTAAATGTATTTCATTTCAGGGTGACCTTTAACAGGTGTGGATTTACTGATGGGGAGGGGAGAGGGAAGTAAGCGAGGGATTAAAGGGACTTTACCCTCCCTCCACTTTAAGCACCAGCTTGCAGAACATTCCAGGACTGTGAGATGCAATTTGTGGCTGTGTGGCTTTATATCTTCTGCCTCCTGGCTTCTGGGCAGGTCGTGGCTGCCCCTGGGCTTTAGCACTGCTGGGGATTCACTGGAAGGCGCGTTGTACTGCCAGGTGCCTCGGATATAAACCTGGGGAGCGGAGTGGGGAGGAAAATTCCTCCTCTTCTCTGCAAGAATTGGCATTTGACCTTTAGTGGAAGTGCACAGTTCAGGCAAACACAAGGTGTGTGATATATTCCCTGGGTGACTTTGCCTGGAGATGTTCTCTTCTTGATCCCGTGCTGCTGTGTGCTGTTGAAAAGCTGCTTTCCTCTAACCCAGCGCCTGCTGCAGTTCAGTGATGGATTAAAGCAACTCTCCATTTTCCTTATCCCTCTCCGGGGGGAGTTGTAAAGTTTAATTAATTACATTTTGTAAAGCATGATGAGATTCTTGGATGATAAATGCTACACAAATGTAGAGTATTTTTTAATGAGCACTGTATGACGGCTGCAACAAAACGCTTGTTTAATCAAACTGATCTGAGCTGCAAAAAAAATCCTCACCCTGCTGCTATCAAACAGGAATCAAGTACTCTGTCTTTCATGGGCTATTGGTTTTGAGGATCCCAAGGCATTTTTCAAAACTTTAGCAAACTAAAAAGGCAAGGAGCGTATTTATGTCTCTATATTTTATAGATCTTTCCCTTTATGCGTGCAGTTTGGATTATATAACAAACCACTTGGCAACAGGGAAGGAAAAGATCAGAATGGTGTGGCTGGATGTCATGGCTGCATGACAGGGTGTGTGTACCTGCTCCAGTTTTACCTGGCCACATCAGGCACCACACTTCTGGCACTGTATATTTTGTGCTTTAGAAGTTTTACGGTTGTAGTCGTGTGAAATCATCCAGGCTGTAGCATCTCTGGTTCTCCCTCCTTACAAACGAGGGTAAAATGAAACCTGGGAATGTTGGTCTTCATTGTACACCACAATTTAAACCTTGCCAGAGAACTAGAGGTAGTTTCCGTACTGGAAATTGCAGCCTGGTGTAAGGACAAGCAGGATGCCATTTCTTTTTCTGGAATTCAGTCAGGAAAAGAAAGAGTAATTTCTCAAGCTAAAAGACCAGCCTTGGGCTACTCGGTGGGTAGAACTTCAGCCATACGCTTCTTGTGGAAAGCGCCTTCTCCTGCTACTGGAATGCTGAAGCATGAGATCAACAATGAACAGAGGAGACATGACTTGAAGCAGCACTTAGAGCAGAGCCTGGAAGGAGCAATCTAAGATTTCCATCCTGTGATGACACAGCCCAGTCCCATAGCCTTTGGGATCCAAGGATGCTCCCAGCAGAGGTTACTATGGCTTCTGGCACTGGTGTGGCAGGACTGAAGTGATGGCAGCAGCCAGGCCCTCTGTACTTCATCCCCACTGCAGTCTCCTTAAAGCTGCTGCTTTCCAAAATTTGCCTTTTCTGGACCTTTTATAATCTCTGCTGCTTTTGGCCAGATGGATTTTTCCTTGAGGGGAGAAGAACAGGAGGAGAATGGCCTCGATATAGATGTTGCCTGGCTGTGCTGGGAAGGAAAACAAAGACAGAAGAAATGAGCTGTTGAACCCATGGTGTTATGAGAGGGATGAGTGAGACATTTTAGGGAATAACCAACCAATCAGCCAATCTCACAAGCAATTTGTCTTTCCTCATTAAAAGGCAACACCATAGTGGGAGAAATGTAGAGCCATTCTTCAGAAGATTTATTGCCTTGTAGCATCTGCGCAAGAAAACTCTAAGTGCTGAGTAGAGCAGGAAATTGGAAGTAGATTGCATGACCTGCAATTCAACAAAGTTCTTGGATCTTCTGTGGAAAGAGTGCTGGGATTTCAGAGCTGGCTCTAGCTTGTAAGGCTTGCTCAGTCCTGGGAGAGGAACCAGTGTAGCTTTGGTTAGAGCTGATGGAGGCTTTCTTATTTACTGATCTAGCTAATAAGAGCATCCCAGAGTGCTGCTTTAACCAGAACAGATGGAAATGCTTCCCAGTGCTGTGATGGATCTAACTGTGCCCATGATTAGTGAACCAAATACACTGATATGAGCTACTGAAGTTCACTGGACCTCTGACAAGAGAGGGGTGCCTGTGTTCCCTGCTGTGAACATATCTCTTTACAGCCCTCTGTATGTACAGCATTTTCTCAGAAACCAGCCTCAGGGACAATTATACATTAATAGCTACTTCTTTCAGAAGCAGCCAGCCCTGCTCCTGAGAAACAGCTATTTTCAGGCAGTCTTGTTCCTGTGGAACTGCTATTTTTAGTGAGTTCTATTTCTGAGGCCGAAAAAAGAAGAAGAAGCCATTTCTGTATCCCTCCACCATGGCCCAGACCCACTGGCTGTGGTTGACTTGCATTTTGCAATAAACATTTCCTCTTCACATCTCAGTAGCCTGAAGAAAGTGGTTCTCCAGCCATTACAGAAAGCAGCAATCTGAGCTGGGGATAATTATGCAGGGAGGGCTTGTGGGAGGCAAAGCCATGCTCACATACTATAGATGCCATTAGAAGGAGTAGGGAGATGTAATGGGGCTCTCCTGGGAGATGCAGGACTTTTAGATACCTAATTTGGAAGTCCGTTCTGGTATCCATTTTCAACATCCCAAGAGTAATGATTAATCCTGTACTCCAGGTTTCTCTGAATCAGTTTGTAGCTGTAGTAAATATGGGCTGAACACGATAACGTCACTGGTGCTCTGGGTAAATGACTTGAGGCAAGAGGAGCTCAGGGTCCGTGGCCGTTAACTCACTGTGCACCCTCATCTGGCAGCAACTGCAACTCAGGAATCTGCCACGGAGATAAAAGAGGCTCCGTCAGAGCTGAGGAATGTGGTGTTTTGCAATATAAGTATCTCATATGCTGAAGGCCCCATAAATGCACCCCAGCAGTGCTGTGTTCTCATTCCTGCAGCATCCCAACAGCCGAGACCCGGAGATCTTCTGTATGTTCTTGTGGCCGTGGCCTTTCAAGGGGCATTTGGTAGCTGCAACCACATGAAAATTCCAGTAATACCTTTTTGTTATTTGCGGGTTTAATGCAAATGCTGGTGTCCTGACACAAGGGTGAAGTGAGTCTCACCATGCTGAATCTGAATTTCAGCAGTGCCTTTGCAAAGTTCATCTCAGGTGTGTTGTGATCTCCTCCCTACAGCTGCTTGTGCCTCTGATCAGTGTGTGTGGCTGAGGGTAAAGGCTTAGATGAATTTTGTTGCCCAGGGAAGCTGTGGCTGCCCCATCCCTGGAAGTGTTCAATGCCAAGTTGGACAGGGCTTGGAGAAACCTGGGATAGTGGAAGGTGTCCCTGCCCACGGCAGGGTGTGGAGTGAGATGAGCTCAAGGTCTCTCCCAACCCAAACCATTCCATGATTCTAGGAACAGTGACATCAGCAAAGAACACAGACTGGAACCATGGCTTGCAGGATTGTATACACTGGTAGATCTTTTCTTGGCAGGGTGTTGCTTTCTGGATTCAGCGGAATCAGCAGCTTTAGTCTTTGCACAGGGTCACAGCAGTACTGAAAAAACCCCACCCGTCCTTGCTCCAGCACCATTTGCTCAGGGGCTGCTCTCGGAAGATGCTGGGGTGTGTGTGTGTGGTCTGAAGGTCACTCTTTCTCGGGAAGAGAGGCTCTTCTTTCCTGTCTAAATGAGAAGGGGAGGCTGTTGGCAGTTCAGCCTTGTAAGCAGTTTCCCTTCTCTTTTGTGCAGGCAATACTGATGAACTTGGTCTCTAGGTGAAGATTATTTGTCTTGTTTTTAACCCTCTGCAGGAGAGGAACTCGGTTGTGTTTGTCCTGCAAAACCAGACTCTCCTCCCGCCCCTCTTTTTATAAAATATTCCTCCTATCCTCCCATCTACAGGAATAGTCATTATCTCTGGACAGTTTCTTGAAACCCAATTGCCTTTATATTCTGGTCATAAGCAGAGCATTGTTCAAAGCGCGAGTGAATCGCGGCTGCTTTTATCACGACGAGAGCCCATTATTGGCACTTTTCCCTTTTTACTGCTTCACTAGAGAAAGGCAGGCAAAAAATGGGACAGAAATCTAGGAAATGAAGGGTAATTTACAGTTCACAAAGGAGCAGTAAAAATTAATTAGCTGTCTGAGGATCCGTTCCGACCTGGGCCGTGGAGCTTGTGCCAGCTCTTTGCGTTGCATAAACTGGCTGTGCTGTGCTAGGCTGCTGAGATCAGGCTTGTGCTGTGAAATTAAGGCTGTTGCTGAGGTAGAAGTCCTTCAGGGCATGCAAAATGTGTATGCACACCTAATTTGGTGTGCCAAAGAGACATGATGGTGCATATAACTCAGGTCATTACATGCTCAACTGGCTACTTAAGTTGTTCACTATTAGTTGTCACAGTAACTGCTCATGTAAATTACTGATGCAGTTATTCACATAATTTAGCACTGAGCTCCTTTGGAAATCCAGGCCTAATTCCTCCTCTATTTCCAAGACGGTGTCTGCACAAATGAAACACACTTTACACACCATATCCATATGGTCCAAGTCCAAAAGGGGACAGAGTCCCAGAGGGATCAGAGAAGTGACAAGACACTGTCCCAGCCGGGCTCTGGGCCAGTTTGGTCCTACTGTGGGAATCAGGAACTGAGCAACTCCAGCATCTTGCCAATCATGTTGCCAGCCCTCCAGTCAAGCCTGAGATCCCCACCTGGAGAAAGAACTTCACAAATCAGAAATGTCCTAATTTGGATCCTTTTTTGGTACATAATTTTCAAAACTGTAATTTCCATTTGAGAACTATTTGTCCTGATCCTGAGCGTCAGCTGAACTCTTTTTTTTTTTTTTTCCCTGTAGTTTAATTTAGGCAGCAGATGCCATCAGAATGTTAATGCCTTCTTAATTCTCACCTACATGCTTTTATTCTTATTAATTTGTTATCTGGGGCTTTAATATTCTATTTTTTTCCTGCTTTGATCAGTTGAAATAATTTGATGGCAGCATTTCAACAGGGCTTGCACTGGGGAAGTGTGTAATGGTGCATCACCAATGTGTGTTGCTGTGTATCCTGCAGCGTGCTCAGCTGTTGTACTGCCAGAGCAGGAATCATGTGATGGTTTTAGGTGATTATAGATGAGGCCTTACTTATCCCTGCTGTGAACAACTAGAGAGGGAACAAGCTTTAAGGGCAGTTTCCCTGCTTCAGGATTTTGCCCGCTGCAATCAAGGACTGGCGATCCAGGAGCGTGATCCCTGTGGAAGTGCAACTGAGCTTGCATCCAACGTGCTTGGACAGCTGCCCGGCCACAGCGGATGCTTTCAGTCAGCACCCTTAAACCACTGCTATGGGGAGGCCACGGAGGTGTCCCCACAGCATTCCCTGTTCCCAGCTCAGGGGCTCAGGGATGGCACTTCCTGACTGAGGGCCATGAGGAGTGGGGCAGGGATCATTCCCAGCTGGAGGATGGCATCTCCCAGAACCAGGGGGCAGAGAAACAGAGGTGGATGAGTTCTTTGGTGCTCCCCAGGCGATGCCAGATCCAACTGCACAGGAGTGTCTCTGTCACTTGGTGCAGGGAGGCAGCAGGTTTGGCTTCTGAGACAGATTTAGTGAATATTACCTAGGAAAGGGTGTTCCGAGCTGTCTAGAAATAACAAAAATAAAGTTAAGGAGTGATAGAGAGAATGAACAGTTTTACTAATTTAATCAAAACACTTCTGAAAGGAAGAGGAAGGGAAGTGCCCAAGTCCCAGCCAGTTTCTCAGTCAGTGTGGTTCCCTCCCTCCTGGCAGTGGAGAGAGGGGAGGCCTTGACAAATTTTACTGGCTACTTTGGTTCAGCCTCAATAGGCAAAGAAGCCCTTGTGTCCATTAGAGGTTGGGAATGACCCAAATTTACCTACCATGGGGTAAATGAGTAAGGGGAGAGGGGAACTATATGACCCTTTACCTTATGACAAAACTCTGCTCTTAAAGCACTCAGACGTGGGTTTGGGGTGGGCAGCAGGAAGGTTCTTTGATCACGACTGGAAGACACAGTGAGGTTTTTCTAGAGAGACTGTTCCCATCATGAGAGAAAAGACAGAAGAGAAGGAAAGGAATAAGGATGAATCAACATTTAACTGTATGGCTTCTCAAGCCCAGTATCTACAGTGTCTTCCTACATGTGCATACTTAATGCTCCCAATTGGCTTTTTTACCCTTTAACTCTTCGGTGTGTCCTAGAAAATCTAATTCTGTGGATTTGCAAATACACCTTTTCCTAATGCCACTGCCTCAGTTTTGGGAGACAGGAATAAGGATGAGTTTGTGATCTTGTTATTGCTTGTTATTTGGGGAATGAAATATAGAATGATAGAATTGTAGAATGGTGTGGACTGGAAGGTACCTTAAAGCTCATCTTGTTCCAATCCCTGCCATGGGCAGAGACAGCTCCCACTATCCCAGGTTGCTCCAAGCCCTGTCCAGCCTGATCTTGGACACTTCCAGGGATGGGGCAGCCACAGCTTCTCTGGGCAACCTGTGCCAGGGCCTCACATATGTCTTGGGTTTTCCCTTTTCTGGGAAAAGCATGAGACCAGGTTCCATTTTATCCCTCCAATACTATTTGCAGATACCAGAGGGTCAGAGCAAACATCTCTCTTCACTGAATATTACCTACAGCATGAAAGGTGCAGGAAGTTGCCAGAATCACATGGTTGGCTTTTCAAAGGATTTTAAGGAATTTTTTAAAGGTGATGTTTGTGTTCAAGCAAGCAGTGGCTGCTTTTGCACTCCCAGATATGTGTGAGTTGAGTCCCACTCCAGATGTGCCTTGTATAGACTGTTATGAATAACTAGCAGCTCTGTGTGGAGTTTTGCACTGGATCTGTGCTCCAAGCCAGGCAAATTCCAGCCAGTACTGAGTGCTGGGAAGTGCTGATGGAGTTTATTGGGGCACAGTGACTGCAGACCAGAGCTCGCTCATGTCCAGGCAGCTTGAAGGGTGACTGCAGTGGTAACAAGCTTGTGAAGGAAAACCTCTGCATTCAGACCAAGGGCTGCATAAGGCAGGGGCCTGGGTAACAGCTGCATCCAGCAGTTCGGTGGGAAAAATCTGAGCTGGGTGAAACTGTAGCTTTCATTTGGGCAGATGGAGTCCATCTGTTGATGGGATCAGGGATGGACAGCATCCTCTGGAAAGCTGGGATTAAGATACACAAGCAGTGCATGCAAATTAGGCATCAGATTATGCACATGAGAAGCACGACGATCTTCTGGTATTTTGGTTGGCTTCCAGGTTCGGATTTGGAGTCCTTTATTTCTGGTGCATGAAGGCAGCAGCTGATGTGCTGAGCCTCAAAAGATGCCTCTGCCCACAATGTCCGGATTCCAGCAGGACCCGATGAAATGGCAGCACACACCCAGCTCAAGCTGTTCCCCTTCCCTCTGTACTCCTTCCACGGGACAGTGGATCCTTCTGCAGACCATTCCCAGCTCGGATAGAGGTGCCAAAGGACCTTGTGCAGGCTTTGCCCTGCCCATCACCCTGGCAAAGCAGGCCCATTAGGAGGTGACAGCTTTCTGGCTGCTGTGAGGTGCTGCATGACACATCGGGTATTGTGTGTAGGACTTGAAGAGGTCGGTGAGAGCTATCTGAGTCATTCATTACCCGTTGAAGTAGGTGAGTGACTGCTGTTGTCCTTATCCTTTTAGAGAAGGATGCTCAAGCCCAAACAGGTCGGGATATTTAGTGAAGGTCCCGAAGGAGGAAGTATCACAGCTCAGAAATAGTGCTTGGTCCCATGCTCAGACAATTATTCTTCACTTGTTTCTCTCTGAAAATCATGTACTAAGCATTAGTGTTATTAAGGCTGGTCAGCTCATGCTGCATAAACACCATAATGTGAATTGAGTCTTTTGCACTGTTTTTCGGTCATCCATGAATCGATTTCGGTTCACCAAACAGCTCCCGCAGTGTCTGCATGATGAGCTTCCTCTCTTGGTGTTCTGTGTGCTTGGTTCATCCAATTCGCATGGGGTTTTTTCTGATTCTCGTTCAGAGGAACAAGCCTTGTTTTAAAAACAAAGAAACCCTAAATATTTGCCGCTAGCATTCCCTGGGGCTGCATGGAAGGATTTGTTCTTTAGGCTTCCTGAATGGTTTCTTTGGTTTGCAGGAGCTCTCACACCAGTCCTGAACAATGTTGTTATTTGTGTCATTATTGCATCCAGACACTGGCTTGGGCACCAGTGGTGCAGGTGCTGGACAAACACTGAGCAGCTGGGTGGTCCTTGTCCCAAGGAACTTATGAAATCAAGGTTTGCAATGTGCTGCAAGTCAGATCTGTCTTCATCCTTCCGGCTCCAGTGCCTTGTGAGAGGTGAATAGTAGAAAGAACAGAGTGAGAAGGTCTGAGATGTGTGTCTGAGGTAATTCCAGGGTAACAGGGAATAGAGGAATTCATATACATACACTGGAAATATGTATAAATGAGGGATTTGAAGAGACCTTCTGTCTGTTTGGGAACAACCAGAATTCCTGCTAAATAAGACTCAGCAATTCATGTGACAACTAGGGTGGTCTTGATTTTTAACCAGTAAAAGAACCAGCCTCTTGATCCCTGGCTTTTCTGCGGTATGTTTCTTTTTCTTCTTCCTTTTCCCAGCCAAATCCTCCGACATACCCAGAAAAGCCTGTTTTTTTCCCAGCTGGCTGCATCTCAGCGGGCAGAATCTGTGGCTCTCTCCCATTTCAGGCCCGTTTGACCTTGCCTTGTAACCAGATGTTTCACTGGAGAACGTACACTTGGGAGAGCCTGGGTTGCACTCAGCTGCTGGTGACCTCTCTGCCTCGGTCAAGCGGCTGTAAACAAAACCAGCCCAAGAAAAATAAAACCTTTTCTAAACTGAGTTGGCCAAGGACGGAGCTGAATCCAGAGATGCAGATGGCCATTAGCATGTTGATGAGGCTGCAGAGAGGAGCTCATCTGCCATCCCTGTTCTTCCACCATGGGTTTCACTTAGCTAAGAAGTTCTTTTTTTGGAGATTACAAGTATTGTTCCCCTGATTTCCAGATGTTTTGAGATACCTGACACACAGACACCTTCCAATGCTGCCCAAGGCACATTGTACTGTCTGCAGCTGTCCATTCGAGTGAGTTTTTGGCAAAGAGTATTTAGAAAGTGGTGGCTTGGTGGCCTGAAAGTCTCAGAAGAAGGACTTACAAGAACACCATAGCAAAATGATGCATTAGGGGCACCCTTTCTTTTGAGAGGTGTGTTGGGATTATTCCCCTGGCATTTTTAGACAGGTTCTCTGCAGAAATGGTTCTGTCTTCGTCACTTGATCAGGAGAAGATGTGAGGAATGTCTTTTGGGGTTAAAGCAGGAGTTTAGATTGTCAGAATGTTGTTCTTCAAATTTGGGAAGTGGCCAACCCTTGGAGCGCCCATTTTGCACAGGATAAAGTGGGATGCTCATTAGCTGAGATGTGGGGAGAGCCTCACTTCCAAGGGGGCCTCTAGAACAGCATGGGTCTCCTCATCCTGCAGTGAGAAGTTACAGGAGTTGGGGGCAGCTTGGTTTGAGATCTGAGAAGGCTTTTTCCACTTGAGTTTTGCTTGGGCAGGTTAGAGGACAGAGGCAAGATTTGCCCCATCATCTCTGAACAGAATTGGTTCCCAAGCCAGAGCCATTCTCCAGTGAAAGGGTGTATTATCCTGAGCTGAGATCTCTGGGAGAAGGATTGCTTGGCACACAGATCCCTGCTGTACCAGGGAGATGGATGCCTGTGACTGAGCACTGTACACACAGAATTCTGTTGATATCCACATCAGTGATTTCTCCTCCACGAGGGTCAGGCTTGCCTGTCCCTGAACATCTGCTACCACTCAGCAGACATCCACCACTGTGTTATTTATCCAATATTCAGTATATTTTCAGAGCAAAATTTGCCATCTCCTGCTCCTATTTGTATACTACTCCACTTTCCACAGCCAAGTACCAGCTTGCTGTGGGAAATGTTGAGGTTATGTGGCTACAGCCCATGGACAGTTTCCCCTCTGATCCATCTCTGGCCCCATAAATCATTTTTCATAACCAAAGTGCTCCTAATGCACTTCTAAAATGGGCTAGATCTGTTTAACCTAATCTGAGTATTAAAACTGGTCACAGTGATATCTGAGCACTTGTGACTTCCTCAGACCAGCTAGAATTCAGGATTGAGAAGCCAATGGCTTTTCCTGTCCATGCTGTACTGGCACATCCCTTCTGGGGTGATTGATACCTTCCAGAGATGGCACTAGGGTCAGTTACACCTGGGTTAGAAGTGATGAATGGGGCCACAGGGCAGATATTCCTTTCAGATTCCCAAATAAAAGGGTTTTCAGACTCTCCAGACCTTGGCTTCAGCATCTCAGGGAGCCATTCTTTTGTAGGAGGCTCTGGGAGTTGCATTGCTCAGCCAGCTGGGCACAAGGAGAGAGCTGGAAAGAGGAAGGGATCTGCTAACACTATTTTGCCCTCTGTGCTTAGATCGACACTTCGCTATGTTTTAAACATCCGCTTCATCATTCCTGCTGTCCAATATCCCACAATGGCCCCAGCAAGAGCTATTTTAATCCCTCATCATTCATCAGGAGGCCCCTTCCTGTTCCCTTTCTATCTGCTCCTGCATGCATGTGTGTGCATCTCTCCACCGAGAAATCCCCCGGGGTGGCTGTTGTCGGAAAGGTCACCCAGGGATATTCACAAACAGCAGGTGTAAAATTAACAACTGGTGCGATTCCAATCATCTGGCAGGAAGGAAAACATTGGACAATAGGTAGAGCCAGGGTAAAGTTTCCAGCTGAGGGCTCATTGCCTGATATAGGATGGCAGATTGGTGGGCTGGGAACTCTCCTAGGAATGTGAAACCGATAGGGTATTAGCAGCCCCCCTGCCCCTCCAACACAATTGTTTTCAGCTTGCTCAAAAATATTTGGAAATGTTACCGAGCGGGACGTGTGGGCGAGAAGGCATCCTCTGGCCAATCAGCCGGGGAGATTCCAGCCCTCCCCTTGAATTTCAAGCTTTTGTTTTCCCTGATGGAAGGGAAGGTGAATCCTCCATGATTAATTTAGGGATCTTAAAGCATTTTGGATGAGTTCCTGCAGCGCACTAACAAGTGGTGCTCTCAAGGATTGCGGAAATTGCGGAGAGATGGCAAGAGAGATGGGTGGATATACAGTCAATACGGATTCTGACACCTTATCATTTTTGTTAGTGGAACTGATTTTAGCTGCATGAAACAATGGGAGTTTCACTCAGAAAGGGCATCGGGATGGCACAAATCTTCTGGAGGCGTGAATGGAATGGTAGATCCTGTTAGACCTTGACTAATGTCAGCAACCAGAACGGTGCCTTGAGTCGAGGAGCACAGGAGGAAGATTTACTGTGCTGTGGATGTGTCCAAGGAAAGTTGGCAGCACTGAACACAGGGAAGACAATGGGGAATGGCAAAGGTTGTTGGGAAGTTTGGTTTAAACCGTGGTAAGCCGAGTTGTTCTGCAAATATTGAAGTGAGCGCTGTAGCCATTCCCTTCATGGAGAAAGTCTGGATAGAGGTTTTACCTAACACACGGCCTTTCCTCTGCTGGAGTTCAGCATGGAGTTCTGGCCTATATGGAATAAAAGTAAATGTATGGGGTTGCTACACCTCACAAGCTCATCAGTGCCTACAGCTCTATAGCATCTTCACTCTCCTCTGCCCCTCTGCTTCCTCACCCTCAAAGCTTTCAGCGTGATGTGATACCAGGAATCCTTTGGCAAAATGTTACCACACCACAACCACAACTTACAGGCTCCTGTCCAGCTCACACAGTGTTCATCTGTGGACAGTCATCCAGTGTCCGGTGTAAAAGCTTTGGTACAAGCTCTGTCCACCACAACACAATTAGTGCTGGAAAAGTTCTCTCGCGGGTCTCTGAGCCTCCATCAGGATCCCGTTGCTCTTGCTTGGCTGGGATCGCACACGTGGACTGTGCTGATGAAGGGTGCTGGGCTGAGAGGGGCCTGATAAGGCAGTGTGACCCTGACATACGTTGTCAGCAGCGCTGCCATCGCCAGCGGGAGCAGGGGGAGGACTGAAATTCTCCCGTTCAATTGGGCGAATTTGATACCTTCTCGTTCTTGTGTCCTCGTGGCTCGGCCACTTGACATTTCTAAACATTCTCAAGCAAGTTCACTGGAAAACTATCCCATGTCAGGAGCTGGTGATGTCAAGGCTAATAACAGTCCTGGGGTCAAATCCTTCTGATCCTTCAGGCAAGGACCTCAAGATTTGGCTCCAAGTCAACAACAAGGTCTGTCACGTCAACGATGGCTTATTATGAATCCCAGCGCAAGCCTTTCCCAAACAAAGTGCTTTCGTTTGGTTTTCCATGCAGGAAAAGGTTAGCAGTTTCCAAAGACAGATTCTGGCTTCCTTGCGTGGAGTGGAGAGCAAAGCCAGTGAGCTTGGAACGGGCAACAGCACTTTGCCTTAGAGCAGGAGAAAGTGGTAAATCTTTATCTGGGAAATTCTCTTCCCGTCTGGAATGGTACAAGACGATTGTTTTCATCTCTAGAGGTACTGGGTTTTTTTTCTCTGTCCCCGTCCATCATTTGGATGTAACAATATCACTGGGCTGCCTTTGTTAATGTTACAATGGACCTCAGAAAGCCGAAAGAGCCATACTGGGAAATGCACGGCTGGATGGCAGGGAAGGAGATAGCAGGGATTGTACTGGCTCACACTCATGCTGCACTGAAAAAAGGAATTGTAAATTGACATTCCCTTGGCTATTACTTTATAATCCCAGCACTGTGTTGAGAATGATGCCACTGGAATGGTGTCCAAAATTATAATTATAACCACTTCCTATTTTTAATTTCCTCTTAATAAGGGACACAGTGGTCATCATCCGAACAATAACGATTCTGCTCTGCCCTTCCAGATGTCAGGACATTATAAAGCATGGATTAACAAATACTGATGTCTCTCTACAGAGCTTTCTTGTGAACTGAAAACTCTGGTGCTCCCCAGCTGACACACATACCCCAGCAGGTACAAACCTGAGCACTACAGGAAATGCTGGACCTGCTTTGCTGTTGGCCTCATTTTGCAAGGGGGTACTGGAATCATGGAGAAATAAAGTGACTTGCTCCACGTCCCTTGGTGAGTCAGTGGCAGAGAACAGATTCAGCTGTTCACATCTCCCCATTTTTCTCTGTCAAATGGCCTTTTTTTTTTTGCTGTATTTTAGGAGGCATTTGACATGAGGTTCCTAAATATGTAAGCTGGTGTTCAGAATTGCTGACTCCTCACTAGTTGCCCTCCAGGCAGTACTCAAACAAGATATCCATGGGGAAAGCTGTCTTGTCTTGAATATCAGCAACCACTAATAGTTATGTCTCTTTATAGACTCATCTATGTTTTTCAGGTGGACTCCAGCTTTGCACACTCATCCAAGCTGATACACACAGAATTAGCACAAGGCAATGAGCACAGCAAATAGCCCCAATTTCCTAAACATGACTATTCCACAGCTATTTCCCTCCTAAAAACCTACCTGGTGGTGAGAAGTGCTTTGGCTGGGAGGGTTTGAACTCTGGTTGTCAAAACTCTTAGCTAAGGGAAAACTGGTCCATGTGGTTGGCTGAGTGACCCTGTGTTTCCAAAAAACTCCTGACTCCAGAGAAAGTGGGTTGCTCATTTTGCAAAGCACTTACCTCCTGCTGGTTTTTAGGAAGTTTAAGTAGGATCTTTCTCTATTGAAGGTCAGATTTCTTGGATCTCCTGAGATCTTAGAACCAGCGTGCTTCTGGAGGAGAAGCAGAAAGGAGAAGACTGTCTGAGGTTAGGATCACCTGAGCAAAGCAATGTTTTATGGCTCAGACAACAATTCCAATTATCCAGCACTTAGGCATCAGGAAGATTCAGATAAGAGGTCTCAGATTTAGCTCCTTTCTTCTCTTTGCAAGTTAATGTGCCTCTTTTCTTCATTTTTTTTTAAAGCAGACAATCAAATCTGTGATGGCAAATTTCAAGTTAAAAGGAAAAGATTGTCTCTGCAGAGAATGGAAAGAACAATTTTGGTTCTAGGGTGAGTTTTGTGATCCACCTGAAGCACGGGTAGCTGTCATTGCACATACATTAAATAGAAGCTGGTGAGCTTCTTGAAGGAGTAGCTGGATAGAATTCTGTGGGGTTTTTTATAAAATTATTTGAGTGCACGATACGTACCGAACTGAGCTGCTGTTATGCTTCCATCAGGCTATTTATACACTGTGACAGTGCAGGAACCTCGTTTTTGACTTCTGCCTTAAATTTGAAAAGAGTCAATTGAGAATCATGTAATTCCTTCAATCCTATGAAAACCTTCACAAAAGCTCTGCTCCGGAGCCCCATCCATTTCTTCTCCACTGCAAGGGGCCAGATTCCCAAAGGAAGAGGTACCATCACCAAGCTGATAGGAGCTGTCTCCCTTCCTTCCCTGGAGTATTTGTACAGGTCAGTCCCTCTCATCTCCTGACAGATTCCTCATAGGAGAGCTTCCCAGTTTTCCATCTCTCCTCACTGCACAGCCGCCCACAAACAGCTTCTCAGTCATCTGAGTGCTCGTAGATCAGTAGCATATAGCAAAGATTTATGGAGCATGTGCAACCTATACACTAATCCAACAGCACCATGTGGAGGCTCGTATTTATTTTCTGGAATGGATAATCATCATCTTTTGAAGAGCTTCTTCCTGAACACCTTGCTCCTAGAAGGTCAAAGTCCAATCCAGCCCTGATTCTACCAAGAACTAAGGCTCGGAACACTATTATCCTTCTGAGTGGTGCCCGTGTCTTTCTCACCCCTTCTGGCTACTTCTGGTCACCTGGATATGTCAGCAAAATCTGCACAGTCCCACCAGCTGGTGTGAGGGTTAGACAGCAGCAAAGCTCTGCTTCTCAGAGCCTTTTCTATCTACCCCAGAGCCGACTGAATCTCTCCCCCTGCTTGCCCTTTGTGTTACACTACGGAGTGGAGAGGAGCAATCCTCTGGATCTAACAGTCTCCCTGCCCTTCTTTTCCTGCACAAGTTAACTCCCAGCCCTTGCTGCTTCTGCTCCAGCCCCCTTCTGAGCGTGCTCTCATTAAGACCCCAGAGGGAGGAGGTGATGCTCTGAAATTGTCTTAATTGCTCTTGTTTATGCTGGTTACGATGGCAATAAGTTGCCATGCAGAGGAGGCTTTATTCAGATGTGCAGGTTCTCCATTGTTCCATACTCTGAAGGATTGTCTGTAGGCAGCTCCAAGTCATTTACAACAATAGATTAATATGAAGATCAGTAATCCTAGGTGACTCACAGTCACACACATGCGAGACCCGCCAATCGCTGTGACCTGCCACCGGATTTGAGGGGAGGTTGAATGTTGCTGGCATGTTCTTGCAGGATGCTGAGGAGATAATGCTTTGCACTTGCACAGCTTCTGCTCTCCAGGAGCTTCCCAAACATGAATGGAGGATGCTCTCTTTCTAGGGCAGGTGATGACTCTTACACTTGCTGGAAAGCAGGGAACTGGGGCAGAGTGTGTCTTTTGTCCAGTGTAAGTTAACATGTGCCAAAGTTTAATCAGGGATCAGCAATCCTGACTTTTAGTCCCTGATCTATCTTCCGGGTACTCTATCCAGGCCCTGAGGAGCCTTTTTTATGCATGTTGTGTGTTGCTTGTGCTGCGTCCCATTTATCACCCTTGGACAGCTCTGTTTCACAGGTTCCTCTTCAGACCTCTGCAGTTCAGTGTCTGGATCTTCATTTGTCAGAGACCCACTGGAGACCACGTTGAGACACCTCAGCTGTGGGTTTGTCCCTTCTGTCACACTGTTCACACTTAGAGCTTGTGCTGGGACCGACTGCACTGGACTAGGGGCACTTTGCTTTCTAATTCTTACTTTCCTGGATAATCCCAGCCTGCATCCCACTCGACCTCACTGATCCACCCCTTGACTCAAGAGGTCTGTGTGCCAATTTTCCCCCTAAATCCTTGTCTCAGGGATATATGTCCCCTGTATTCTGTCATTCACCCTGGACCCACCATTCTCCTTCCATGTGCCAGGCACTCCCATCCCCTGTCTCCCTCATCCATCACTCTCTCTGCTGTCAGGGACACATCATTCCCCCAACTTTCCTTTCCCCCATGCTGGGTGAAACAGGAGATGCCCGCTCCTGTTTTTCCCCTGTTTGGGAGATACATTATTTAACAGCAGGGAACACAGGCAGAGCTGTGAGGGAGGGTTGTGCTAGAAGGGATTAACAACTGTCATCAACCTGCTCTTGACTCTAAAGTCCATTACAGAGCCAGGTCAAGCTGTTGAAACTCCTCACCAGATTCCTATTTGCTGCCTATTTTCAGTCCCTGGATGCTGACAACAGCCCCATAATTTCCAGTGTCAGGTTTGGTTCTCTGTGTTACCATATTGCACGAACTCCAGCAGACAGACAAATGCAGAAATTCTTTCCAGCTGAGTGTGAAAAATTGCCTCGCTCAGTCCATAAGTAATGTACCTTGTTGAGTCGGGCTAATTTTCCTCCCTGTATAAAACAGTGAGATTTCTGCATAATTTTGTGCATTACAAAACCACCAGATCTCAAGGGCTCCATGGTGGGCCAGGCCCCAAGTGTGTTACTGAGCAATTACTGAGTCTTCACCTGCCTCAAGCTGAATAAAACCTTAAGGGAGCAGCTGAGGACCTGACCCCAGCTCTTCCATATTCATACAAACAGGAGTGAGTTACACGGGGTCAGCAAAGGGCTGATTCAGGATCATGTCCTATGATACCAAAAGAAGGTACCTAGAATGGACTAGGAAGACTTTTCTTCCATAATTATGTATTTCATGTAGAAATATAACTTATATAAATGGTTAGAAGTTCTGTGTAATTAGTAACCCTCACTGGATTTCTCTTCCACAAACTTTTCCAGATTCTGAAGTTCATATATATTTTTAGCCTTTTCAGCATCCTGTGGCAAGGAGTTCCTCAGCTTAACCACGTCTCCATTCTTTTGAAACTGAGATCCCCCCATTCCTGGGAGGTTTTGAACCACCCACCTTTCACAGTGGTATACATTCATAAAGATCCTGAATTAGTCATATATTTAAGCATTAATTTGTTTTCTAATATCTCCATCCATTTGAATCCACCATCTGCTGTAAATCTGCCCTGCAGCGTAGTCACCTTTCTGGAAGGAGAAACACAAAAGAACTTGAAGCTCTTGGAGCGAAATAGCGCAAAGCACCTGCATGAGGTACCAGTGGTCACCTCTGAAACAGTTGCCTTGGAGTCACCATGTGTTGCCATCACTAGACGGTGACATCTCCCAAGCTTTGGAGCAGGCTTGGCTGTGGATCCAGAAGAGGGCAATGGTGACACGTCCTCACCGAGGCTCCGAGCACCAAATCCACTGAGGGCAGCCACTGCAGGAATGGAGCCAATAGCCAGACCACCTTGGCTAGTGGATCTGCTTGTTCCTGGCTGTTTCATGGCAAGCAGATTGAAGTGGGAGGCAGCTTTCAGCTACTGTCTCAGGTCAGATGGGACTGTCAGTCAATTGTTAATTATGACTCTTCTTCTTACTAATTTCTCTAACTTCTATCACCATGGCAGCTAACTGCCGTGGAAAGACTCAGCCAGAAAAAGGAGAAGACAACCAAACTTTTCATAGCAAGGGAACAGGAATGAGCTACAGAGGAAAGGGGGTGGAGGAAGAGATCTGTAAATTGTTTTCCAGGAGAGTCTAACACAATGTTCTGAATCCTAAAATGGCTTTTGTTGGAAGGAACTGTAAAGATCATCCTGTTCCAAACCTCTGCCATGGGCAGGGACACCTTCCTATCCCAGGTTGCTCCAAGCCCTGTCCAACCTGGCCTTGAACACTTCCAGGGATGGGGCAGCCACAACTTCTTTGGGCAAACTTTAGTGAGTGCCAGGGCCTCACCACCCTCACAGAGAAGAATTTCTTTGCAATATCCCATCTAACCCTGCCCTCTGGCAGTTTGAAGTCATTCCCTTTTTTCCTATTATCACATCTGCTCTGCCCTGACCTGGTCAGTCGATCAGTTTTAATCTTTGGTGATGGCTGTGTGTCCAGAAAGGGCAAGAGGAGGAAAAATTTGACAGCACTTTGAGCTCTGATTAATTTTTAAACTTCCTCCCTTTCTGCTTATTTTGTAGCTTTTGTCCTGGTGCTGAATGTGTTCTTTTCGCCATGTGTCACTTCCAGAGGAATACTGGGGAGATGAAATGCCAGTTGGTCATCACAGGGCATTTCACCTGTGGGGGCTGGATGGAAACTCACAGGCTGGGGCCATACAGGGCCCAGGGACAATTGGTGACTTCTGTCACTGCAGCAGCTCTCAGGTACATGGTGACGCGGTGCCTGAGTACATCTGTGGCATGGGCAGAGCAGGTTGTGTGGGATCAATAAAACAACAGCCATTTTGTTGCTGTTTTGCAGCAAAACCCCACAATTCTTGTTGAAATCACCATCTGGCCCATTCAGCAACTTTCATTTCTGATTAAGCTTTCCAGCCTGTAGGTATCTTCTCTCACACCTGTCTTACCATTTCCATTTACAAGGGCTTAATTTAGAAACCCATTGTAGCTGGGCCTGCACAGACCAAGCCAATTTATTTTACATAATGGCTCAGCACTTTAGGGAAACAGTCTTGTTCTAAGTCCATCCTGGAGGGAAGGATGGACTTCTGCTTCAGGTTTTGGGTAGAGTTTTGAGAGAAACAGACCCTGTTCTGACAGTGTTCACGGATTTCCTGAGACCTTTATCAAATCACTTACCTTGCTCTGAACCTAACCTTTGAGTCTGGAAAATAATCAATATAACACTTTCCTTAGCTCTGGTTTTAGGATAAACATAGTATCTAGAAGGCATCAAAGTCCTTGTGTTCTGTGCTTTAGAATTAAAATAAAAATCTGATTTCTGTGCTGGGTGACTTCGGTGCATAAGTGCAAGATGAGGACAACAGGCAGGTGCAAGTCTGCTGAGGAGGAATGAAACAAGCTAGAGCTGATAGGCAAATAGACCCAGGGCATTGCTGCTGTCAGCTTTTCCATCGGCATCTCATCAGGGACGTGCAGGGAGAGAACGAATCACTCAGTGGGCGTTCACAGGAAGCGGCCCCCGAGTGCGAGGGAGAGGCACGGGACAAGGGCGGCTTGAGAATCCACGTGGGTGATCTTCCCAGCAAACCTGGGCGACAGGAGACTCCGTGATATGCCTGAAGGAGGCACAAACAGCCCCCTCCTCCTTGGCAGAGGACTCAGCTGGCAAGATCTGATCTTTTTGTTCGCTCGAGGCTTTTGTTTGTTCACTAAATGCCCCCGGACTTTGCTTTTCAAGTCTCTTCCTTCTCCGTCAGTGCCACAGCAACAGGTGAGTTTGAGAAGTTGCACGTGGGGAAGATGAGTTTGCACTGAGGAAATGACTCAAATCCTTTGCAGACCTCACTGGAGCCAGTAGATCTGAAGTCAGGTGCCCTCCATCCGCAGAGCTGTGAGCATGGATGAGCCATCCAGTGGCTATGTGCCCCCCAGAGCTCTCATCACCATCAGTCAAGCTCTTTCCCCCAAAACAGCAGTGGAGGAAGCTCCAGAAGTATCGCTTCTTTATTTCAGTGCTGCCACACTCACTGACGTCCTCGCTGAGCCTCTTGCGGCAGCAGGCTGCTAATCAAAAACTCTGCTGCTGCTGCTAATCAAAACCGCTTTGCTCGCCACTTTGGCATCATTCTGGGAAGCCAACAGAGTGCAGAGATGCTCAATTCCTCCCCCTCCACACACCTTCCATTGTCTTCAGGACTGACAGCTCTGATGTGGAGCAGTGATAAAAGCCAGCTGATGCTGTCAGGGCCTGGTACAATTGCACCGAAGGGAAAAAGGCGACTGGCTCTGAGTCATCGTAACCGCCTGGAGCTCGGGATGCCTCGCACACGTGCTGTCTCCTGGCACGGCTCATCACACAGCAGTGCACCTCTGGATGCTCCCCTCTGAGGAGGGATTGACCAGAGGACTTGAGAAGGGCCAGGGCTGGTGGCCAGCTGGATGGCCAGCCATCCTTTGAGATGGCTAGAAAAGCTCACAGGGGTAAAAATATGACTTTTTTGTAGAATCATAGGATGTCCTGAGTTGGAAGGGACTCACAAGGATTATCCAGTCCAACTCCTGGCCCTGCACAGACACCCCAACAATCCCACCCTGTGCCTGAGAATATTGTCCAAACACTCCTGGAGCTCTGGGAGCCTTGAGGCCGTGACCACTCCCTGGAGAGCCTGTTCAGAGCCCGACCACTCTCTGGGGAAAGAACCTTTTCCTGATCTCCAGCCTAAAGCTCTCTGACACAGCTCCAGCCATTCCCTGGGTCCTGTCCCTGCTCCCAGAGAGCAGAGATTCAAGCTGCACCTGCGCTGCTCCTCAGGAGGAGCTGCAGCCCCCAATGAGATCTGACCTCTGCTGAAGCCTTTGGTGTGTAAGGAGCAGTAAAGGTGGTTGGTGGGATGTTCCTCTGCTTTACCTGTGTTCAAGGGTATTTAGCAAAGCATTTGTGCAACTCCTGAGTGGCAATCTATGAAATAACACCTCTCCTTCAGCTCCTTGCATTCCCATCCTTATGGAATGGTCTGAGTTGCGGTTGAATTTCTAGAAGGCTCCAAAATGCGAGGGATCCAGACTTGAAAATGCATCAGGAGTGCCAAGCCAAGCCAGGAAGGACATTCAAAGAGGGGAAATTGGACTGTGATGTAAACTTCTGAGTGACCTTGAGTAAACTGGCTCAGTGCTGCCCATCCTGCCCAGGTCAGCAGCTGAAATTTCCATTACTGAAAGTAGAAACTCAGGGGTAATTTCTGTTTCATTTCTCACTTTTTCCCAAACATGACATTGAATGAGAGGCATTAGGAGTTCCTCCTATAAATAGGATCACCCCTGTCAAAGCTGGTTAAGTCATACCCAGTGTCAAGCCCATAAACAAGGTGCCTCTCATGCACTGTCTGGAGGGTGCAGAGGGGGTACAGGGAAGTTTGACAGCTCCCTGTTTGAGCAGTTTGCACTGGGACATCACTGTTTGCAAGGCAACAAACATAATCATCCCCAGCTCCCACCTGGAGGATTTTTGGAAGTGGTGCAGAGGCAGAGTAGTTGAGGACCACTGCTCTCTGTTGTAGCAGAAGTGAAGCCTCCCAGCTCCCAGCCTCACAGGTGCTGGGCCCTCCATGGCTGCTGCCACAGCAGGGGTTAAACATTCTGATTTCATCTCTTCCTTCAAGGTCTTTCCGCAGTTCTGCCCCAGAAGTCTGGGATGACCTGGAAACCCTGCACTTTCACTTGTCTCGGTTTCCCCTGGAGGGAGCTGCAGTTTCCTCTTCCTTTAGAGCTTCCCAGTCCTTCTTTAGCTCCACGAGAAGCAGCAGTTCCAGTGACATCCGTGACAAAGCGGCTTTGCCGCGTGGGAAGTCAGCTGGGGCATGGCAGTGAAGCCAGAGACACAAAGCAAAGAAGCATCTTTGAAACAAGTGAGTTGTGAGTGTCCCCCCGTGCCAGCTGCAGGGACATCTGGATGGAGCTGGCTTGACAAAGCTGCAGGGTCACCAGGGTTGTGCGTGGCCGTGGTGGCTCCAGAGCAGAGCACCTCGGGACAGTGGGAGCTGATGGAGACACCTGAGGCTCCTTCACTTTCCTCCTCCTCCCCAGGAGCTTCTTTCCACCCCTTCACCAAACTTTGTGTTGCTCTGAGACTGGGGGCTGCTCTGCTGAAGTGATGCAAGTGAATATCTCTTATTAAAAAAAAAAAAAAAAGAATTTAAAAAAATAGATAATTTCTGTGGTCTCATTTCCCCATAGATCCACAAGCAGTTGCATCAGTACAGCTGAGGGGGTGGAAAACTGAAGTGGGGGCAGAAAAGAACAAAAACTTTCTAAGTCAGCTTTGAAAATGTTCAGTAACTATATGGAGACCTACAGCCCCTCGTCCCCTCCAGACGTGAAGATCTGTCTGGTGCTCGTGTGTGGAGACACAGGCAGGGAGCAGAGATGATTTGTTTGAAGCTGAACTGAGAGCAGCTTAGCAGGGGAGGAATTGCTACTTGTTCTGAGATAGGCTAATTATATTCCGTGTCCTTGGAAGCCAACCCTTTCCTACTCTGCTTGCATAATAGAGATCCTATAGCTTTGTGCAGAAGCACCAGGGTTCCCTCCCATCTCTGCTGCACACAGCAGCCTGTCCCACTGCCAGTCTCCACCCCAGAAGGATCTGGATGTCAGTCCTGCATTCCCCGGAGGGCTGCTGAAGCACTTTGGATTCCTGGGAGATGGAAACCCTTCTAAAAACGCAGGGTAGAGTTACTCTAATTCCTTGCTGTTGGGGATCAAGCTGAAGCCTGCTGCTTAATGGGGGATAAGTGGATGTAATGCAGTCAGTCAATAACTTTATGCACACACGCAGAGCCCTTTGGATTACTGATTTCCAAAAGGCAGAGTCTCCCTCACAAACCCTGCACCACACCGAGTCAGCCCTGAGCCTTTTGACTTTGTATTTCCTTCTTTACCTGCGCTTTTATTCTTCCTCCCCTTATTCATTTTTTCCCCACTTATTCATTTCCCCCCCCCCAGAGAAGTCTTCAGCTTGTCAAATGACTCTCCCTCTCCCTGTCTCTTTTCTCTTTGCCTTTTGCAGTGGGAGGAAAGATAATAATAAAAGGAGCAGTTTTCAAATAAGAAGCCCCACGTGTTACCTGGGAACTGTCTCTGAGCATCCAAATACCTGCTGGGGCAGAGAGCGGTGAGTCCCCGCTGCTGTTTTGTACCCACCAGACACTGTTTGTGTTTTGTCACATGTTCCTGTCAGGTCTGTCACTTGGTACAAGCAGGACTGACTGGGCCCTTGTAAAGTAGGATTTCCCTTTACACCTCCCTGCTAAGCGCTCCTCACTCTTTCCCTTCCTCCTCACAGGGAAAATTGCTGCTCTGGCTGCTGCCGTGGTAGTTCCCAGGCTGGAGGAATGGATTTGGGAGTGTTTGTGCTATTTGTCTCATTGCTCTGAAATTCTTCTCATCTTCAGGAGCCCTTTAGTCCTGCCTTATGTCTCAGTGAGGAGGGAAGGCTGAGATGGAGGAGTCGCCGAACCTCTCTCTGTCCTCAGTCCCTGCTCAGCACCAGGCTGCGCCCTTCACAAGTCCAGCACTTTTTATGGCCTTACTGAACTGCTCCTAAAAGGAGAAATTTGCAGGAGAAGGAGCTCCAGACCAAGGAATTCCTGTAAGACCAAAGGACCTGAAATGGCTCCCTTGGGCCCCGCAGATGGGGAGGTACAGGAGGGAATGGCCCACGCTGCTGCACTTATCCCAACCCTCTCTGTTCCTTGCCAGGCTCTCGGCTAAAAGGCTCATCTGACTTTTATGGGGCTGGAGAGACCAAGCAAACAAAGCCTCAGGGTTTAGTCAGCGCCAGCGGGTACAGCACGTGCCTTTTCCTCTCTCCCTTCCTTTCTTTCCTGCTGACAGCTTTCCTGAACACATGTGGCGTCTGCTCGGCTCGGGAGCTTCTCCTCAGGAACGAGCCTCAGGACTGGGGCAGGAGAGCATTTCTTACCATCCCAAGTGGAGGCTGCTTTCTCTTTCACCTCCAGGACTTCTCAATACCTTCTGGGTTCCGAGGAAGCTGAGAAAGGCAGGGAAAGAAGGGGAGGGGTGCTGAAAGTGTCTTGGAGCACGAAGATGCTCTATTGGATGGAGAAGTGACTCAGGCTTCCAGGTAGAAGGACATGGCACTTTCCTTCCCTGCTCTTTCCCGGAGCTCTGACTTACAGCCACAGCCTGTTCCTTGCACACCACCAGTGCTGGGGGTCAGAGGAATTCACAGACCTTGACTTGTGGTCCCCACACCCTCATCCAGGTCCCCCAAGCTGAGGATCTGGCTTGGGTCACCACAAAGGTACAGCTGGAGCTGTAGCAGAAAAGCTCCATTCCCTACACACTGCTGGGTTTTGTTGACTGTAACAAACCTTTCCCTTTGCTGCTGGGACGGTGCTCTGGGGCCAGGAATGAAGCATTGCTCATCCTGCTCATCTGTTCCTTACAGGAGTTTTGGGAATCTTTGTAAATAAGCCAAGAACATGAGAAAGAGAAATTCCTCCCATTCCAGGCCCTGCCTGACACTGCACAGATCCTTTGTTCTTGGCTTCTTTCTCCCTCCCAAGGCCTCAGAGAAGTTCTTCCAACAGCACACCCCCCCTGCTCAGCCTGTTCCACCAATTAGCAGTTATCCATTAACCGACCAGGAATAATTCCATCAATTAGCCCGTCTCTTGAGGATCTCTTTCCCCAGGTGCTGGCAATGCCACTTAAGCACCAAGAGGAAAGGAGCACTCAAGAGCTATAAATATATAGAGATGTTTATATAGGACCTCTTTGTTCTTCATAACTTTGTGGTACTCCTGGTTTCAGCTGGTCCACAGGGAGCTCAGGATCAGCCCTTATCCAGCTTCTTCCTAGGAGTCTTGCATTCTGGGCTGTGCTCCCAGAGCAGAATCAGACCTTTCTGGCATCCATTTTCTTGCTTTTATTTTGGAGGGATTGTGTGAGGATGCCTGGAAGACTTTGAAGCCACCCATGGTATCCTGTGATCAGGCCAGGCATGATGGATCTATTAAAAAAAGAAATAGGCTGCATGTGTTGCAAAGGAGTCGGTTCAATAAAATAAATATCTTCAAAGGAGAAGGAAAGTAGCAGGAACAAGTAGAAGAAAGGATGTTTTCAACACTTGAAGGGGAATCTGGAGAAAGAGAGATCCTTTTTAAGGTGTAAAATGGTGTCAGTAGGAACACAGTATTGTTACTCCTTTGATGAGAGCAGTTAGCTGAAAATGGGAGGATGTGCAGGTTTTCCCAGGTAGAGCAGAAAGTGGTGGTGGAGTGGAGGGAGGTTCCTTTGAAGTTTTCTGATCCTACAAAGGAAGGACACACTCCTGCCCACCTGAACCCGGCAGGAATCAAGCACAGAATCCTAGAATGGCTTGGGTTGGAAGTGACCTTAAAGCTCATCTTGTTCCAACCCCTGCCATGAGCAGGGACACCTTCCACTAGACCAGGCTGCAGGGAATGTGACCATGCTCTGCCCCATCTCTTCTCTGGGCCATGTTCTCAGAGCCCTGCCCAGCTGAGCCTTGCTGCTTTCTCCCTTTTCCATGGCTTATTTCCCCTACACATGTACCCTACTTTACATTTAAGACATCACCCAGCACTTTCCTGGGTGCATCCATGTGCTTCATTTTTGCAGGGTGTGAGGTGCAGAGTGCTGCTGGTTTATCTCCTGTCAGCGCCTGTTCTAGTGCTGAAGGTGATCCATGGAGAGAAGATCAAGGCACAAGAGGAAAAGAGAAGGGAAGTGGATTAGCCAGGACAGCTCTACATGTCTGGGAGCTCTTAAACTTTGCGATGCTCTTGCAGGGGAAATAATGGAAGACTGAAAATCAGGGATAGCCAAACCTAGCCTAACGTGGAGGACAGTGAAGGGAAAAGGATGTGATACTCTACTGACATCTACTTTTTGCTGTGGTACCAGGGACTGAAAGCTGGAGGGTTCAGACTGTGCAGCACCAGGTGGTCTGAGGGGAGCTGCTTCCATCAGCCAGGAAGGGGGGTGTGATTTGATGCAGAGTTTTTAGTGCCCAGATACTTTTTGAAAGCTTCTCTGCCTTGTCCCTCTTCACATGGCCAGTTATTTCCTCATTCCCTAAGGGAAATGCTAAAGAGAGACCTGAAATCTGGTGAGGGAGCTGCTGGCTCAGTGATGCCACGCTTGGTTCTGCTCAGGTAGCACAGTGGCTGCAAATTAATTACTGTTAACAATGCCACCTTCCTGCAGAGAACAGCAATTTCTGCAGCGGGCACAAGGCTTGGTTTTGTCAAGTGCCCAGCCTGCAAGGAGGCCTTCTGGCATCCCTGCACTGCCCATGAGCCCATCTGTTCCCAGTGGGAGCCACAGGGCCATCAGGCAGTGCCGGATGGAAGCTTGTTTTGACTCATGGGTCAGAGACTGTGCAGAGAAGTCTGTCGTTCCCAGTCGCTTCTTTAATTGACACAGTGAAAGAAGCCACATCTTCCTGCCTGATTCTGACCAGGTCTGTAATTGAATTCAGCTCAACATCCCTGCTTCAGCCCCCCAGGGACCTGTCAATTAATGATAGATCTTTTTCTCGCCTCGGGAATTTCTCTTTGCTCCCATTCTTTTTAGTTAATAGGATCTAGTGCTAAACCCGGGAATAGTAAATCTCCCACCGCCCATCTCCTACCTTTCCGAAAGGTGCCTCAAGAAGAAAAGGGCTTGGGCATGAAAAGAGAGACAAGTTAACTTCAGGGACTGAAAACACGTGCAGCTTCCCTGTCTTTTGTTCATTCATCCTTCCTCTCGCTCCTCTCAGGTCTTTTGTTTCTCCTTGCCAAAACTGCTTGCATGCACTTCACTCAGGATCTCATGAGACTGTTTTAGAAACTGCAAAGCTGAATTGGATCCTGCTTTTTCCCCCTCGGAGCACAATGTCTGTTTGACCTTTCTCCCTTGGCACCTGTCTCTCCCAGAAACCTATTTGCAACTCATGGTTGCAGAGGAACCCCAGTGCTGACTGGGTTTAAAATGGGGGTTGCTGGGGGCGTGGGCAGGAGTATGTGATACTCTGTAGGGTACAATTTCAGGCTGACTGCAGTAGGCAGTTATTCCATGGATCTGCCTTAGCCTTGTCTCTCCAAGCCCTGCCAAGACGTAGAGGTTTTTCATTGCTCTGAGAAAGGCAAATTTGATTTGCATGTCAAAGCGTGAGAAAGGACAGGGGTCCTCTCAGGGGTCTCTCGCAGGGCTCTCCAGCTTCTTTATCCTCTCCTAGTCCCTCTCCCCCTCCCCACATCCCCCCAGCCTTCCTTTTGGCATTCCTAATGCGTGATTGCTGCATTAACACACCCAGTCACCATGGGAGAGATCTTGGGGTTTCTTAAGCTGTTGGATCCTGTTGAACATCCTCGTTAAACTTCGCCCTTGCTGCTGCGTGCGGGAGCTGCCCACGCAGACCAAAGTTCGGTCCCCAGCCCACCGGTTCTCCCCCACAGGCGCTGACGTACGAGGCTCTGCAGGAGGCGGTGAGGGAGGGAGGGTGTTTGGGAGAATGTGTCTCTGGAACAGTGACTGTTTGGTGAATGTGCACAGACGAGTGGGGTTGGTGGGTAACCAGGTGAGAGCACAGTGTCCCCACTCTCTGGGAAAGCCCACTGACACTGCTCCTCGTCCTCACCAGCTGTGATGGGTGGGAGGAAGGAGTGGAGGGGGAAATCCCTCCCTGACCCTCCCCTTGGGTGGACCCCTTGTGCTGCTTTTCCTGTGTGGGAAGGGTTGAAGTTGCCCAGGCTTTATGGGAGATCTGGATCTGTTAGGCTTGAGGCCTGCCTGAAGAGCTAGAAGGCAAAGAGCTTTTTCCTCTCCTTCCCATCACTCTGTGATTCTTTCCCAGTTTCCTAAAGCTTTTCTGGTTTGTTGTAGCTTGTTTCTTTTCATTCTTTGATATTTTTTCTTCACATGTGGGTCAGACCACATTTCTCTGTGGGGATCCACATTCACTGCCTGTATCTCCTGCAGTGGGAGAACGAGGAAGATGCTCATACACAGTTGGGAAGTGTGTGAACCTCAGGATGTTGCTTCCAGCCACCTGCTCCTGAGACCATCAGGACAATACCTTCACATGATGCTGAGGCTGGTTACACCCAGAACCCACAGGAAATACAGCTCTGCAGAGATACCAGTGCCTGCCATGACTGGCCAGAGGAACAGAATCACAGAATGGTCTGGGTTGGAAGGGACCTTAAAGCTCATCTCATTCCAACCCCCTGCCATGCATAGGGACACCTTCCACCAGACCAGTTGCTCCAAGCCCCATCCAATACCCTTCTGTCTGTGTGCTGAGACCCTCTTTTAGCTCACAACAACAGTCCTGCAGGCAGGGACAGTCATTCCACCATGTGCTTGTGTCCTGCCTCCACCAGCTGTGAGGAGGAGGAGATCCTCGTTGTTAGGGTGTGCTGAGACATCACTGGGATCACTGGCTTAGGGACATTTAAGCCTTTGTTTTCTATTCACACTGTCTCACTTTCCCAGGCCTGGCAGAGAGCAGGGAAGAGTCATCTGCAGCCCGAGCTGAGATCAGTGGGAGCAGGGCTGTCATCCTGCTCGTGTACGGGGCTGTTCTCACGCCCCGTTTCCTTTGTGGACAGAAAGAAGAATTATCAGGAGCCTGCACCTGCTTCCAGCTGAGGAGAGGAAACACTTCTGGAGGGAGCAGAGGATGGTTGGTGGTATCTCAGGAATCCAGGAAGGATCAGGGCTCTGTTGGGCTCAGCACAGTAGAGGCTGATACTGTGAGCTTGTGGTGAGGGTGGTTGGAAAAATCATTGCCGTGTGCAGGAGAGGACTCGGAATTAAAGTCATCACCCTGATGGCTTGTAAAACTGAGCTGCTGGTGTCAGTGAGAGCTGCCCCAGGCCACAGAGGACACGTTCCCCAGCGCATGGATCAGGGAGGGCTGTACCTTCCCTCCTTGCCCTCCCTGTGCCAGGCTGCTCACAGGTGAGGAGCACCTCAGCCGGTGCTCAGCTGCCTCATCACCCTCCTGGCTGCCTTTGGGCATGGCTGGAGCTCTCTGCTCCATCCCACAGCAGTGCTTTAGTCCTGGAGACACCCACTTCTGTCCTGGCTGTGTCCCAAAGGCCCCGGAGATCCAAAGATGTCCAGGCAGCTAAGCTGCATGGCCTGAGGGAAAGGAGGGCAAATAAATCCAAGTTAAGGAGTGATCATGTTAATGTGGTGCATTAATGAGGAAATTGGAATAAAGGACTTCATCAGGGATGTAAAGTGAATTGGTGGCAGGCTGGAAGTCTCCTAATGAGTGCTCTCCCCTGAGTTTTCTACCCTTTTGTGAAGCCAGGACATGTTGTTTTGAAACAGTACATTAACTCGGCACTAAGAGGCTTCCAAGAGATGGGAGGGGAGGAAGGAGCCAGGAGATGGGAAGGAAGGAGCCAGGAGATGGAGGGAAGCACTAGAGACAGCAATGCTGAGAGATGCAGCTCAGACCTCATCTGGGATCTGAACTCCCCTGTGACTTTGGGCAAGACCAGAAGCCTGGACATCCCAGCACAACAAGACATTAACTCAGTTCTGGACACAAGCCCAGCCCTTCCCTAACACCAAAGTGTCCTTGGAGGCACCTTCCCACACGCAAGGTCTGGGAGAGGAGCTGGGCAACAGCACCACCAGGTCCCCTCCAGCACAGGGCACCCAGCAGCTCCACTTACCTTTGTGTAATAAGGTTAAATCACTGCCTCATTAGAGCCCTCAAATTAAGCCACCACCTTGGTGGATCGATTGCATTTTCCATGATGCACTTGTGACACTAAGCCCGGCAGATGGATTGATGCTGGGAGCCTGGAGCAGAGTCAGACCCACTGCTGGGCAGGGTTTGTTGTCAGGGGGAAAAAGGGCAAATTTCCATGGAGAGTAGCAGCTGATGGCAGGGGCAGGAGGTGTGGTGGAGTGGGGGCACGAGGATTGTGCCCATGTCCCCTGGCACCTCGTGGGGCTTGGTGTTGGTTCCCAGTTTAGACTTTCAGGGCTGTTACAGGAGAAAGGTCCTTGTCTGTGAGAAGCCCGTGGCAGAAATGGTCTCCTCCAGGCATGTCTGCACTGGGATTTTGGCCTAAAATGGGCTGTTCTTTCCACTCCCCCATTCCCCTTCCCTCTGAGCAAGGTCTGGGAGAGGAAAAGTGGAAGGAGCAGCTCCCATGGGGTGGTTGCAGGGACATGAGGGTGCCTGGGGTTGCCCGGTGCCATGCTGACCCCTCTGTACAGGAGGCACAGCCTTCCCACCCCAGCAGCCACATCACACTGGCTCCCTGTCCCCACTGTCCCCAGGAACTGCCACCATGCACTGGCTGGGATGGGACCAAAAGGACCCTCCAGCTGCCTTGAGCCTTCTGGAAAGATCTTAATTGGTGTCTCCCAGTGGCTCAGCTGGGGACTGGATCCAAGAGAGGTGTCCCTGGGGCTGGGTGTGAGGTGAGTTGAAGCAGTTTGGGATCCCAGGTGCCAGATCACTTTTCTCTGAGCTGCAGCCAGGCCAGGAAGATCTGTGGCCGAAATGAATCCTGGCAGTCCCAAATCCCAGCCCTGGGATGTTTGTACTTCTGCCAGCTCCCCACACGTGGAGGCTCAGAGGGGACCTCTCTGGCCTTTCCAGTGGTGAGGACCAGAGACCACCCACCTCATCCCAGCCACCTGCCCCACTCCAGGTGCCAGGGTTAAGGTCACCTTTTCATCTCTAGCCCCTATCTCCCTCATCCAGTGCCTTTCCCACCTCCCTCACCCCCCCTGCCCCCAGGACCACTAAGCCCACGATCCCCCAGTGCTGGGTGCTTGTTCAGCTGGCCGGAGGAGCAGGCAGGGCAGCTGGTGGGTGGTCAGAGCAGGGGCTACAACCCCTTCTTCCTGCTGCTGCAGCTGGACACCACAGGGCTGGGTGATGGGGAGGGGAATGGGACCAGTCTGCTGCATGAACTGGGTGAATTTAACCCTTCCAGGGCAAGTCTGGCTCTCTTGAATAGCTCTGTGCAAAATCAGAGCCTTCTGTAGAGCCAGCCTTTCCCAGCCCCCTCCCTGGGAGCAGGGAGGGAATTCAGAGGAGCAATCATAGCCCTAAAACCATTCCTCACCCTCCAAACCCAAACACCTCCTGTCTGCAGGGTGCCCACATTGCTGCCAAACCAGAACTCCTGGGTGCTGGCTGTATTTCCTTTCTAAATCTGTAACAGCACAATTTATTTGATATATTTGGCACAAAAAAATGGTATTCCTCCTGTTAATCCCTCTTCAGACATGCCTAGAGGTGACCTGGGGGCTGTCACAGCCTCGTACTCAGGCAGAGGTGGAGGAGTGGGTTCCAGGCAGAGGCTGCTGCCCACCCCAAGGCATGAAGGGTGAGTGGGTGCCTCTGAATAAAACACAAAAGCAACAGGAGGAGGGCAAAGCTGATAAAAATGCCCAGAGCAGCTGTGGCAATGTGGGCAATGCGGTGACACCGCAATTGGCTGTCACTTATTTTGAGGCTTAGCATCTCTGGCTTGTTTAAGAAACCTTGTTTTTCTGTCCCAAGAGCCCTCTTAGGAGCTGAGGCATTTGTGCAACCCAAAAGTGTCTGACCTGCTTCCAGCAGGGATGCAGGAAGAAGCCCAGGGAGCAGGACAGACCCCTTGTGAGGAGTGGGGGCTACCAGCCATTTAGGCTGAAAAGGTCTGATTTAAAGGTGAGAGGAAGGAAGAGACTTTCCTTTGTCTCTGGCTCATACAGGGAGCAGTTCATGAGTTGATCCCTGCCCTTGGGAGCTCATCCCTGGCCTGGAGAGCAGGGAGAGGAGAGGGAACAGAGCTTGTGTGGGTGCTGCCAGGGCAGTGGGGCTGTCTCTGTGCGGGCAGAGAGCTGAGCTCTTTGTTCATCCCTGCTACGAAGCAAGAGAAAAACACTCCTGCCGAGTGCATCCAGAAATAACCCAGGCCTCCAGCAGCCAAAAAGCTTCCAAGGGGGAATTTTAAAGTGCTGGGAATTTGGCCTCTCAGCCTGTGCTTGGGGCTCCTCTGCTGCTATAATGTCCTAGGCAGGGAAAGGCAGATCCTGAACACAACCCTGGTCCTGAGGTCCAGGAACCCTCAGCTCAATAGGGAACAAACAGTTCACTCCTGGGTTGTCCCAAGGCCCTCTCAAGGTCCTTTTTTCCACCCCAGTCTTTTCCAGCACCACCATCACAGCTCCTGCATTGAAAGGACACTGGCGATAGACATTTTCCATGTGGGATGTGCTTCAGGGGTTATAGTGCCCTAAAATACCTCAGGAGCCCCTCACTACATTGCATCCCTGTGATGAGGCCTCCTTGCAGGGACAACCCTGCTGCTGGTGTGGTCAGGATTTGGGGATCTGGAAGGGGAATGTAATAACAATGAGAGGTTCCATTGCCTGCAGAAGGGAGGAGCTGGGGGCATTTAAAAACAGGCCTTCCCAGTCTCTGGAAAGGACAGCAGATTCCTGCACTGTCCATATGGGATTTGAGTCACATCGTGAAGAGAACGGTCCCTCCGTGGCACATGTCAGAGGCTGCAGGGAAGATAATGTTGCTTCATTGCTCTGGCCCCACTGTTTGTTCACCCACAGGGATCTCCTGTCCAGCTTTTCCATGTGTCAGCATCTTCTCAGCACCCCAGAGCAAGGGCATCGCGTGGCAGATGCTCCACGGAGGGACAGACACCTTGTCACGGAGCAGCAGCTCTGCTCCAGCTCCTGGGGCGGCTCAGGGCTGCTCCATCCCTTTATTTGGGGCTGTAACCCAGCACATCGCTCAGCTTCCAGCATCCACAGGCAGGCTGCAACTTTTGCGAACCTCCCGTGCCCCTGATCTGATCCTGCATGCCCCAAAGTGCCCCTCTGGGGCAGGACACTGACAGGGGATGACCCGAGTGGTCTGGGCACGTGCAGGAGGTCTCTGAAGATGTGTCGGCTTTGCAGAGCAGATCCTGTGATGGATACAGGATCATCTGTTTATTTTAAGTTTTACAGGGGGCATTTTCCCTTGCCAGGAGTTGGAGAATAGAGGGCCCGGGTACCATCTGCCCAGGGGACTGGTGAATCATCCTATTTTCCAGTTAACAGCACTTGTTTGCTTTGGGAGATCTCCAAGTTAAGGGGGAAGAAAAAAAAAAACCCAACCCATGGATCTTTTCCCACACAATAAGAAAAATGCCTTGTTTTCTTTCTTTTTTTCCTTTTTTTTTTTTTTTTCCAAAAGCCAGTGTCAACTCTGCTTTTACTTAGCAGTGGGCTGGATAAAAATAGACAGTGAAGTCATGACGCCTTCGGAAGAACCAGGTATGGCCTGGGGAGAGGGGGTGAGAGGAGACAGGCTTTGGGGACAGGGACAAAATCCAGCACGATGCAGGCAGGCAGGGTCTGTCCCCAGAGAGCTGCTGGTTACCCCAGAGTCTTGTGATTTCCCTGGCACATTGCTGGGTGGTGCAGGAGCCTCTTTGGTGGATGCTCCAGAGTTCAAGCTGCCACGGATGGGGCTGTAGCCCAGGGAACACCAGGAGATCAGCTCTGTGCAAAGCCGAGGCATTCAGAGCTGGAGGCACTCAGGGATGCAAGGGGAAGCAGCAGGGAGTGGAAGGCAAGGGGTTGTGCTCCTGCTTTCTCCAGGACCATATTGCTGCTGCCTTCTCTCTTAGTTTTCTGCTCAGATCTGTCTTTTCCTCCCATTTGATCACCTTGCCAGGCTGAGAGCACGCTGGGCTCCTTGGAAGGAGTGTGCCTGGGAGAGACTTTGATGTCTCCTGCTCAGGGCAGGAGCCCTGGAAGCCACTTGGACACCTGAAGCATGAGGAGATGCAGCTGGTGCCCATATTTTGGTTCTGCTGGCGGGGGGCTCTTGAGGCAAAGCCTTCCTGGGGCTGCTTCTGCAGAGCTGGGGCACATCCCGAGCTCAGCCAGGCTTGGCACTGGGGTGGCTGCAAGTTAAGATCCTCTGGGGCAGAGTCTCTGGTATTTCTGCACCACAGGAAAAATCAGAGATGTGGGGACAACTTTCCAGCCACACGAATGGATGTGAAAGCCCAGTACACACCACAGAAATGTTGAGCCCCCCTTCAGGTGTGGTTTGTCTCAGGTGTGTCTTGGTTGAGTGCTGAAGGAGACCCCAAATCGCTGACTGTGGTGTCCCCTCTGTCACCACACAGCTCCAGCGCTGTCCTGCCAAAGCCACTGCCCCAGCTTTGGACCTTTCCAACCAAGCACCTGCTTAGGTCACGACTGAAATGAGTTTGGCTGGCCTCAGCACGCCCTTCCACAGGTATTTCTGCACATGCTTGGAAGCACCATGGAAGCTGCAAGGAGATGCCAATTTTACATAACAAAAGGCTGCTGCCCAGCAGGAACGCTGGGCCCTGCCAGGACCAGGGGAGCTGGGGCTTCAGGCTTTACATTTTCAGGATATAAGCTGAGGGGGTTTTTTGCCCTTCTTCTTAAACAAATTAAAACTTTCAAGGAAAAAATTAATTCCTGTGGAAACTTTAGCCTCGCCCCACAAGGAAGGAACCTTCTATCAACAAGAAAATTCACATGGTGGGGGAAAAAACCCCATATCCTTTGCTATTCCACCTGCTCCTGAGCCATGGTTTCTCTGCAGCAGGAGGCTGGAGAGGCGCGAGGGGAATATCTTCATTTCTCTGGGATCAGTCACTGGAACCAGCATTATCACTGGAACAATGGGCTCAGCCCGGGCCGGCCGTGCCAGGGCAGCTCCACTGCAGCGCTCCCAGGTTTATTTTTGTCCGGGCTTGGAGCGGGGGTGGCGGAGATCAGGTGACAGTGCCCGAGGAGCGCTTGGCATCCCTGTCCTGCCACCGTGTGTGCACACGTCCGTGGGAGCAGGGAGCAGGCGGGGGTGAGGGAGCGGGGCTGGGCAGGCAGCGTGGCTGCCCCTCCTTACGGAATCCTTTCTCTTGGGTGAGCCTGTCCTGGAGACCCCCATGGGAGAAGGGATGCTCTCTCAATGTGGGAACCACTGATGCTCCCATTCGACCTGGTTTAGGGCTTTGCAGTCCTGTCTGGAGAATCAAAACCGGTGCCTGTGCTTTGGTACTGGAATTTGGAGCTGGAAACCGGTTTCTGATAGAACTGAGTCATGGGCACACAGGAGGTGACCAAGGAGGCACAGCAAGGACTGTGGTGGAGCCAGGGGAAGCCCAGCTTCCCAAGAACCAGTGCAATGTTTCCATCCCTGAGCTTGCCTCTTTTTCCGTGTGATTTCCATGCTGGGCTGTGTTTGAGCAGTACCAGAGACCCCGGCTAATTCGTGCTGCTCCCATGCTGTCCCAGAAGAGCAGTCAGCCTGGTGGATGTGGCTGAGATAACTTTTGAGTTGCTAATTTGGCAAGGTAGTCAAATCTGCCAATGTCCTTGGCCACACAGGAACACCCTCCCAATGAGAATCCATCCCAGCTCCATCCCCAGCCTCAGCAGAGGTGAGAGTGGCACTGCCAGAGGGTTCATCCCCGTTTTCTCCATCACCTGAAAACAATCTGCAGCACTAGAGAGTTTTATTTCCCAAGGGCCTGAGGAAAGAGAGGAGCCTGGAATTAATCAGTCTGTGAAGTGTGTGGGAGCGGCCATGACTGGAGGAAGCTCACAGGCTCCTGTGCTGGACAGGGAGCAGAGCTGCACTGGGGTTTGGGGACATGGGGGTGCAGAGGGATGGGGTCTGTTCAGAGAGTGGCCCTGTGAGAACACAGGAACAGGACATTAATTTCTCAGGTATGGGATAAGGAAGAGGGACCAGGGTGCTGTGCCCCAGCTGGGGGTGCAGGTATGTGTGGCATCATGTGTGATCACTGTTCAGAGGCCTGAGCAACATCACACGAGCGGCCCAGAGCCCTGTGACTCAACACACAAGTCCAGCCTGACCTCAAAGGGAGCCAAGTGCTCTGTGGCAGAGGCTGGAGCTCTCCTTGATCCCAGGGATGTTCCAGCTGTGCTCTGGGAGCCACACACTGCGAACATCCCCCTCCATGGGTCAGGCCATCCTGCAAAGAATCCCCTTTTATATAAATCCCAGCACATGATGCGAGAGTGGAAGGAGCCTACCCTGGCCCCAGCAGGTCATTTCAGGCTTGGCTGAGCTTCTTTCCTCTCGAGGGGATGTTTGCCAGCATCTCGGAAATGGCACCGGTGGGATCTGCAGCCCAGGCACAGCACTGTCAGTCGAGGACCTGCTCTCTGCAGCTCGGAGCAGCAAATCCCGCTTGCAGCAGGAGGATAAGGATGGATGATGTGGGAGCATATGGAAATCTATGGACCCCTCTGGTAATGGATGCATTGAGCCTAACTCAGCTTCCAAGGGTCTGACCCTGTCGGTGCCTCCCAGCTGCATCTCCCTGGATCCCCGTGTCTGGACATCTCTGATGTTGAGATCAAAGAGCCTGTGTTCATCCACAGGACTGGAAACACCCGGCGGAAGGGATGCAGGCACAAAGCACCGCCCTCCTCTGCACTCTCAGCACAGCCCTTACCTTGCTGTGTGGACGAAGGACACACACACACACAGGAGTAAAGCTGTGGATATCATCTATCCATTTTCCTGGGGGGAAGACTTCCAGACTGCTCTGCTGGGTGATATTCTGCAGACATTAACCAACAGGAGCTAAATGCAGCTGGGATTTGTAGCAAGGTCTGATGCATCCTCCCACTCACTGGACTGTCATGGTCAAGGCAACGTGTCTTTCTGGGCTGATTAGGGAAAGTGTCAGGGACCTCGCAGCCACAACTGACAGACCAGGGCTTCTCTCATTCTGCTGTGTTTCACTAATTGCAGCTCTCCCTAATTAAAAATCAGTGATGTAGCTTTGGCAGCTGCAAGTCAGGTCCCCCAGGCGAGCCCGGGGCAGAGGCTGGGAGGTGGGGAAGGATGGAGCCATCCCTGGAGCCTGGTACATTCCCTGCCATGGTCAGGTGCTGCAGAGCAGCCAAACATCCAGCAGAGTCCCCCAGAGAAAGAACAAAATCAGAGCCCACCTTGCCAGAGACGTGGGGCAGCCGAGGGTGTCCTGAGCCCCGAGTTGTTGTTGAGCTGGAGTGAAATGCTCTGTGCTAGCTGCAAAGTCCCTTTCCAGGTGGCAGTGGTGGCTCCAGTAACCACACGGCGCTGGGAGCTGAGGCTCTGCAGCGGAGGTAGCAAATCCCAGGACGCTCTGGTGAGCTGGCAACACTCTGCCTCTCCCAGGGGACAGGAAGGGCCAACTCGCTGCCAGGCACTTAAAATCAGACAAAATAAAAGCTGGATGATCTACAGAAGTGCAGTTTCCTCTTGGCTTGTTGGTTGCTGATCTATCAGCTCTTTCTCCTTCCTTATTTCCACGTGAGGAAATAAGTTTTGTTTCAGGTGTGTCTTCCCATGGGATAATAATCTCTCCAAGCAAACTCACCCTGAGTGAAGGCAGGAGGAGCACCCAGTCACCAGCACGAATGTACGATGTGAGCGACTCCAGGGTGATTTCATTAACGAGTTCTTGTGCTCTCACTGCATCAATACAGACCCACAGACATCACCGAATGTTCCAATCCCCTGCCATGGGCAGGGACACCTTCCACTAGACCAGGCTGCTCCAAGCTCCATCCAACCTGCCCTTTTTGTACTTATATATGCCCTCTTTGAAAATCCATGGGTGAAGGGGGTGTCTATCTGCCAGGATGTCAGATAAGGACAGGACAGGTGATGCTTTTGTTACCCAGAGAAGCTGTAGGTGGGAATAGAGACATCAGCTCTTATCACCTTAGAGGCTGTTAGAGTGAGGTCTTGGGAGAAGGATGGTGGTTTGGGAAAGGGTGAACTGCATGGCAGCCGCTGCAAGGGGATGGAACAGGGAGGGTCTAGGAGAGGCAGGACATTCTGATCGCTCTGCTGGGCATGGACATCTTCCAGGTGCTGGTGAGCAGACTTTGAAGAGCAGCTGGAAGCCTTCAGTGTGGTGGTCTACAAGAGAGCTGGAGAGGGACTTTGGACATGGGCCTGTAGTGACAGGACGAGGGAGAATGGCTTCAACCTAACAACGGGCAGGGTTACTTGGGATATTGGGATGAAATTCTTGACTGTGAGGCCCTGGCACAGGCTGCCCAGAGAAGCTGTGGCTGCACCATCCCTGGAACTGCCCAAGGCCAGGTTGAACAGGGCTTGGAGCAACCTGGGATAGTGGAAAGTGTCCTTGCCCATGGCAGGGAGTTGGAATGAAATTATCTTTAAGGTCCCTTCCAACCCAAATCTCCCTAGAGAAACAGGGAGGATCATGCCCAGCTCCCCTCTCTGGCCCACAGCCAGGGAGGACTTGCAGATGGAAAGCTCGTGGCTGGGGCTGGCTGCTCTGGGCAGGCTAATAATACCCCTGGGAGAAGGTCAGGTGGGCAGCAGCACGGGCAGCTCCCATTACAGGCTGTCACGCATCACCCTCAGCTGCCAGAGCCTCCAGAAAGTTTTGGGATGTCTTGGAGGAGAGCTGGCAGTGCCACCCCTCCTCCACTGGTGGATTTCTAGGGAGGTGGCAGCAGGTGGCTGCCACTGGTTATCTGCACTATGGCACAGAGAATTTAACCCCCAGCACCATTCCCTGTGCTGCATCCCACCACATCCTGCCCTGCTTCCCCATCCCAGCAGGACCTGGCTGCCACCGGGCAGGCCACCGTGCTGTCCCACGGCCACAAATGTCCCAGCAGAGAGGGTTTTTCTTGCTGAAAAGCTGCTTAGCAGCTTATGGAAACAATAAAAGTAGTATTATCTTCAATGGTGAGGCAGATGGTTTGGATGATTGGTTTGACTTTTAAGCTGGATTTGAGCTACGGATATTCTGATTTTTAACAATTTTTGGCTGGTCAGACTCTGGCGGCGTAATCCCCAGATTCCTGCTCCCATAAATCCAGTCCTCTCTGTGCTGGGGGCTGTGGGATGGAGACCTGCCCTAGGACAGGGCCCTCAGAGACCCGCATGTGAGGGGGCACCCAGACCCCCCCACCTGGGCTGGCAGCCACCAGCCCTGCCACCACCATGGCCACCACCAGCCCTCCACATGCTGGGTGTCACCGCTGCCACCGCAGCCTTGTCCCCCTGACCTTGGGGGGACAATGCCCCTCTCTGCTCCCGTCCCGCGTGGGCGGCTCTGCAAATCCACCGCTGGCAGCAGCCCAGGCCTGAGCTTCTCCCGCAACATTGTCTTTTGCAGAGGGATTTATTTAGTTTTTCTCCTAATTATCAGGAGCCGTGGACTTCCTGCCACAATCTGAGGGCTGGTACCAGCCCTCAGTGCTCCTTCTCCCGACAGAGCCTGTTCCTGCTGTCAGCCCCGCACCCGGTGTCAGTGTGGAGCTGTTGTGTGGCGCGCTCAGGAGATGACATCCTGCTCACCAGGACATGGCCAGGGGCCTGCTCCATCCCTCCTGCAGCAGGGACCCTCAGCCACCCAGGAATCCCTCCAGGGCTGAGGGATTTGCCTTGCTCCAGGACCCCCAAGCAGCCTCTGGGGTTGCCCTGTAGCCGTGGGTTTGGGAAAGAAGGGATTTGGGAAAGAAATCCATGTTCAGCTCTGTTGGGGTTGGGCAAGGCTCTTCTGAGGGCAGTTCCAGACAAATAAAAGCCATCTCTAGGGGCTCGTGGTTAACCCTTTGCTGAGGGACGTGCAGCAGGGTCTCAGGTAATGAATTACCTGTCCCAAACCCCGCAGCTGCCCCACCTGAGAACAGCCATCACATCCAGAACATCCTGTGTATTAGAATGGTTTTTATTTAGCAAATCTCCAGAGCATTAAAATAAAACTCCCGTAAAACAAGGGTCACCCTTGTTTGTACACTGAAATTGTAAACGGAGGAAAAGAGGAAGACTTCTACAGAGGTCAAAGGTCACCCAAAACATCCCTTCAAGAGAAATATCATCAGTTTTCTGCTCCCACCGTGAGCTCCAGTGCTGGTCAGCAGTCACCAGCGAAGCAGAGGAGAGGGGGAGAAGAAGGCATGGGGATGAAGGGTCTGGGAAATCTTTACACAGCTTGGTTCAGTCCTGCAAACAAAACACTTCCCTGCTGCACCCACATCATGAAACACCAAGGGGGAAAAAAAACCTGTTGTGAAACAGCAGGGGTGATTTTGGGTCTGTTTACGAGGGGCAGAGGGAGGTGAACCAGGAAAGGGCGTGCTGTGGGGCCGGGCGGGTCCCGGGGAGGTGACAGCAGGGGTGGCGACGGGAGCTCGCGGTGGCGGCGAGCTCGGTGGCCGATCCCCAGCAGCCTTTCCCCTGCCGGCTCCCGCGGGGCCTGGCAAAGCACTGTCAGAGCTGCCAGGCTTATCTTTAGCTCTGTTCCCTCCCTCGCCCCCGCGCCCACCTCCTCGCCGCGCTCCGCGTCCCGGCCCCCGCCAAAACACGCGTTATATAAGCGCTCGCACAACCATCTGGGGCTGAGTCAGCCACGAACCCAAACGGACAGCAAGCCCCCGAGGCGGGGATGCCGACCCACGGGTAACGGGCTTTTGGGGCCATCCCCCCGCTGGTGCCACCCCTGAGTGTCCGGCAGCCCCAGGCAGACCCCGTGAGCAGGCAGCCTGGAAGGGGACAGCGAGGAACGCCCCAGCCTGGGGGACGGGAGTGATGCTTGGGGTCGTCAGGCAAAGAGGGGAAGGCTTAATTACATACTAATGAGGTATTTCCAAAATAAATGTGCCAGCTGCAGGGGAAGAGGAGAGGGAGTGTCGACTGGCTGGGGAAAGGGTGCTGATCTGTCAGCTTGCACGCATCTTCTTCATCCTGATATTCCACGGGAAACCTTTCTCACTTCTTCCCTTAAATCAGCACCACCAAGCCCAGTTTGATTCCAAATTTATTCATTTGGGGTTTCTCCCCAAAGCCCAGGGTCAGGACAGGAGATGTCCTTCACCTCACTCTTAAAAATCACCGTTTTTCCCTGTGAGCAGCATCTCAGGAGCATTTGCGACCTGAACTTTGCAGTGTTGTGCTGATTCACAATGGCTTGTCACAAAAAACTGCCTAAAAGTGACAGAAAAAGGGACGCTGACTCATGTGTTTGCCTTCCCCGAGTGAGGAGAAATGTGAAAGGTGAACAAAGTACTTAACGGGTGATAATTACATTCCGCGCTGAAAAAAATCAATCCATATTAATAAGCCGGAGTGTTATTGCTAATAGAGGCATTTTACAATTTAAAAAAATTAAAGTATTTGAGGTTTTTAACCTTGACAGTGACCTGTTAACAACAAGTGTAAGGAAACCCCTAATTTTGTCCCACTCACAATTATAAATCTGTGTTAAGGAGAAACTCCAGCCGCCGCCTTCCTGGACTCCCTACAGGATGCTGGAGGCTGGTTCCCTGGCAGGATCCTGTTTTTCAGTGGGATGAAACACGGTGTGGGATGGAGTGGAAGAGCTGGCCCCTCTGGGAGAACACTCGGTGTTGCCTTTATGGAGGGGGAGAAAGGAGTTGGAGAAGGTCCACCTTAATGTGGGATGAAAAAGCAAATTGCCAGCAGGAGAGCAGAGATGCTGCTCCGTTACTATGGTTACCCCCAGAGACAACCCAGCATCCCTGGGTATCGCCCTGCAGTACCCGGAGCATCCCTGGGTATCACCCTGAGGTACCCGAGCTGCTCCCGGCCACCTGGAATGGCACTGGGGCAACTGGGTGGGCGAGGGACCAAACGTGGAGGGGTTTGTAGGGTCTGGGGTTCTTGGAGCAGCCTGGAGAGAGGATGAATCCAGGCTGGATGGAGAAGCAGCATCTCCAGTGGGGCCAGGGCAAAGTTCCTTGCCTCCATCTCTCTGAGATGAGGTCCTGGTGGGAATGCAGAGTTCCCAGCCCCTCTGCCCACTCCCTGCCTCTTGATGACAGGCTGGCTCAGCCAGATTTCAATGGGTTTGAGCCAAACCCATTCAATCTGATGAAAACTCCCCCTGCTTTTCGGGAGGCCAAAAACCTCTGCAAGGGCACAGAGAGATGCTCTGACCCCCTGAACCCAAAGGGGAAGAGGCAGGAGGGCAGTCAGTGAGGACTGGTGCAATGCTGGGTTCAGAGAGGGTTTTAGCCCTTAAAGACACCTTGAATATTAAAAGTGGAGGTTGCCAGCTAAGAAACAGCCCCAACCCCATTACGCTGGCTCTCAACCCTGCTGAAAACTTCCCAGCCAGGCCTGTGAAGTGTAAGCAAGGTCACTCGCCTCAGAGTCACCCCCTGCCTTCCCATCCCTGCTGCTCCCACCCCTTAGTTCAGCTCTCGAGGATGAGGATGGTTGGACTGGAAATAAAGCAAGGACCAAACACCCTGGCCGCCCATTTCCCGTGGTGCCAGCATCAGCTCGGCTCCCTGGGGATTTCTGTACAAGCAGCCACTGAGGGAGGAATTCTGGAGGCAGTGGGAACCATCCCCAGAGAGCTGCCGGCTCCTGAATCATTAAATGCTTCCACAAATGAAGCGCTGGGGTTTGTAGTGCAAACGGCTGTGTGAGGAGTCACTGCCGCATGGCAAAGCAAACCCTGAGAGCGGAGGCACGGGAGCCGTGGGAAGCTGCTGCACGGGCCCGTGCGTGTCCCCAGGAGAGATGCTGGCAGGGCCCTGCCCGAGCATCCCCCGCCTCCTCCCTGGCATTTTCCTTCCAGAGATCCAGCCCGTGTTTTGGAGTAGAGTTTTTCCCATCTCCTCTCCTGCCTGCCTGTAACAGGCCATTACCGTCCCCAAGAACCCCTGCTCCTCTCCTCAGCAAGAGAAAAGCTTCCAGAAAAGCATCTGGTCCAGATTTAAAGGCATTAAGAGACAGAGATTGGTGGCTTGTTCTAATAGCTAATCGTTATTAAAAGATCGCTCCTTATTTCCAAGATAGATTTGTCTGGCTGCAGCTTCCAGGAAGAGGTGGTTATTATGCCTTTCCCTGCTAGATTAAGTTACCTCTTTGTACCCGTGTATCCTCCCCGAGACAAATGCTGTAAGCAAGTCACCTCTCAGTCTCCCCCTTTGCTAAATTAAACAGGCTTTGCTCTTAAATCTTACTTAGCCCCAGCCCTCTCTGTGGTGATTAGAGTGAATGGCTGGCAGGGATTTTTTTTTTTAATGAGTAAAAAAACTTCCTTATGACAAAAGGGATGGAGCTGATGGGACCCAACAGACCATTAGTGGTGGGTGGAAATTATCAGCCACCGGTCACCTGAACTGGATTCAGCCCCGTGCCCAGCCTGAGGAATGATGGTGGATAATCTCCCCAGGTTATCTCAGTACACAAACCCTGTTCCTTGCAGCAGCCAGGTGTGAAAGCCAGGAGGAAAATCCAGGATGGCAAATCCAGGGGCTCTGTGTCCAGCAGGCCATTAACCTCTCTGTAAATAGCATCTTGCACACTGTCTCCGCTTTCCTTCAGCCGTGACGTACCATTAAAGACATTTAAACTGTCACTTGGACACGGCGTGATGTCCCCTGAGGTCCCCACAGGAGGCAATGCCCGTAGGAAACAGATCCTCGCAGAGCCCAAGGGGACCAAGGTCGCTCTGGGAAGATTTGTTGGGTCGGTCTTGGATGGCTGGGCTCGTTCTGCCTGGGTTCCAGACACATTTTCCCATCTCCGGGCTCCCTGCATGGCTGAGCCGCCACGCTGCAGTCCCGTGGGCAGAGCCCATCAGAGCAGGGCACTGGAGCGAGTGATACCCAGGGAGGGGCTGTGTTTGGGGGGCCTCTGCAGAGCCCCCCCCGATTCTGAGCATTCCTGCAGCAGGGAGGAAAATTGTCCTCCCAAGAAAAATTCAGGTGTGTGTTTTCTGCTCCTGCCTATGGATGGATATTTGCTAAAAGGCTCTTAAAAATAATCTCTGTTTGTCCTGCTGGCCCCAGTCTTGCTCAAAGTTTTTTCCACATATCCTGTATGTGTGACAACTGACAGACTTGGAAACACGTTGGAAGTTGGCTACAGGCAGACACTTCAGTATGATCTTTAAAATATACAGCATGACGCGAGATATTTTAAATAGATCAAAATACATTTATTACATATTTATATTATTTTCTCTAGTCTATTTATATCTTTTGGAGACTCTTATATATAATATATATAATATATTTAAAATAACATAAAATTGGCCAGTTTTGTCATCTGAAATACATTTTACAAATATATATATACATTGTCACATATATCTCAAATATATGTGCAATGAGACAGAGAAACACCGGAGGTGGAAAAGGTACAGATACTTCATTGCATCCCTCAGCTTCTCTACCACCGCTGCCCCAGCGAACAGACTCAGCGCTTTACCCCTGGGAAACCAGTGCTCCCAGTTGCCAACCTGCCTGGGTGAACTGGTGCCGGGTCTCGGTCCCCAAACCCACGTGGGACCGAGCCTGGGGGAGCACTGGGGTGTGTGTGGGGAGATGGAGGGGAGATGGTGCCCTGGGAGCGGGCAGCAGGACAGATGTGCACAGCTGGTGGGCGAGGGGATGGGTGGCATCGGGTCGGGCACTGTCCCACGTCCTGTCCCCGCTTGTGACCCATCTGGATCCTGCCCTGTGCCACCCCCCCATGGCAGCATTCCTGAACTGGGGGGTGGGAGAGCAGGGTGTGGCCGGAGTGCCGGACACAGCTGCCACACGCTCGTTTCGGTGTGCGAGAAATGGGAGGCGGGGGGGGACACGCACAGGGGACTCTTTTGGTTGTCAGCACGAGAGGAAAGGAAAGAGCAGGAGGGTTTAAAAATAAACGTATTTGTTCTGCCTTATTAAAGATAGAAAAGGTGGCTCTGAAATCATCTCCTACAAAAGGTTTGAAGGTCAAGCAGGCACCGAATCGCGAAAGGTTGAGCGCTAAGTGATTGTCCCAGCCCTAAAAGACAAAGTGCACTAAACTCGGTGATGAGAAGCTAAGGCTCGTCCCGATGGCCCCCGGCCCCGGGCAGCCCCCCCGGCCGAGTGGGGACCCCCCGTCTGCCAGGGCGCAGGATGCTCTTCCCGGAGGTGGATTTGGGGCGCAGGGATGTGGCTGCTTTCTGCTCTCACTGGGGCGTTTTTTAGGGTGAAGCCAAGTGGGAGCAGCAGCAGGTCCAGCCCCGACCCCGGCTGGGGGGCTGCTGCTGCCCGAGGCTGCCCCGAGCCCCGGCCCGGGACAACCCCTGCGGGACTCTGGCCAAGACCTTGGATTAGCGGCTCCCTCCTTTCCCGGGCTCCTGCCATCCTCCAAAGATCAAGGGTAACGCCGGGGTGAACTCCAGGCATGGAGCTGGCTTGCTCGAGGAAATGGCCGGAGGCTGCTTTTTTTGGGGGGGACGGGGATATTTCGCCTTGCTCGTCTCCAAGCCCCTTCCCACAGAGATTCCACTCCACAAAAACCCACACCCCCAGAGCATTCCTGTGCCTTCCCACCTCCCCCCCTAAGGAAACCCAAGTGCTGAACTTGGGCTTTTTCCACCTTTTTTTTTTTTTTTTCTTTTTTTACCCCTTTGACAATTGATGGGATTTGAACTATGGTTGGACAGCCTTCCCGATGCTCCCTGGTGGTAGGAAAAAAGACCTGTAGCTCTGAGCTCTCACAGGTAGGCAAAAATAATATTTATACACTATGTACCGGCATGGTCCATGGTCAGGACAAGGACTATACAGTAGATACAGGACGTCTCACCAGAGCTAGACCCTCACTAGCAGGGTTTGGGGCAGGGGGGGCGTGAACAGGGGCCAGGGAAGGTCCGAAATCCCCTCACTGTGCCAGCCACGGGCGCTCCCTGTCCCAGTTCACATCCTCCTACACAGCAGTTTAAAAATACATCTGTATATATTATTCTATTCTCCCAGGTAACACTGTACAGTCATAGAAGTTTCTTTAAAAGCAATAATTTACTTAAAGACATCTCTATTTCTCTTTCGTTTTTATACAAATATTTACTGTGATATATATATATATTTATAAAGAAGTTAACCCTCTGAGAACTCTACAGCAGCAAGATGTGCACCTTTTGTTTTTTTTTTAATAATTATTATTTATTCAAAAGAACCTAAAACCACTTAAAAGCATTTGTTTTAAAAAAATAAATAAGTAGTGCTCACACAAAATCTCTCTGCCCCCCCTCCATCCTTCCCACCCCCCAGATGCTGTGGTGCAAAAAGCAAGGGGTAAAAGCATCCCCCCAGGAGCAAAGGGATTGGTGATGGGATGGCATCCGCCTTTGCCGCCTTAGAAACATAAATGTCATGGCTGGAGCTCAATGGCACGTCCCTACGTGTCCCCACTTCTGGGGACAATGCATTTGGGGCACTCAGTGCTGAAAAATCTGCCTCTCAGTGCTGCCTCTGGAGAAGGTTTTCTCCCAGTGGTTTTTAATGGAAGCCAAAAACAGAGCAGCCCCTTGGTGGGCAGCGTGGGGTGATGGTGACAGACACTGGTGGGAAGAAGCTCCGCAGGGACGATGTCCCGGTCCCCAGCACAGTGCTCGGTGGCACGGGGCAGTGGAATGCGGGGGGCAGCCACTCCCCAGAGCCCTTGGCAAGAAGAAGATGGGGATGGGGACACAGGACAAATCCTGCTTCTGCCACCCATGTTTGGACACGCCGCAGCAAGTCCTGACCCCAGGACACGGCTTCCCTGGTGTGGGCTGTGGGGGGAAAAGCACCGGGAGCCCATCACAGCCGAAATGCTGTGGAGGACCCCGCTGTTGAGCCCTCTCCCCAAGGGCTCCATGCCCAGGGTCAGATGTGGGATGCCCACGGGTACAAAGCCTTTCCCACGGCCACAGGGAGCAGGGAGCCAGATTTTGGCTCCCAGAGCACCAACGAGCAGCTCGGCCGGATGAAGGGACCCACAAACCTGCACCTTCCTGACTCCTTCCCTCTGTGGGGAGCAGGGCAGGAGCGGAGGCTTCCCAAGCACTTTGGGGGGGCTTTGCCTTGTGCCGGAGCTAAAGCTAAACCAGGTTGTCACCAAGGCCAGCCTGAAAGGCGGTGGATAATGGGATGTGGGTGCTGCAGAGCAAAAGGGGCGTCACCCGGAGGGGGGGATGCAGGATGGGGGCTGTGGAGAAGGGCTGGGACACGGGATGAGTTCGCATCTCTAAGGCACAATCCACCTTGAGGCTGGGACACAGGGATGGGCTGAAGCGCAAGATGGGGTGATTTTCTCGACTGGCATCTGTTGTTTTGAGGAAAACATCTGCCTCTGAAGCAGGACTCTCTGGTGGGTTGGGAATTCATAAAGGCCAGCCTGGCATGGACATAGCTCCAGTACTAGAAGAAGTGCAGCCCAACAAGATGACTTTCACATTGATTTCCACGTTTGAAAATATTCTTCAAGGAAGAAAAATACCAAATTGGTCAGAAAATTGGGGAAATACCCAATTTTGAGAGCTCTCCACTCTCAGTTTTGTGCTTTTCACTGCTTTGTCCCAGTTACGGTGAACATTATGAATTCCCCATCAGAGATGTTGGGGGAGACCCAACACTTCAGCAGCTGATGCTGCAGACCCCATTTCCACCCTGAAACCCAACATTTCCAGAAACTGGCTAATTACCATCTTTACAATGCTTTTTTCTCTCACAGTCCTGCTTACCCTTATTACCTCCTTTGTCAATAATTCCCCTACTTTCTTTCACTGCCACAGACCTACAGTCACTTACATCTGTTTTCTGCCTATGAAGCCATGCCAGTGGTAAAAAAACACCCCAGAACTGGATGCAATCTTAACTTTTAGCTCTTGCATCTACCCAACAAGTCACCCCCTCAAAGGACCCCAGTGGCTTCTTCATTCCCTTGTTCATTTTTAAAAAATACTGAATGACTTCTTTCAGATTTATTATTATTATTATTATTATTGTTATAATTATAATAATAATTATTATTATTATTTTGGTAAACAGTCTCCCAAACGGTGCGGTGAAAAAATTAAAAACCCTCTCACCTCCCTCCCCCGTTTTTTTCCCAAATTAAAAAGAAGTACGTTAATGTTGCATGTTATTTCAAGTGTTGTTCTTGTGCAACTGAACCAGACCGCCTGCCGAAGGAGCAATTGTTTTGTTGTTGCTGCTCGGTTAAAAAATAAAAGGAAAAAAAAAAAAAAAAGAAAGAGAGAGAGAGTAAGATTTGTTTCCTGATATTTCCTCTTTTTGGATCTCGCAGTGCTTGGCTCCAGGAAAACGCTGACGTTTTCCCCACAGGGAGAGCAAAGCCCCACAGGGCTGCGCGGGGCGAGCGCCTGCCCGTGCCCCACGGACCCTCCTCTCCTCATCCTTCCTTCTGTCCATCCATCCATCTATCCATCCGTCCATCCATCCCCCAGAGCCGTGGGCCCCGCCGCGGGCGCCGGGCGCGGGGGACGCGCCGTGGCCTGCCACCGGCCCCTCCTGCGGACTGCTCAGTGGTTATTGCAATGAAACTGAAAACTATGAACGATACTAATTTCTCAAGCATTCCTATGGCACTTGCATTGTTCTGCATAATTTGAGCGGGTTGTAGGGGAAGAGATTAGAGGAGGAAAAAAAATACCCTTGGAAAAGTCAACGGAAGGACCAAGAGTCATATTTCCGACTCCCTCCTGTACGACCGCTGATCCAACGCTATTGTGGCTTGAAGCCTGTCGAACTCGTGCCTGTTGTCCGGGCTGAGGTCCTCCAGACCCCGGCTGTCATCGTCTTCCTCTTCCTCGTCGCGGCTCATGAAGGCCAGCTCGTTCTCGTAGCAGAAGGAGTTGGTGCTGGGCAGCAGGAATTTGTTCTCCACCAAGTCCTTGGCGCTGCAGCGGGGGGTGGACGGGACCTCGTAGGTTTTATGGAAGTGGGAATAGTCTACTTTGTACTGGTTTTTCTCCTCGAACAAGACGGGCTCGAAGCGGTGGCCCCACAGGATCTCGCTGGCCAGGTAGGAGCTCCGAGCTTGCGTCGTCATGGCTGTGGCCTCTACCATGCCCTCCAGGATGACGACGATCTCAAAGTCATCTGTCTCCAAGTCCTGGCGGCTGATCCCGAACAAGGGGCTGTCTTCGTTGATCTCGTGGAGAATGGTGATGGGAGACACCAAGAAAATACGGTCCAAGCCTTTATCAAACCCCACGTCAATGTCTATTTGGTCGAGCGGGATGTACTCCCCTTCCTCCGTGATCCTGGGCTTAATTAGCTGAGCTCGTACGTGGGCTTCTACTATGTGGCTTTTCCGTAGGTTCCCGACTCTCCACATCAGGCAGAGTTTTCCATCTCTCATCGCCACTACTGCGTTATGGCTGAAAAGTAATGTCTGGGCCCGTTTTTTGGGCCTGGCCATTTTTGCCATTATTGCACCAATCATGAAAGAGTCGATTATACAGCCCACGATGGACTGAACCACCACCATGAAGACGGCGAGCGGACACTCCTCGGTCACGCAGCGGAAGCAGGACCCGATCGTCGTTTGGGTCTCGATGGAGAACAGAAAAGCAGCCACAAAGCCATTGACCTGCAGAACGCAAGGCTTGAAAGTATCATCTCCACCCGGGTTTTCTAGGTCTCCATGGATGAGTGCAATTAGCCAGAAAATCAGCCCAAACAATAACCAGGACACCAGAAATGCCAGGGAAAAGAGCAAGAGCATATACCTCCAGCGGATGTCAACGCACGTGGTGAACATGTCTGCAATGTACCTCTGTGGCTTGTCATCCATGTTGGTGAACTCCACGTTGCACTGACCGTTCTTCTTTACAAACCTGTTCCTGCATTTCCTCCTGGTGTGGATTTTCCCATTGCCAAAGCCGTTGATACCTGGCATGGTGGTCAACCTCAGCCCGTCTTCCTCGGAGGACACGATGCTGTAAGGGTTGACTCTGCCCGTAGTCATCCCTGAGCCAAGCCCACAGTGAAGGTGAAGGGTCTTGCGACTCCCAGTGTCCCCCTGACCCACCCCTGCCCACCCCCCAAATTCTGCTGTGG
>VZTG01001246.1:336039-354340 GCA_013397845.1 Melanocharis versteri | reverse complement strand
CTTTCCCTTTCCCTTTCCCTTTCCCTTTCCCTTTCCCTTTCCCCCCACGTCACACAGAGTTTCAGGGACCCCTCTCCTGCAGGGTGATGCCAGGACAGACCCAAGGAGCCGACTCTGTTTTGGGTACAGGGAAGTTCTTGTGACACAGCCCGTTTCCCGTCTGGGACCCCACATTCCCGGACCGAGTCCTTCCCGAAGCTCCTGGGGAGAGNTAATTAGCTGAGCTCGTACGTGGGCTTCTACTATGTGGCTTTTCCGTAGGTTCCCGACTCTCCACATCAGGCAGAGTTTTCCATCTCTCATCGCCACTACTGCGTTATGGCTGAAAAGTAATGTCTGGGCCCGTTTTTTGGGCCTGGCCATTTTTGCCATTATTGCACCAATCATGAAAGAGTCGATTATACAGCCCACGATGGACTGAACCACCACCATGAAGACGGCGAGCGGACACTCCTCGGTCACGCAGCGGAAGCCGTACCCGATCGTCGTTTGGGTCTCGATGGAGAACAGAAAAGCAGCCACAAAGCCATTGACCTGCAGAACGCAAGGCTTGAAAGTATCATCTCCACCCGGGTTTTCTAGGTCTCCATGGATGAGTGCAATTAGCCAGAAAATCAGCCCAAACAATAACCAGGACACCAGAAATGCCAGGGAAAAGAGCAAGAGCATATACCTCCAGCGGATGTCAACGCACGTGGTGAACATGTCTGCAATGTACCTCTGTGGCTTGTCATCCATGTTGGTGAACTCCACATTGCACTGACCATTCTTCTTTACAAACCTGTTCCTGCATTTCCTCCTGGTGTGGATTTTCCCATTGCCAAAGCCGTTGATACCTGGCATGGTGGTCAACCTCAGCCCGTCTTCCTCGGAGGACACGATGCTGTAAGGGTTGACTCTGCCCGTAGTCATCCCTGAGCCAAGCCCACAGTGAAGGTGAAGGGTCTTGCGACTCCCAGTGTCCCCCTGACCCACCCCTGCCCACCCCCCAAATTCTGCTGTGGTGGAAGAGAAGTCCCAAACTTCCACGTCTTGGCTGCCACGTCACCACGCGGATCCCGTGAGAGGCTCTGCAATGAGAAAACAAAGACAGGGCCGTTACCTCTCATGGCACCAGGACCCGAGGGGCTGCTTGGCCAATGGTTCTGATGGGCTGCATGTTCAGTGACAACCTCCTGCACTGCTCTAATTCTCCCTTGCTTGGCTGGGCTGCTCCCAGAAAACACACAGAGGGAAGGGATAAGGTGTTAGAGTTTGTTCTTTCATGATACAAAGCGAGTGAACAAATCTTAGTGCATTGGTGGGACACTCAACAACTCCAGCAGATCAAAAACCTGGAGTTTCTCCACTTTGCTTTTCCCACGAGCTCTGCCACCAGAGAGGAAAGCGGAGAGGCTGAGCTGTTCTCCTTGGGACACAGATATCAATAAAGGTACTCCTGGAAGCGGCTCCATCGGTTCACATTGCCCGTGCCAGATGGATCGATGCCCAGCCCAGCGCCGACCTCGGAGCACCAGCTCTTCTGGGCTCGAGGGAAAGCACAAGGAAATGTGGATTTAACCTCTGTCCCCCTGCCCGGGGATGAGAAAGGACACAGCCAACGTGCATCTGTTTGGAGAAGGCCCCAGGAAGGTACTTGCTCAGGGCAGATGTCCTGAGGAGCAACTTTCCCAACGTATCCATTGGGACATGGAGCCATCCACGGTCACAGATGGGTTTAGCCGGCCAAGTCTCACGAAGGAACAACTGCCACTGGGGAATGGGGAGCTGTTTTGGTCCCTTCTGGAAGGCTCAGCTGCAGGGTCAAGGACCTACACTCAACTTTGCTTGGGAGAGAGGTGACATGGACATGGGAGAGGTGGCCCAAGCCCGGTGGGCTCCCTGGTGGAGGTGAGCATGTGGTGGGGGAACCCAGTGACACCCTGCCAGGCTGCTGGACCCCCCAGCCCCTTGTAGGGCTGCGTCAGGGAGTGGACAGGATCGTGGAGAAGCCATGTGGCACATCCCCAGCACCTCAAAGAGATGGCACCCCAGGAACTCTCCACACACCACCCCCTGCCACAGGTCATGCTGTTATTTAACAACATGGGACGCGCCACTGAGGATGGAACCGCCTTGCTGGCAGTGAGACCTGCACAGGGCAACAACGTGGTAGGGGAGCGGGTGCAGAGCCCCCCGTGACACCCCAGCTCATGCCTGGAGCGCAGCGAGGCCGCCGGGCTGGACGTGCTGTGCCGGATCCGCCGGCCCGATCGATGCGGTCGATTCCTGCAATCAGCTCCGGTGCCCGGGGACACGCTGGGACAAACACACCCTTTCCATTACACAGTGTCCAGAGCCAGCCAGCGCCAGGGAGCACTGCCAGGCACGACCTGCCTGGGGCTGCATCATCCCGGCTCGCAATGATACCCTGGACTGCCTTTTACTGAAACGCTCCCCAAATCCAGCCTGAGAATCAAGAAACCCTCCAGAAGCACTGCACCACAAGCAGCAGCACTAAAGCCTGCCCAAACCTCCCAGGAGCTGGACACAGACGCATGTGTGCCACCACCTTACACCAAACAATGTTTCCCCCTGCTGCAATCCAGGCACAACCGTTTTTTATCCCCAAAGTTGATTTTTTGAGAGCCACAGTTGTTTGTTGGCATCTCAGCAGACCAAGGGATTGCTCACACACGGAACGAGAGCCTCTCCCTCGTTGGAGCCACAGGGGAGAGTAAAATAGGCACACACAGTAAATATTAATAGTAAATATTTACTATATTATAGCCCCTGGAAGTCAAACAGGACCAAAGTGGCCTTGCAGAGCTGATCTGTCAGGCCGGCTGCCCAACACCAACTGGTCTCCCACCATGAGTCTTCCTCCTGTCCATCCTGGCTGCATCCATTAATGTTTCTTCTCTTTTTTCAAATGAGATTTGAGCGTTTTGGGCCAGAAAAGTCTGCTCCTCTATCACCCCTCTGGCTCACCCCATGACAATACATCGAATGCTTTTGCCACAGGAGGAATTTAGAGTCGGGTTTTTTTAATTAATTCTAGATGCATTTGAGAAGTGAACAAAATGCAGTGAGCCCCCAGTGACCTGTGAGAGGATTAGCTGGGGCCTGGATTAACTGTGCTGGAAGGGGAGCTGTGCCCGGGTGACTGCAGAGGCAGCAGCGCTGCCCTCACCTGGGGTGGTGTTTCCAGAGACCCTCAGGCTCCCCGTCACCATCACTGCTCCCCCCTGCCTGCACCCCTTTCCCCACCCCTCCTTCCTTCCCTCCATTCTTGTTTTCTGTTGCTTGTTTTCTGTCTTGCTTCCTTCTCATCATCATTCTTTTTTTTCCTTCCTTCCTTCCTTCCTTCCTTCCTTCCTTCCTTCCTTCCTTCCTTCCTTCCCNCTCGTCCTTTATTTAGCACAGTTTTGTTTGGAAATACACTTTCTCGAGTTCGCTGAAAGCTGAATTTCTGGTTTGGTTTAAATTTGAAGGCTGGAGCCCCACGCTGCCGCTGCGGGAGGCTCAGACTGGGAGAGGGCTCGTGCGAACACATGGAAACCAGTGGCTGGACGGGCTCTGACAGGGGACCGGCTGGGAACAACATCCCCGCGGTCACCCTGCATCTCCTTGGCTCCGGAGCGCATCCTCCAGCACCACTTGGCATCTCCGCACAGCCAGAACTGCCCCAGGGGGCTGCCAGCGGTGCTCCTGGAGGTACATCCCGCTTCCTGCGCGCTTCCCAGGAGTTCCACAGACCTGCCCGTCACAATTTTCCCTCGCAGGAACAAAATCAAAGCTTCCCCTGACAACCGCCGCCCGTTAATCCCATTCCCAGCGCAGCTCCGGCGCAGACAGACCCATGCCGGGCGTGGGTCAGGACCGGGACCATCCCCTGCCGTTCGTGCCACGCGTCCCGTGCAGAGCTAACAGTGTTAACACGCAGGAAACAAAACAGGCTCATAATTCGAGTTTCGGGAATGAGCGGCCCCCGGCTCCCCGCGGCTCCGAAGGCAGCGACGCCGTGGACTGCCCCAGCTAATGAGCCGACAAGAGAAGGCAACAAATCCTGCCACGAAACTGCAGCCACCCAGCTCCCACCGCGGAGCGGTTCCCCGCGGAGAATCCCAGCGTCTCCAGCAATCTGCCAACTGCGCCGTTAATTTTATTTATTTTTTTTTTTTCTTAAAAGGGGATGTTAAATGTTACGACAATATTCGGAACAGCCAGCACGCTGGGAAAATGTGTTGAGTGCCGGGGAAGTCGTTAGTTAGAGCCGGCTGAATGTGTCAACGCGATTTATCATCACACCTTTCCCTGCACCTCTGGAGGGGACGCGTTTCGGCTGCCACCCCCGTCTTGCACCCTCCCAGCGTGCATTTTCTCATGGAAGTGTGCACACAACCGGGCTGTGCTCGGGTGGGGGCTCGGAGGAGCCGAGTTTGGGGATGATGAGTTCGCAGGTCCCCTGTGCGCGGGGCAGGAGAGGTGACCGGTCGGGAGGGGACAGGTCACACTCGGCGCTGCTGCCTGCCCCGCGCCGGAGATAACGCTGCCCTGCGCCGGGAGATAACGCTGCTATCTCCCGCGGCGATGCCCTTCATGCCCCAGCAGCAGGACAGCAATGTCAGCGGCGAGGAGGGAGCTCCGTGTGCGGCACAGGCGAGAGAGCCCAAATATCCCCTGCTCGTCCCGTCCCGACAAAGCCACCCGGCACTGGGCACCCACAAACCGAGGGGAGGCAGCTCAGGGGCTGGGGGCTCCCCGAGCCGTGCCGGGGCAGCAGCAATGCCTGAATAACTCCCTCCTACAACGCCCTGTCTTTGAGCACTGACAATAAATTAAGGGTCAGCACAAGGCAGGCCGGGTCAGGACATATAAAGAATAAATGAGAATAGATGGCCCCCTGTTTCCCCTGCACTGCCAGGGAGGACAGGAAAGAGGCTCCCACCACAGTGCATCCCCAATGAGAAATAACTGCTCCGTTTTGGCAGGGACACGGGAAAAAACCAGCCATGGGCACACACCCCTCCCCAGGACCCCCACGTCCTCCCCTGTTTCCAACAAGCAGCCCAGAAATCGCTGTCTGCAAGCCTTGGCGGCACATGCAGAAGGGAAACTGAGGCACGTGGGACAAGGAAGGCCCTTGGTGGCAAGACCAGAGGTGACGGGGTGCCTGGAGAGATGCTGGCTCATCCCTGCCCCCCCTGAGCCACGTGTGGACGCCACGGGTACGGGAGGAGAAAAAAGGGCCACGTGCAGCGTTCGTCATCACTGGGGCCAGGTGGCCTCTGCCGGGTGATGGGCTTGTGCTTAAGCACCCTGAAACTCCTGCTAAATGTGCCCTGGATCAGGGAGATCCGGGGAAAGAACCTTTCTGAGCACTCATTTGGCCCCAGACTCTGTGGTGTGATGTGGGGACTGAGCATCCCAGTGCAGCTGCCTCCATGCCTGCTCCAGCTCCAGCACCCAGCCCTGTTCCAGCACCCACAGCCTGCAGAGATGGGACTCGGGCCGTGCATCCACCCCTGCTGCCTCCCACTGCTCCCGGGTGCTGTCCCCCTGCCCGGCTGAAGGACAGCATCAGAGGGATCTGGGAACGCCGCAGCACCCACAGTCACCCCAAACCACAGCCAGCACTGCCACCCCACAGGTCTTGAAATCTCATCTCACTTTCCTGGAAAACACGGAAAAAAGCTGTTTTCCCATCCACTCAGGACAGCGGGACACGGCTGGGGGAAAGGATGAGGGCAAGGGGGGTGCAGGCCTTGCCAGGAACCACCTGCACCAGGGGCTGCCAAAGGGTCCCCCAAAGCCCCGGGAGATGCAGCCAGTCTGCCCTGTCCACATGACACCCACCCAAACCTCCGGGGTACCCCGTCACCCCTCCCCACAGCCCCCTGCAGACCCTCACAGCCTCCCCAGCGGCCCCGGCTCAGGGGATGGGTGTTAATATCCCAGGAAATCGCCCTGGGAAGGGGCAGAGCCCCGGCTACTCTACTCCCCAGGCAGGGGGAGCTCCGGCCGGATCCCGGAGCAGGGGTCAGCCCTTACCTGGTGTGTGCCCGGGGGGACCCCAGCGCTCCCCGGCCATGGCTGCAGGGCACAGGGTGCCCCGGGGCCCTGCTGCAGCCCGGGCAGGAGACAGAGAGTTTTAATTGAATTTCTAGATTATCCTGGGGGAGAAATTGTAATCTCCTTAAATCCAACCTCTGGTCGAGTCCCTTAACCTACTGTCCTGCGCTGGGGAAGGGATTTAGTGAGGGGGAGGGGAAGTTTCCCAGCCTGCTGATGCTCCAGACCCTGCACCCAGCAGGATTTGATCCGCAGGACGTCAGAGATCTGCTCCCAGCAGCCCCGGGGCCCTGCAAATTAAAGTTCTGCAGCAGCAATTCCCTGTCCCCTCTCCCCGTGTCCTGCCACGGTAACAGTGTCCCAGGAGCCTCAGGAGCTGGTGGGGCTGGGACTCTGGTGATGGAGATGGCTGGTGCTGGATCAGCGGGGTCTTTGGAGGGTGAAGAGGAGCCCCCCTGGGTGGGACTCATGGCTGGGAGGTGTCCAGGCCTCAGAACTGAAATATCACCTAGCCCAGCTGTGCCCAGGGTGCTGTGCAAGTCCCCAAGCAAGTCCCGTTCCCTGCCCAGGCTGTGGTGGGTGCCTCCCTCCCAGAAAACCCCATCCCTGGATGGTGTGGGCCGGAGGGTGCTCTTGGAAGGGTCGGTGACCTTGGGGCATCTCCACCACGTGGTCCTGGTCCCTCCTGCGTGTTCCCAAATCTGGATATGTGCTGGGCTCCAGCTCCAGCCCCAAACCTCCCCAGTGATGGGGCTGAGGCAGATGATGGCAGAGCTGGAATCAGCCGGCCACGCTCCTGCCTGCCACAGCTGGGGCCTCTGCAGGGACACGGATTTCCATTGGGAATGGCAGGTTCCCATCCAGCACATGCCAAGAGGTTCTGGGGATAGCAACACCCCTGCCCCAGCCCTGGCCCTGACCAAGGGGGGAGCATCCAGCTGCTGAAAACCACCGTGGGAAGAAAGGGAGAAGCGAGGCAGAAAGGGCAAATGTCTCCAAGTGGATTTTATCACCAACCAGATGGAAACAAGCTGAGGGCCGCAGTGCTGAGGGCTTCCTATCCTGAAGGTAACACCAGTGATTGGAAGCACCCCTGAGATATCACAGGCATGGATTATTTCGAGAGCCCTCTCACACCTCAGGGTCAGAGGCAGGAGATGATGGATCTGAATCCATTCATCCTCATTCAGCCTGCAGCAAGACTAACCCTGTACCTCCCGCTTGCCCGGTTCCAGCTGAGGCCTCTTTCCCAAATCCCATTATTCCCAAGGCAGGTTTTCACTTGTTCTCACCTAGCACAAACCCCCCCCACTCCAGGAGCCGTGTCTCCCACTCCAGGGAAACCGCGTGTGTGGGCAGAGCCCGCGCCCAGGAAATGTTTATCCTGAAGGCACAACACGCGGCAGGTTGGGAGCGACGGAGCTGCCATCCGGAGCCAGGAGCTGTGGGGAGAGCGGTGGCATCTCCCCGCGGTGCCATTCCAGCTGGGAATCTGCACGGAAAGGAGCGGGATGACCACGAGAACCAGCCAGGGATACACACATCCCTTCCGGCCAGGAGAGCTGGGATGTAAGCAAGGCTGAGCCATCAACTGCTCATCCGCACCTTCCACCCTTTTTCGGACATTAAACCCACTGTCATTCCTGCTCCATCAAAACATTAACGATTGCTCAACTCTCGGTGAGAAACACAGCCCGTGTCCCGCTATCCCGGGCAGTTTTCCTGGCTCCATGGCCGTGCCAGGGTAACGTTGTCATTTCCACCCCTGAAATGCTGCGTTTCCAGTGCTCTTTGGCACTGCCGTGGGTTAAGGTGCCGGCAGAGCCCTAAACGTGACTGTTAACCCCAGGAGGAAGGAAACGGGGAGGAAGGACATGCCACGCTCGGGAAGAGCCGCCCTCCTGGCTCTACTCACCCCGCGATCGCAGCGAGAGCCGCAGATGCTGAGCCCGGTGCCGGCGGCCGAGGGAGCGGGCGGGCGGCGGGGACTTTGCCCATGTCCTGCCTAATTGCTCCCGAGCTCAGATTACAGCCTCGCTTCTTCCCTACATGTACAGGAGCTGGCACCTCGGCCGCGGCCCCGGGGAGCCACCGCCAGCGAGGGGGATGTGCACCTTCAGTGGCATTTCCAAGGGTCTGGAAGGGGAATCGCGCTGTGACAATGGTGGGGAGCCCGAGATGCCTTCGTGGTCTCAGGGGTGTTGGAATAGAAGCAGCTTGGAGGGGATTTCAGAGATTTTTGGGAAGCGAAGGACCAGCCAGAAGGATGAGACACGTTCCAAACGGGTGGATCAGACAGTGGTGCCAGGCAGTCAGTGTTCCAAGGAAAGACCACTTTGTTCTTGCTGTTTAATGATGGCCATGACACAAACCCATCTTCTCAGGAGAGGAAGAAAAATCGCCCTCCTTTTCTGCTGGGGGTGTCCAACTCCCCTGGCACACTCATGATGCTGTCCAGCATCTTCATGACAAAAAAGGCCCTTGCACTGTTCTTGCAGCTGTTCGTTTTCCTCCAGCTCAGGGCTCTGCCCACACCAGTTCATGAGTTTCAGTGTCTTCTAAACCCTGTGAGGGCTCCCTTTAAACCTCCCATTCCTCAAGCAGAGCCTGTTTGGAGGAAATCTCCTTCCCAGGGGTAACAGGTTTCTCTCCCCGTGTTTCTGCCCTTTCAACCATTCCGTGCTGTCAGCAGAGAGCTGGACAACCCCAAACTTCAGGCATGACCCCAAACTCAAGTAGCTGAAGGGCAGCAAAGGCAGGGCAGGGTATTTTGGGGACCGTCTTTATCTGCTGCATGAAGATTTAGCACAGGCGTTGCGTAACGCTGGGGGGGTCACTGCTCCCATCCCCTCTCGCCGTCAGAGATCAGAGACTCAATTAATCCTCCCTCATTCCCTGCCCACGGGGACCAGCCATGGGTGCCCTCTCAGCCTGGCCCTGGCAGCAAGAAGTAAAATCTCTGCCCGACGTCAGCATCCACTGATGTTGGTAGCCCGCAGCTTGGGGGTGAGGTGCTGTGGGTCCCCCCACTGCCACATCCTAGGGCACCTATTGTCCCTGCCAGGCCACCCACCTTGCTTGGAAAGCCCTGTTCAAACTGAGGTGGCCATGAAGGAACCAGACAGACGGACACCAAGGTCCCTAAAATGACTCATTATTTCTGTGCCCCAGCCTCAGGTTCTGTTGTTAAGGGGCTCAGCAGACGGAGGTCTGGGCATTTAAGGCATTTAAAAGGTCATTTTTAAACCATCAAGGTTTGGTGCACATCTGCCTGTGTTCTCCCTCTGCTCCTTTGCACAGAGCGGGTCACCCGTGGGTGGCTGGCTCAGGCACACACTGCAGGATCATAACAGCAATGAAGGGATCCCTATTTTTTTTTTGGCCAGCCCTAAAATAACAACCCCCACATGTGTCCTTGGGCAACCCTACAATGAACAAGGCGAGTGCAAAGCCCGGCGTTGGCGAGACCGGGCACTGCTGTGTGTGCACACATGGGCTGACAAGGAGAAGGGCACCAGCAGGCGACCTCAAAATGCTGCCATGCAGAGATTTGGGGAGGTAAAGGTGGTGTCATGCTGCTGCCACCCACAACAGCCTGCAGAACCCCTGGGGTCCCGGTCCTGCCCACCAGCATCCCTTGAGCGATAAAAATAGACATCACAGAGCATCCTGAAACGGCTGGGTGGCTGTGGTGGCAACGGGAGGGCACAGAGCAAAAGGACTCCGTGGCTGGGGCAGGGGCCAAGTCTGGTGGCTCTGGGGAGGATGACAAGCCTGGTGGCATTGGGACACGCTGACATGCCCCTGGTGAGGAGCCTCACGGAGAGTTACACAACGCCGGCCCGGGCGCCCTTGGCCGCGTGTGCCGTGCGCGCTCCTATCGACACGGCCCCGGCCGCCCTCCGACATCCCCGCGGGCACAGAACTCTGCGAGCGGCGTGAACGCCAGGGCACGTGAGCAGGGGACCTGCTGCAGCCCCCCCTCAAAGCCTGGACCTCCGGCAGTGGTCACCAGCCACGCAGCCGCATCCCGCTGTCCCCCGGCTCGGCCGAGCCACGGCGGGGGCTCAGGAGCGCTGGGATGGCGCTGAGTGGGGCAGGGGGCACAGGGCAGGCACCCACCCCCAGCATCCTGCTGGGAAAACACAGCGGCTCAGGCACTGCACGGCCCCCACCCAGGGACTTTTAGGACATGGAAGACCAGCCAGAAGAACGCAGCAAATTCAAGCCTGGGGGACGTGATACCAGATTAGAGCAAAGCTGTAAGTGCTGCAGGCAGGACCTTGGTTCTTTGGTCTTGTCGCTTAACGAGGTCTGTGATACAAAATTGCCCTCAAGCCTATTCCAGGAGAGGAAGAAAAATCACCCTCTTTTTCTGTTGGAGGGGGAAAACGCTGCTCCCATAGGCAGCAAGGAGCCCTCCCCTCAGCACAGCAGCGGGATGAAGCAGGGATGCTTCTGTCCATAGAGATGGGGAAACTGAGGCACGGTGGCTGGAAGGGCCCGAGCGTGGGGACTGGCAGCAGCCCTTGTCATCACCTTCCCCCCTGCCTGGCCTGGCCCCAGGTCGAGATATTTATAAAGCCGATAAGGGAGCAGAAAGAATTTTCCAAACGCCGAAGTTACGTAACCCCTCCTCGCCCTCCACGGACATCGTCTGTAATTATAGGCTTGGGATGGGGGGAGCCCTCCGTGGTGGGGCTGGTGGGGGCCCCAAAGGGCTTCACCCTCCTCTCCCTCACTGCAGCAAGTCCCCAGGGCCTGGCACCAGCCTGTGCCACCGTGTCACCGTGTGGAGCCCCATCCCCGAGGGACCCTGATGGTTTCATGGCCAGTCCCCTCATCCTGTGTAGGGCACCCCAAGTTTTTGTCTGGGTTCTGGGTGGCTGATCCCCCCAGGGTGCGCACACCCCTCCCACCCATCCCAGCACGTGCTGGGTGTCAGGACAGATGACAACCTGAGCACAGCCGACATTGCCATGGTGACAATCGATGGCTGCTGCTGGGAGGACTCGTGTGGAGGTGCTGCACCAGCACCTGCCCCCCAAAGTGCTGACCCCCACCCCAGAGACTGCAGGTACCCCCTGCCCTCCACCCGCCCCATTTCCACCACTCTTTACCCCGTTACACCCCGTAGGCAACTTCCAAACCCTGCTCCATCGCCTCACAGCTGCCTCCAACTCCACCAGCCGTGCCTCAGTTTCCCCAGCCCTGCACTTGCTGCCCCGGGGGAAGACGGAGTACCTTCCCTGGGATATTTTTCTCTCGCCTAACTTCGGCCAAGGCTGCGGAGTTGGAGGGATGCTGAGCGAAGGCTCCGTCGCTGTGGCAACCCGCGGCGGCCGTCTCCAGGCGACCGCCCAGGGATGCTGCAGAGATGCTCTGGAGGCAGAGCGAGAGGGACCAGGGCGGTGGGGGATGTATCCATAGGGATGCCACCCCCCTCCTCCCCTTCCCTACCCAAACCACAGCCTGGATCTTTGTAATAGGGTGTTAAAACACCCTGAAAACAGCCACCGATTTGACTCAGGCAGCTGGCTGAGCACGGACGAGCTCATGGCAGCACAGGCTGGCTGGTGGGAACACCACCAGGATGCTCCCGGGTGGGAGCAGGGCCACTCCGCTCCCAGGGACACCTGCAGAGCTGTGGAAATCATCGCTGGAAATAAGCCCGTTAGCTTCTTAACCCTCATTAAGCAGCTTAGGGGGGACGCGCGCCATCCTACGCAAACCCGCAGGCGGAGAAGGCCCTTGCCAGGGCGAAGGGGCGACGGCATCTCAGTGGGTGCTGCGGGGGTGGCACGGGGGGCACGGCCCCGTCCCTCCCCTGGGCGAGCCGCGCTCCTGCATCCAGCCCCCCTTGCTGCTGCTCCTTGCCAGCCGGGCCCACCGGCAGCTCCCGGCAGCGCTGAGCAGCGGGCAGGGATGGCGATGATGGGATGTCACACCCGTGTGACGAGTGTGGGAGGTCTCAGCCGCAGCCCCGCCGGCGGGGGGAGCGGGGCGGCGGTGACAGCGCGGGGCGACGGCCCGGCCAGCGCCCGGCACCGCGGCTGCGGGACCGAGCGGGACGCTCCTAATCACTCCACTTGGAAACCGTCCCGCTTTTGCATTTGTTAAATTAGAGGATGTCAGCGTCTGATGCCAAGCCCAGGCTCCCTCGGAAATTTAAACTAATGACAGCGAGGAAAATGAGCTGAAACCAGAGCACAGGCGCTCCCACGTTATCCAGCCGCACCAGCCATCTCTGTGGCGGGGGTTACATGGCAGCTTGCAAAGCACCAACCACCACCAAGATCTCAACTTTCTGCCCCAAAATCCAACCTTGCCCACTCTGCTCGGCCAGAAGGAGCACTGGGAGCACCTGGGCAAGCCAGGCCGCTGCGCTGGGGGCCCCAGAGACCCCCATCCTCCTCCAGCCTCTCAAAGGGCAAACATCTCCCTCTTTCCAGGGCACCGCCGCCCTGGGCGGTGGGGTTTATCAGCACGAGGTGGAAGTGGGAGAGGAGCAGAGCGGCGGGTGCGATGTCCGGATTTCTCCAGCTCTGACGATTCCTACAGCCGGCTCCATCCTGCCTGGCCCTGTGCCAGCAGGCAGCGGGGTCCTGGCAGAGCGCGGGGGCTGCCGCCGTCACACGGCCCCTCGCTGCCCCTCTTCCCCACGGAAATACCTGGGCTCAGGCGAGGGCTTCGCTCCCGGCGCTCTCCAGGCTCCGCTGGGGTGGTTTTGTGCTGCAGCTGAGTAAAACCACAGAGTGGTGGTTGTCTTTTTTTTTTTTTTTTTTTCCTTTTATAATTTTCTCGGCGAGATAAAATTAAACAAACAAGCCCTTCTGGGAGCAGCGCGGGGAAGGGAGCCTGCTTCCCTACAGATGTGCGTGTCCTCAGCTATTACAACCACCGAATTAAGCTTTCCCTGTGGCTGGGACATTTGCACAATCCCACTCGTTCGCCTCCTGCGGTTTCACTGGTAGGAGACTGGCTCACTCTGCAGCCTCCCTCCCCATGAGGTCATTACCCAAACACCTATTTTTCACAAAAACATTGAGAATGTTGGGGTTTTTTTCCTGACCTCACCATCTTGCCATCAAATTAGAGTGGTTTGGAGTGCAAGGCTGGGGGCACTCAGCAAAGCAGAACATGCTGAGGAGAATAGAATAGAATAGAATAGAATAGAATAGAATAGAATAGAATAGAATAGAATAGAATAGAATAGAATAGGAGATAATAGAACAAATATTCAGCCAGGCATTCCCCAGGGGATGGGGCTGCAGAGGAGGGGGAATGCTGTGGGTCAGGAGGAGAGTGGGGTCTCCCAGCTGCACTCCGAGCCCCGTCCGCATCCCCCAAACCCAAAAAGGAACAATCACAGCACAGGACTTGCAAACACACATAAACTTCCCAGCTTCATCTGCCTCGGGAGCCAGCACAGAAGCGTTGCCATAGCTTTGAGGACCACCGGTGGGTTTTGCAGCACAATCTGGACCACGGATCTATGCAAATCCCCAAGGCAGAAGTCTTTATGGAGGCATATGACAACCGAAAAAGAATAGCGCTCAGTGCTCTACTCCCACACGCCACCCCCCAACTTCACCATCATTTAAATCAGTCTTAAGTTGGAAGAATTCAAATCAACACTGTCGTCACAGAGCCAAGCAGAGAGGTGACACAACTTGGATGCTGCCAGGGAAATTGCCCCCCTGAGACTCCAAACTCATCAGCCCATCACTTTTTTTGAAACCCCATCGAGGAAAACAAATGAACTGGCAACTCGCTGCCCCCAGCCCTCCATCGCCTCTGGCCAGGGCTGCTGGAGAGGTTTCCAACCAGCCTTCCCCCTGGGATCAACAGGAGAGGGCCCAGTGGGAGAAAAAAATATCCAAGACATGCTGTTGAGGCTAGAGAGCCACAGTTGGAAAAGAAATCAAAGCTTCTAACGAGAGAGATGCCAAGGAGATACGTTGTTCCCAAGAGAAACAGGACATTCCTCTCCCAGGGGGAGAAAAGGAGGAGGAAGGCTCGTGCCACCTCTTTCAGCTCCCTGGCATAGGTGCTCGGCAGTCTGGGCACAGCTTGTCCCCGCTGTGCCACGCTGCAGACACAGATGGCATCGCTGCTACTGATTTTTTTTTCATGTGTTTTGTTGGGGTTTTTCACCCCAAAAGCACATTTTCAATCTGGGGGAAAGGTTGCTGGGTCCTGACGGCAACCAGGCGGATGTGGAGCCACTCTTGGGGTTCCTGGAGGCCTCCCTGCCTTCCTGCACCACACAGAATCATTAGGATTGGAAAAGGTCTCTAAGATCACCCAGACCCACTGTTAACCCAGCAGTGCCACAGCCACCACTAATCCATGTCCCCAAGTGCCTCATCTACACATCCTTTAACCCAGAAGTGCCCAGACCCTCTGCTGTGTCAGGGACATGACTTGGCATCAGCAGAATCCTCAGGGCTCTTACGGGAGTCAAAAAGAGAAGAAGCTGTGGGGAAGAATTTATATTTTGCTATTGCCAGAAACACCAGAATCAGGTCCTGGCTCAGTCCAGAGGGAGAAGGATCATCAGGTTAGATCTTCCTTGCAAACATGCTTGAGTTACACAAGCAGTGGGATCAGGCTGGAAGCAGGCGGGTGAGATCATCTCAGCGCAGTCCTGGTTGATCCCCTGAAACCACCCAGTTTGGCTGGTTCAGCACAATTCCTGCAGCAAACTGTTCCTGCAGGAAGTTTTATACCTGTGCCCTTGGGCTAAGCCTTGACAGCATCCTTCACTGGGAACAAGGTACCTGCCTCCTCAAGGCAACACCTGGGGACGTCGGAGGGAGAGGAGGGCAGGAGCAGAGCTGGCCTGGACATAAATAATTCCATGGAAAGGAAACGGGAGAAAAAGCAGCAAACAGAAACCAATAAATCCAGGGAGCTGTGTTCAGCTACAGGCGCTCAGTGTGAACAGCTCCTTGTGCTCCATGTGATCCCACAGAATCAGGCACAAGAGGGAACGGGATCCATTGCAGCTCAACAGAGCAGGATCATCGCCTTTCCATGAGAAACACATGGAAACCAACCCAGAGCCCCGTGTGCAGGATGCAACACGTGGCTCACGGCAAGACCTCATCCACTCTGCTCCATTAGAAAAGATAAAGTTGAGAAAGGGGAGAGTTAAATTAAGGAGAGTTCAATCACAGAGAGTTAAATTAAGATGCCTGTTGGACCAAGTTAACACAGAGCTGGCCTGGCTCCTGGTGCCACCAGCACTGAACACCCAGCAATCCCATCCCCAGCAAGCTGGGAAGTAGCCTGTGTTTAAGGCAATCATTATTTGCAATCTGTGATCCCGGAGAAAAGGGCAGAAAAAGCAACTTCTCATTTTCACCAATAAAAGAGGAATTGCAGAAGCTCAGCAAGCACAGTGGCCAGCAGGTCACAACCAGCAGTGCCGGAGTGATTCATCCTAAACGAGCCAGATTTAGTCAAACTAGCCTAGAATAAGGCAGGGAAACAGCCCAGAGTTTTCCCTGCTGGTGCTGCCAGTTATTCACCCATGGAAGTGACGGGGCCAGCGAAGAGGAGACAGAGCAACATCATCCCCCCCACCACTGTCCCCTCCAGCTCCAGGGTAATCAATGAAACCCTTCAATCCCAGCTCCCACACCTGGATACTGCACAAAAGCCCATTAAAGAGGGATTTTTTTCCCCTCTCTTCCCAGAGTGTATCAGTTCCCAAAGGTGCTGGCGGACCCGGGAACCAGGCACTGCTCCGCAGCAGCCACCGGACTCGTCTTCCCCATAAAACCACCTGAGCGGCTTCAGTTTGGCTTGTGTGTAACTTATTATTAAAGCTGAGCAAATAATTCAGGGCAAGAGCTCCAGGAGCAACGTTTTGCCTTTTCATTTTCCGCTCTCGAGCTGTCTGCAGTTTTCCCAGGGCTCGGGGATGATTTAAAGACCTGTCTCCGGACGGGAGCGTCTCGCTGCGACGCCGGCTCCGAGTGTTTGATGGCCCGGATTTCACGTGCGCGTTTGAGGACACGCCGGACACATCAGGATGGATGAGCCTTTCCTGGTACCCTAATTAGATGAGCAGCATTTGCAAGGGGGTTCTGGGGATTTTTTCTTCTGTGTTGGAGACCTGCAAGCACTTCACGCAGAGTTAACGACCGCCTGCTCGTTAGGCAGGGCTCGACGAGCGCTTTGCTTTGTGGCGCATCATTTTTCCAGTCAATGCTGCCATCCTGGACACGAGATTTCCTTGGAGCATCTCGTTCCCAGCTCCTCTTTACCTCCCAAACCACTAAGGGTGTGGGAAAGGAGGATGGGGCCATGGCAGAGCCATGGGGCTGTCAGGCTGTGATGGCTCCGACCTTCCAGCGCTGCAGCCATCCCAGGAATTTGCTTCCTCATTAGTGGAAAGGTTAGGGAGAAGGGATCGGCTCTGTGCAAACACTCCGTGGTGCTCATGTGATGCAGGCTGGCCAAGGCAGCTCGCCCTGGTGCTCGGGCAAGTGCCAGCTGAAAGAAAAGCAGGGAAGGGAGAGCCACGTTCCCAGGCTGAGGAACCCAAATCAGAGGTCCCATCTTTGGAGTAGAGCCTGTCCTCCCCACACCGTCTGCCTGTCCCTGGGAAGCCCATCTGTCCTCGAGGCCATCTGAAATGCCAGCTCCAACTGCCTCCACCCTTTTCCTGGAGGAAAGGGCTGCTGTCAGCTGCTGCTGCGACCCCAGACACTCATCAGAGAAGTTGAAGGGGCTGAGAAAGGGACACCCCTCCTGAAGCCACAGGAAGAGCTGACATCGAGGACAATCCTGTCTCCTTCAGGGACTTGGCCCTGGAGAAAGGTTTGGGCTCCCAGGATTGGGCCAGGCAGCCGCTGTCGCTCAGTTTGTTGCTTTCAGGATGGAGCAAACCAATGCCATTGGCCTGCCACTGTAAGACCCCTCAGAGTAGCTCATGTGTTGGACAGACAGAGCCATTTAATGCCCCTCAGCACCTGAAAGGGGCCAGGAACACTTTGGGGACATCCCAGGTGACCAAGCCCGGAGCTCCATCAGTCCTGGCTGGAAACCCCTCTCCGGCTGAACAGCTTTCTCCTCCCATTGTGTAATTGCACTTTGCTGAGCAGACCCAGCCTCTGGCAATGCATTTTCTCCAGCCTTGCTGCTCTCCTGCAATGTGTTCCTTATTCCTTTCACTCTCTCTGGACTGTTGCTGAAACACGTGGAGAGGGAGAGGAGAGAAAAACCCAATGCTTGTCCCGCCCATAAAGCAAAACCTCGGATGGGAAAAGGGGGGAAAAAAGCAGGAAATGGTGTCAGGTGCCTCTCCCCAATCCATCCCCCCCCAGTTTGCCTGTGGGGGTTTGACAAAAGTGCATTTTGGCTGACAAAATGATTACAGGGTGCCGAGACAGTAAGTTGCACATGGGTTTCTTTCCTGCATTTCAAGCAGGGCGAGGACACGGCTGCAAAAGCAGCTGCACTTCTGGAGGGGTCACAGTGCTGGGGGTGAGGGAGGGGGAATTTGGGAAGAGGAGGAAGGAGGGATATCTTCTGCTTGGGAAAAAAGCAAAGAGCAGGTGGGAGTGTGCGTGAGTGAAGCCAAAGGCAGGTGATGCTGAAGATCTATGATGGGATGGGATCAGGCTTGGGAGGATGCTGGTGGCGGTGTCTGGACCAGCCCAAAGCGGGGAAAGGAGAAGCTGCAGCCGCTGGCCCCTGAGCAGGCTCAGATCCTGTGGCCTTGCTACGAGGTGGGGCAGCGGCTGGGAGAGCGAGCGGGGTGCGTTCAGCTCCGGATGGGAGCACGGACTGCGCGGCGCAGAGCGCGCTGCCCGGGGCGCACTCGGACTCGCCGTGCCTGCAGGCGGTGGGTGCTGGGCAGCGGCGAGGAGGAGAGGAGGATTTCAGCTCCCGACTCAATCTGTTGGAGAACTTGGCCTGCTCCCCGTCAAGCTGAAAATAGCACACATGTAAGGACGCGCACGCAGTGCTGGCTGTGTCCTCGCCGAGCGCTTCCTTCCTGCTGCGCTCCACGCAGCGCCCCGGCCTCCGCCTGCGCCTCCGGCCCCCCGCAGCCCCCCGAGCCCCCCACGCGGGACAGGGCCGGGGCGACACGCTCCTTAGAGCGTCCTTATGCCACAAATCAGGGCCAGCGCACAGATGCAAGATCCTTTCACCTTCAGCTGCTTTTCACGGGTACCACGAGGTCCGTCCGGCGGCGGCTTCCCCGCCGTTATCATCTGGAGCGGGCGAG
>VZTG01001246.1:315619-326020 GCA_013397845.1 Melanocharis versteri | reverse complement strand
TTTTTTTTTTTTTTTTTCTCGCCGCTATTGGTTTTCTTGCTATCTGATCCTGAGCGAGCGCTGCAGCTCGCCGCTTCCCTGCTTTTCCCCCCCCTCCCTCCAGCTCCCAGGCTTTTGACAGGGAATGAAACACAGACACCCAGTGAGACAGGCTCCGGCTTCTACAAAGCTCCACTCCCTCCTGCTGCCTTTGTCCGCGAACAGCAACTCCTCCAACTCTGCCCGTAGACACGAGGGAACCTCTGCATCAGCACTTTCCTAATGGCTGCTTCGCCCCAGCCCCTCGGCCCTTCTTCTTCTTCTTCTTCTCCTTCTTCTCCTTCTTCTTCTTCCTCGCTTCCTCTCCTCTACCTTGATGGCTTCCGCTCGCTTTTTCTAGCCCGGCCCCGGCTCCGGCAGCCACGGAACCGGGAAGCAACAACCCTTTCCCGATGGATCCATCTCAGCTCCCCCGCGCCGGCGGCTGCGGTCGGGGGGCAGCGGCCCCGCCGTCCATCACCGTCCTTCCTGGGCACCTTCCATGAAAAATCGATGGTGGGGACAGCGTCCCTGAAGGCTTCACTTTGGGCTGGTTTAAGGGGCAGGGGGGCTGCGTGTGCGGAGAGGAGCCGGGGGGCAGAGGGAGGGCTGAGAATTGGAGCCACTTCTTTTGATTGCAGGCGGGGATTATTTTTGTTTGGTTTTTTTTTTTGAAGGTTGACCGGAGTCCAAGTTTGTTTCTTTGGTGGCGAGAATTATTTTAAGCCATTTGGGAGGCTTTGGGTGTCTCCGGGTCACACTGTCCTTATAATAGCGAGGCCTTTTTGGAGAGGGTCAAAGTGAAACCTTGCTCCGGCAGCCTCTTTCCCCCGCGGAGGGGAGCGGGAGGCACAGGGATGCTGCAGTGGGCTCACAACCTCGGCTGGCTCCCAGCCAGAGGGAGATGCAAACCAGCCACCGTCTGTAATTTTTGCTACACTTCCTCCACACTCGGTCACCCGCGAGATCCCAGGGCTGCTGCCTGCTCCTTTTTTGGGGATTCACAGGCTTTGTTCAAAAAAAAANAAAAAAAAAAAAAAAAAAAAAAAATCACAGCCAGGAGACCTCCAGCCTCTCCAGCGATGCTCGGCGCTGCTCAGCGTGGCTGTCACGAGCTGCCAGGTCACGGAGACACCACAAAGCCCCCAGAACACAGCACACGGAGAGGCTGCCTCCCCACCTGCCCCTTGGCAGCCTCTCCTTCACGCTTCCTTGTCTCCCACCACGAGTTTGGGACCAGCAATTCCTCCCCCTCCCCTTCGACAGCATCCTGGAGCCCAGCTGCCATCCTCTCCCGAGACGGAGCATTGCTCCCTCACTGCTCCCAAACACCCCAGACAGCAGAGCACTTCAGGGCAATGCTCCCAGGGCTGCCTCCACTCCCCTCTCCACATCGGCTTGTCCCCTCTCACCCCATTCCACAAACCTCAGAAACACCGGATTTTAACCAACACCAGAATCCCGGGATGAAGAGCACTGCAGGGCCTTGCCCCAGCCCTGATGGATACTCAGTGAACAGCAGGGATTTGGGGTTTGCAGATCAGAGGGGACACACTGGGCATGGTGGTGTTGTGCAAGGGCCAACCTGACCCCAAAACACTGCTCCTTTCTGTCTGGTGGGCAGCCCCCCACACCCCAGCTTGCTCCTCCCTGATGCCTCCTCTCCTGTCACCCCACCACGCCCACGGAAAGCTTCCCAAATTCTTCCCTGCTCCAATGCCCAGCCAGAGGTGCCGGACCAAATTTCCTTACAGTCCCTTCAAAACCAGACACCATCAATGTACCCAAGGATCGGCTGCAGAGCTGGGGTGGGAAACTGGCCACGGGCCAGGGGCACCCCTGGGGTGAGGGGAGCAGCTTCAGGGTCCCCAGTCCAAGGCTGGGAGGGCTGGGTGGAGCTGGGCAGCCACAGCTGGCCGGGCTGGTGTTCCCATCACCTGGCCATGCCGGTGGCTTCTCCCTCTCTCCGCAGTTTGCTACAGGAAATGCAAATGAAGAGCCTGGGACTTCCATCCCGGTAAGCCGCAGATTCCCTCTGCTTTTGGGGACAAGTTCCCCACGTTTTCCCGTCAGGGCTAGGGAGAGGCGTGGGGAAGCTCGTTGTCCCCTTCTGCCGGCACAGGACAGCTGCCCTGGGGACACCCGTGTCCCGTGGGCTCCCAGCCAAGGAACAGCTCCAGCCAGGATCCAACCCCCTCCTGCCCCAGGCCACATGTGGCCACTCTTTTAGGAATTGTCCAAGCGAGGGAAGGATGAGGAGGGGGTGAAAGGAGGGGTGCACGCGGCGGGGTCGAGCCCCTTCCGAGCGGCCGCGGCGCGGCTGCGCAGGGCCACGAGCGAGTCAGCACTGAGCCATTAGGGCTAATTTAATCAAGACGGATGGCCCGATTGGAGGGCTGCCGTCCATAAATCCCCCACTCCCGCTGCATTAATGTCAGGGCTCCCAGAGGAAACGGCCGAGGGGGAGGCGCGGGGGAGCGGGGATGGGGAAACGTGCTAAGTCACCCGTCCTCCTGATGGCATGGGGCCGCTCGGACCGGGTGCCACCACCCCGTCCCACGCACCGTGGGGACACAGCCCACCGTCCTCCAGCCCTTCCAAGAGCCTAGCAGCTGGAGAGGGTGGGATTTCAAGCAAACTGGGTTTGCTGAACGCCAGAAGGTGCGGGGTTGTTCACAAATCCGGCAGGGCAGGGGTTTGCTCCCAGGGGCATCTCGCCCATTTACTCCAAAGGGTTTTGCAGCAGGAGGAAGGTGGGGTGTTGGGGGAAATAGGCTTGGAGTCCCATCGTAGGTCCCAGTGTGATAACTGGGACTTGGAAATGCAAGCTGAGAAAGCCCCAAGGCTGATGGATGCAGCATCCACCGCGGAGCCCAGCAAGACGCCCAAAACTCAAGCCACACCAGACCACGACACCACTGCAGGACATCCCCATGGAACACCAGCTCCTCTCTCCCAGCACCCCACTCCCTTCCCACTTCTGCCCCTAGAAGAGGCCCAGAGTGACCCAAAAGGCCATCTGACGACCCAAAACACATCCCCCCATCCACTGGGCGCAGGCAGCGGGAGCCACACGTGCCGCCGCGCCGCACGAGCCAGCTCAGGAAATAAGCTCTCATCCATCCAGGTTAAAAATAGCCGTGAGCTTTGCCATGGACACGCCTCGCCCTGACGCTCCGGCCGAGCTGGCTCCCATCTCGCCTGCCCGCCCAGCCCACCGAGCTCCGGCCGAGAGCCGGCCGCGGGGAAGGGTCCGGTCGGCGGCTGCCATCTGCTGCGGGCGCTGGCAGCGCCGTCGGCGCGGGGTGCCGGCTCTGCCAGGCCGCGCTGCTGGCCGGAGAAGGGATGCAGAGGGCCAAGTCCTGGTGGGATTTGGGAAGACAACGGGCCAGGGGATGCGGCAGACGGAGGGGAGGATGGCACGGGTTTGTGGGCACCGCTCTGGCCCCTGGAGCGCTGGCGGAGGTTGTGGCGAGGGGGAAAGCAGGAGTGATAGCCCAGTGCAAAGAGAAGGTATTTGTGGGATGGCATGGGGGGTTACCAGGAGATCTGAGCCTGGGAGAGGAGTCGAGGATGTCCAGGAGCAGTTGGATGATGGAGACAGGGATGCTCAGACCTACCCTCCATGTCCAGAGCATCTCGAGGGCTGTGTCAGCACAGAGGGAGCACAACCGAAACAGCTCAGAGAGGCTGACCCCAGAGGTGGAGGAGCAGTGAGCTGTGGCACTGCCATGGATTTATCTGGAAATAGAGGAATGCACATCCCTGTGCACCTCTGGTTTCTGGCTGTGGTTTAGTGAGACCAGGAGGGAGGGAGGGCAGGGAAGGAGCCCGACTGCCGGCAGCAGGAGCACAGCAGCTGAGGTCAGTGGTTGTGGTGCTTTTGTGGCACCACGAGTGAGGTCCTGGGGACCAGAAACTGCTCATGGAGGCAAGAATTGGCCATTGCCATGCAGGGATGGGGAGGGGCTCTCCATAGGTTGGTTGCACCATGCCCAGCAGGTCTTGCTCTCTCGGCTCAGCACCTCTGTATCCACTCACCCAGGAAAGAAAAGTAAAGGCAGGACTGGGCCTGGGGAACCATCAGCCAGGAGCAATGATCTGTCCCATGAAAAGCCATGGAGCAGGTGAGCCATTTCTCCCCAGAACGGCTAGCACAGGGAAAAAAAGAAAAGACATTTGTATTTCTGCCAGTTGACAAAATGAAATGCCACTTGTAGCCAGTGAAACTCTGCAGATTTTGCTAATGAAGGATTGCTCCATCCAGCTTCCAGCTGGATTCCAGCCCCAGCCACAACACGGACACTGGCAGCATCCCCCGTCGCATCCCAGCACTGGTGCCACACCACGGGCTCAGGCTCACTGCAAACCCAAGCCCTGCCCCACGGCAGGGACACAGATCCCACTGCCAGGTTTGCTCCCACCCTTTGCTCCCCTGTGTTTGCCCTGGGGACGGTGCTGCTGGGATAGCACCGTGTCCCTTGGGAGGCTCTAACGTATCTCAGGAAATTTTCCCATTCTCTTCAGCTCAATTTCACCCATTAGAGCTTGTTTCAGCAGGGTCCCGAGGGAATGTCGCTCCCCAGCATCCTCCTCTGACTCTTCCTCCGCTTCTCTCCTCCTTCACACTCACACAGCTCACCTCAGGATGGCTCAGCTTTGCTCCACCACGAGCAGTGCTGGTCCAAACCACCATGTCCTCCATAAAACATGCCCCTATGCAATCCCAGAGGATTTCCCACCTGGTCACGATACACTTTTTGGGAGTTGAAAGGTGCTGACCCTGCCCTGCTGCACACAGGGAGGTCCAGCCCATGGACAAACACTTGAGGAGATCTTGGCCAGTGCATTTCATCAGGACCAGAGATGAGAGCCTGCTCCTCATCCACAACTGAAGAGCAAAAGAAGAGCCAGTTTGGAAAAACCGTGCACCCTCAGCATGCCACCGCCCCAAGATCAGACCAGAGACTCCGTCACTCGGATCCTGACTGGAAAAAACATGATAAAGCAGGAGGAAAGAAGCTTATCTGCTGCTGTCATGTCCTGCAGTGTTTGGGGGGAGGATTTGGGGCAGCAGATGGGAATTCCTAGACTTTGTGCAGGATCCCAGTGCCAGCTCCACGGCCCGGGCCAGTTGGGATGAGCATAGCCTTGGCTGTTCACCATGGGATGCTCCAAAAGGAACAGCAAAGGGCAGCTCCCCTGGGGGCTCACAGCACCCAGGAGAAACTACGGAGCCCTTTCAGCTCTCCTCACTCCACAACCAATGCTCAGGTCCCCTCTCCCTCATCCGAAGGGCGGATTATTTTAGGAAGGGAGGAGGGAAAAGCAGCAGTGATGAGCTGACCGATGGCTGCTCGCAGCAGAGCCAGGCAGGCTGGACACCCCGGGGCTCAGACAAGCACCTCACACGACCCAGAGGTTTGGCTGCAGCCACAGAGCCCAACTGGCTCCTTACATAAACGACCCGAGGGCAGCGCCTCCGAGACCACCAGCGCAGGCAGCAGATGCTCCGAGGCCAAATCCAGCCGGTCCCGGGCAGACGTCACCTAATCAGCACGCTGGCTCCTTCCCAAGGCGGTCTTGGGGCACACTGTAAATATCTTATGTAAGCACCTCTGGCCTGGGGCCGCAGCCATGTCACACAGCGACTCCCTCCTGGCACCAGAGGAAGCCTGGGGGACCTGGAGGGGCTTTCCCTGTCAGACCCCCTTGGTGACCCTCTCCCAGCTTTGCCCAAGGAGGCTCCAGGAAAAATCCTGGTGGATGGAGAATTGCCCGTCCCCAGTGGCAAAAAAAAGACAGAAGAAGGGGTCAAAATTTTTTTTGACTTCTGCCCCCAAAGTTCCTATTTGTCCTCCAGGACTTGGTAGCTGTGTACAGAGCTGGGAAGAGCCCAACAGCTCTCCCTACAAGGCCAGTGCTTCCAGCCTGGCCACAGCTGGCTGGACCATCAGTCCAGTGATGGACCATCAGTCCCTTCAGTGATGGACACATCACACCAAGCCAGGAGACTCTGCCAGTGCTCAGCTCCCACCACATGCGAAATTTCTCATCCCAGTCTCCCCTGGGACAGGTGAGCCCCCAGATTTCTCAGCACTGCAAGAGACATGAGAGAGAGAGAGAGAGAGAGACATTCCTCTTTGTCCTGAGCAGCCTTCTGGAGACCAGTGCAGCTGGGAGGCTGGAGAGAGCCCATGGATGGACATAGCTGGGGTAAAACCAGCCGGGCTGGGGCATCAGCAGGATGCAGAGGATGGATAACCTGTGAGCATCTTCAGCACTGAAGCACCTTCAGTCACTCCAGGCTGCTCAGAGAGGTGAAAACTTTGGTGAGAGCTATGCTGGTGGATACTATTTCCTCCCTCTCTATTGGCTCACATCATCAGAGGATTTGCCCACAGCGGTTTTGGCCAAAGAAAATCCCAAATAAGTGGCCTCGAGCCTCGCTATTGCCTTCACCTGTCAGCACCAGCCTTGGGGGACTTGCCCACCCATGGGACATCCCCTCCTGTGCCAAACCAGGTCGCACGCGAGCTCGGTGGGCTCAGACATCAGCTGGAGGATGCTCGGAGGCACAGACAGCAGGAGGCCGAGGGAGCAGACAGGACACGGCCGGCCCCAGCCTCCTGCCCCTCTTTGACAGATTACTTAAACACTGCAGCCACCGAAAAGCCGCCCCGTCTTTCACCAGAGGCATTTCACACCCGCCCCCGCTGCTAAATAAAGCAGCCCCAGCGTTACTGCACTACCCCGGGGCGGTGCTGGGCACGGAGCAAGGTTAAACTCATCCCTGCAGAATCAGCACCAGCAGCTTCTCCATCAGCGCTGGAGCTCCGGGCTGAGCCGGCAGAGCCAGCACCGGCCCCGGGCTGGAGAGGAAAATAGAGGCAGACAGAGAATTTGGGTCTGCAGAAGGCAGAGGGGAAGACAGGCACAAATATTTGTGCTCTCCTGCTCCTGGTGAGGCCTCTTTGCCCACTGCTGGCAGCTCTCACGGTTTGGGAAAGGGCAAACGGGTCCGGCCAGCAGCTGCCTGTGGCAAACCTCGGATCTGGGTATGAAAATAAAGGTAAAACCTCAGGGATTGCTCAAGTCCTGTACCCAGGCACGCAGCACTCAGTGACACTGGGCAGCTGCAGGCGCCAGAGCCAAGTGCTTGAGATTTATAGAATGAAGAAACAGTCAAAACTGGCCCAAAGCCCCCAGTTTTCACCCTCTGCTCAAAGCCACGAGCAAGACCCGCACCAGACACCAGGACTGTGCCAGGGAAGCCAAGAGGCCAGTCTGAAACAGAGCTGCATTTTGGGATCACCTGCCTATACTGGGCTTTTGGAGGGTGGGATCTTGGAAAACAGATGTTCAGTAGTGCCCAGAGCCAGGTAGATGAAAGGCTGAGCTATTCTTTGGGCTGTGGAGCAAAATAGAATTGTACATTCATATGGAAACAAATTATTTTTAAGTGAAACACTAAAATAGAAACGTTTTTTTCCATGAGCCTCAAAGTGGTTTGTTCAATCCGAAAGGAACCAACTCCCCACCAGGTTGTTGCACTCATTTGTAAATCACAGTTCTCCTCTAGATCATTTAAAAGACATTTTCCAAAGCAGAAAAGCCAATTGAAAAAAAAAAAAAAATTAATCTCCAAACAGAGCATTCTGACTCTTCCTGAAAACTTCACATTTCCAAATGCCAAGGTAAAGCCCCGTGCTCTTCCCAGTTGTTTCTCTCCCCCATTTTGTGCAATCACATGTAATTCCCGAGCTCTGCATGAGTTTGGGATGGGTGCCAGGCTCTGCAGCGCCAGCGCCGAGCACACGCAGCTGCTCCGGATCACAGCCACAGCACCCAGCAAAGCCGAGGGCAGGGAGCTCCTAAAGGGGTGAGGAAATGCTCTTTCCATTTTTGTGGGGTACCCATCCCTGCGGGGTGAGCCAGGGAGTTCCACTCGGGATGCGGGGGTGGCACCACGGATCCCATCAGGTGACACCTGCTGCTCCGGGATGCTCCGATGGAGCTTCCAGAGACCAGCGATGGGTGATCCCCACGTGGAGCTGCTGTGGAACCTCGTGAACCCCTCCTTTTCAGAAGGGACCTCACCCCTCTGCCACGCACGGGTGGCACACGCACCTCACGTGGGGATGCCAAAGCAAGGAGCATCGCATAGGTGAGGTGCATTACCCGGGGAAGGCGTGATCCAGGTCTCTGGGAGGACGGGAAACTCCTCCTGCTGCTAGAGCAGCCCGTGCCTGGGATGGCAATTCGGCTGTCAGCAGCTGTAAATGCCCGTGGCAGGGCAGAAGTTCTGATTGTCGTTCCCTCAGGACTGCAGCCAGCAGGAGGGCACTGCCCGCCACGCCAGCACTTTGTGCTTCCCAACGAAGATGCTTCTTAAGAATTCCTTTTTTCTTCCTCTCTTCCCCTCCATTCTGGATGCTGGATGATTAAAGACAAAGCAGCAAAACCTTCCCAGAGCCCCTTCCCAAGGGACCAGGATCCCCAAGCCCCCGCATCTCCCTGGATGTCAGCAAGGTTCCAGTGTCAATTTTTGGGTTGGTTTATCAGGGATCAAACTGCGCCTCTCCCCAGGGGATCTTCCACTTCTTCTCCATTAAGATAAAAAAGGAGGAAAGTTTTAAAAGCCCACTGTTTAACAAGGCAGCTGCAGGGAGGCTACTCGACTGATTGAGTTTTTACCTGGTCCTTACAGGCAAGCTCAAGTACTTAACATAGAAATGAGGTTTAGTCACAGCGAGGCATTTGGGATTAGAGTTGGCTGGAGAAACTCTGATGAAACCATGTTCCTCCAGAATATGCACTCTTGTCAAAATTGAAATGCTTTGTGAGATTGAATAGGTTTAGCCAGAAGTTCATTTCCCAAAGAAAATTGGGGAGAGGTTGCAGGAAAATTTGTTGAATGAAAAAAAGATGTTTTTCTTCTGAGCCATGCTGAGGTGTATGTTGTTGAAGAGGTTGGGTTTTTTCCTTTTTTTGTTGTTGTTTTGAGGGTTTATTTTAAGTCGTGTATTGCTCAGGGAGGAACCTGAAGAACTATTTTCTCTCTAATGACAAGTTTACCCAAACTCAGCAATTCCCCGCTCCCTGCTGGCTCACAGACTGGTAGCCCTGAAGACATTTATGGCTCTGCAAGAAATTCTTGCTATCAGACTCCAAGGACAGCACGACTCAATAAAGACAAGCTATCACATCCCACCTGGAGTGATCCTGGGGAGGCAAGGGAAGCCAGGCAGGAGCGGGGCAGGCAGCAAACAGCATCAACGACCTTCACTGAGGTGAGTCCCCAGCAGCAACTGGGAATTTCTCACCCCAACCCCACAACTTTGGAAGAGCATCATCCCACTGAAAACAGAAGAAAGGATGGGGAACCCCACAGCATGGAAAAGATGGGTGAGCAACTTCCATACGGGATGACAGACCATGGGGGTTTCTGCAAACCTGTTGGTTTTCATTTTCTAACTGTTCTTCTGCCAAAATACGACATTGTTTCTGTTAGAAAAACCTGTTACTTGAGTCTCTTGGTAAAAGTTCATGCTCTTAGGTCCTACAGGTAAAACCTCAGGGTCAGAGTTTCATCGGGACGTGAGGATCCACTCGGTTTTTGGGCTCTGGTTTGAGCATCATTTGGGACCAACAATGGCCTGGGCTTCTCCTGCTCCGAGACAGCACCCTGGATCACCTGCTTAGCAGGAAGGGGAAGGAGCACTGGGATTTCACAGCGCTGGAGCCAGCAGCAGCTCCCAAAGCAGCCACAGGGATTCTGCACAGCCCTTCCCTGTGGTCACACCAAGGGGCTGGGATCACCTCCGTGCTTATTTATCCTATGCCAACAGCCTCCTCTGCTCAGCTCCAGGACGTAGGAACTCCAAACTCCCTTAGATTGGCAGCAAGTCGGTGTCTTAGCAGCCCTGCCTGGAGCAGGTAGGCTCAGAGCAGACACTTTTCCAAGGGGAGGAGTAACAGGCAGAGCTGCTGGACCCAGTCACAACAAGGGATCCCTGTTACAGCTCAAACTGCAGCCCAAAACATCTTCCCCAGGTTGTTGGGGGATGCCAGCTGTGCAAGTGGATTTCGGAGAAACAATCAACAGCCCACGGTCCAAAGGAGCAAATTCAGAGTGTTCCTCCAGCCCTGTTCCAGCCACTCATTGCCATTCCAGTCCAAGGAGGGTTTGTGCCAGACCTCAGGCTGGGGGTGTCCAGGAACCCTCTGACTACTGTCCCTGTAGCCCCAGCTGTGAGCAAACCATCCAAACCCAGCAGGACTGGGGGGGCTTTGTTTTTGTCCCCCCTCCCCTTGCTTTGGGATGAGAGGAGCTTTATAAAAGACTTCCGCCCAATCTCCCTGCCAAGCGGACATCGCCGG
>VZTG01001246.1:256547-315609 GCA_013397845.1 Melanocharis versteri | reverse complement strand
AAGAGCGCCAGCAAAAGGAAAAGAGAAACGGGGAAAAAAAAAAAAAAAAAAAAGGAGAGATCTGTGATGTTTGCTGGAGGAAAAACCCACTCATTTGTTTGGACGAGGATTCTCAGCACGTACAATCTCAGGAACAAAAGGAGACGCTTGTTCTCCGCCGTGTGTGTGGGAAGAGTCCTGTAAATATTATGGGGTGTTTGTGCTGTAGAGATAATGTCCAACCCACCCTCAGAAACTGCCAGCACCCCCAAAATCCCTGCTGAGGGGTCCAGCCCTCGCACAGCCCCACAGATCCGGACCCTGAGCCCTTCCCTTTATATTCAGTAGCAGCCTGTTCCAACAGAAGTAACCGCAACGATAAAATTCCTTGGGGAAGAAGTTTTGGGAAGAAGCACGGCTCCATCTGACCTTGCTGGTACTCAACAAGATGTAGGTCAAATATTTTAATTGCCAAGTCACTAATCCCCCACGCGCAGCACTCCAATATTTGCACATCGCTGCGGACTCACTGCCTTTGGAAGCCTCGGGGGGAAAGAAAGAGCAGCTGGATTGATGGGGAAGCAATTCCTGCTGAAACACAGCGCTGGATACAACTGCTTGGGATGAATGGCTGTGACTGCAGGGAGAAGGGAGAGGAGCAGGGGGGAGTTGCTGCTCCACCAGCTGCATTTCTAGCTGGATTCAAAGCTCTTCCCACCTTCCCAAGGCAGCATCCTTCAGCGGCGGAGCACAACTGTCCCAACTGCGCAGGCAGCACACGAATGCACCCTTCAAACCTCCCCCCTCCCATCGCTGCTCGGAAACTCGGAGCAAGACAGGCATTTTATTTTGATGAGGAATCAGAGGATGAAGCAGGCGTGAGTGCCTGCGAGCATCTCCGCGCCTGCAATGCAGCCACCTCCAGGCTGCAGCTCGCTGACACCTGAGACTCCTTCGGCAGGCACAGGAGCAGCAACTGCCTCGGTCCTCCCCAAGGAGTCTGAAGAGACGGAGTGTAATTACCCGCGATGGAATTTGACTCACACACACACAAAAAAAATACTACAGCAGGAATCGCCACTCCTGGGTCACACGGGGACAAGGAAGAGGACCCTGAACTGCCAGGTTCAGACCCTGCCATCACCAGCTGCCACGCTGCCTAATCCAGTTCAGAAATCTATCATGGAAATCTTCAAATTAGCTCCATTTTCTACCCCCTGCTGCCGCTGGCGTCCTGCTCTGGAGTTGCCTCCTGAGGATGCTCCACTCCAGGTATGCCCACCTCAGGGTGGGCTTCCCCACGTGTCAGGACACACACAGAGCCCCACCTTGGGGCTGGTTTCCCAGTTAGGCACAACCAGCATTAGCTCAGTGACAGCATCTCCAGAGAGGAAAGGAAACGGGGAGGGGGCAGTGGGATATGTGGTGTGGAAAACCTCACATTTTCAGGTCAGAATTAAAAGGCCAATTACGTTATAATCTCTCAGGTATGGGAATGGTCTCTCTCATTCAAACAGAGCTTACCAAGACACGGCCCTGGCCCAGAGCAGTGACATTGCTGCAGCCCCGAGCACAAATGGGAAATTCTGATGAAGACAGAGGTTGCATCATTAAAACGGAGTGAGTTGAATTCTGCCCTTACATCTACCCCTGCAAATCCCGGACAAAAGATTTTCCAGATTACGTATGCACATTCCTTTCCCTGCTGTCCCATTAAATAACACACAGTGCCCCTTTCCCAGCGTACACCAGAGCATCACCCCAGGCATGCAAGAGGCAGGTCCAAAGCTTTGGGGCCCTGGGCTATCCAGGGAAGGAGATGCCCTGGGGAAAGAAAAGAGTGTGGGGCTTTTTCCCCCCCATTTTCCCCAATTTTCAGAGAGGATGAACCTTTGTTTTTATGTGGCAGAGAGAAAGCTCAGGTTGTGACACCAGCAGCCCACTGGATTTGATGCACAGCAAAAGGAGTTGGGTATTTTTCCTTGCCTGCACTAGAAACTTGGGACACAACACTGTCTGCTGGGGCATCACATGGACACACTTCATATTCAGTCTTGCTTTCACAAACGAGAAGAAAACTTTGATTTTCACTGGTTTTCCTTCTTAGACTCAGTCACACAGGAGAGCTTTCCCCAGTTTTGGGACCCAGGAGCATGGAAGAAGCTGGGGTACAAGGCTGGGGTACCAGGCTCATCCCCCTTGTTTGCTCCATTCCCCCCACATCTGGCCACTGGGAAGGGAGCTGTTTGTGCAACTACTGCCCAAAGCCCATCCCATGGAAAGCAGGGGACAGGTTACAGGGGATGCTGGCCTCTGGAGCAGTGCATGAAACTTCAGTGAGTCCCACAGGGACAATTATCAAGTGGGGGAGTCAGTCTTCCCAACCCAAAGCCATTAGTTACAAAACAGGGAAGAAGGCTTAAAGCTCTTATGTTTGAACATGTTAGCTCAGCCCTTTAGGGAACTCCTGATGTGCCAGAGCATCTAATCTCTGCAAATCACTTTTATTCAGCCTTACTCTGGGTTTTCCTTTTTAATCAACTTAATCTTTATTCATGAGGTGTGTTAGTGCATTACAGAAACGCCCAGATTCTGAGCATCAGGCTCAGGGAACGGAAATTGAGGAAACTTGGTGTTTGTTCCAGTCAGGGCTTAAGGTCTGGAGCAATTTATCTGGACTCGTGGCAGGCCCTAGAACTCCTCCATGTCCCAGCAGGGAGGAGGAGGAGGAGGGAAACAGCCCAAGTTCTGGGAGGACAAGCACTACACCCCAGGGCTGGCACGCGGTGAGCAGCACGTCTCATTGCTATATTTAATCAGAGAGGTCCCCGCTCACCCAACCTCGAGGACAGAGCATTTTTCTTATGAAAAAAAAAATTATAATAAAAGATTCTGTGAAATAAAAAAAATAAATTAAAGGGATCAAAGAACCGAGCGACCGGCGAGTGGCAGCAACATGAAGCAAAGAATAAAGGAAGCGTTAATGGGATTTCAAGGGGAGAAGGAGGGCAGGAGGGAGGATTTGCTCCCAGAGAGAGCAGAGAGCTGCAGTGCCAGGACCCCATGACCTGTCCCACATGGGGTCAGACCCTTATCCTGATCCATCCCCCCTCAGGCAGAGTCTCACGAGGCACCTCTAAACAGGGATGTCGGCAGAGCACGGCAGGACGGAGCAGAGCCTGACACCCAGCACGAGCTCCTGGGAGCAGCGCTGGCATTTCTGTTTCGAGAAGGCAGGAACAATTTCAGTGCCTGCTTCCCCAGAAGCAGAGGGCCATCATTTGGGGGTTGCCAAGAGGGGCTGAGCAGGACCCCATCCCCACAAATCAGCCCCAGAGCACCCCCAGTTTCCCCAGCGCAAAGAGCAGCTCAGCAGCCTGGAGTGCCCTCACTCTCATCCTCTGAGGATCAGCTCCCCCCCACCATGATCCAAAGGAACTAATGGGATTGTAATTCTTCTAATGAGCTGTAATTAATTAATTACCCTGTTAGCACAAGAGCTTTACATTTTTTGGCAAGCACGGTGCAGTTTTGTAGCTAGAGGGAGGCTCTTCCCCAGCACCATCAGGCTCCGATCGTGGCTGCCGACGAGCTCATTTCCCTGCACCTCAATCTGACACAGCTCCCTTTGGGAAAGGACCTTGGGAGCAGCCACAGCTCGCAGTTCTCTCCCAAATTACAGACAACCACGGCACAGACATTCATTCAGAGGGATCACAAACATCTCCTCTGTCAGTCCCTCGAGAACGTCCATCCCCTCTGGCAAACTTAACCAGACAAACACACCACGGGCAGAGAGCAAGAGATACCGAGACCCTCCGTGGTCCCTGCAGAGCAGGAATATAACGTGGGAAATTCCAAAAAGCACTAAGAATGAAGCCAGAGCAGTGTCTGAGCTGTGTTGCTCAGCACAGCAGCCCTGGGATGCTCGGATCCACGCTGCGGCCTCCTGCATGCCCGGGATGCAGGACTGCACCCCTGCACAGCAGCCACCTCTTCCAGCTTGGCTTCTCCATTACCTCCACGCTTAATAATTAAAGCATCAGTGTAAAGGCATTAAAGTTTCAGGGACTGACACGTTCAGAGCAAGGCGAAGGGCTCGGGGATAAGGCAAGTGCTGCTGCTGATTAACCCTGAACAGCTCAGTCCGTGAGGAGCAGGTCCCTGCCCCTCCGCCCCCATGGACAAGCCCTTTTCTCCTCACAGATCCTTTCTTCCCAGATCTGCTTTCCAAGAGCATCCACTCCAGCCTGTAGGGGAGATTTGCTCATCATCAGGTGTCTCTAAAAAAATCCTAATAGAGGCGGGGGGGGGCTCTTCCCAGGGAGTGCGGCTTTTTATAGAGCACGCGGCTTTGCGCGGAGCCAGCTCCGAGCAAGGGTTACCAGGTACCTTTGGCTGGCTGCGGAGGCGGAACAGGAGGGCTTTCTGCAGGAGCAGATGGAGCTGCCGTGCCTGGGAGCCAGCCCAGCCCTGCTGCGGTGACAGACTGTCCCACGCCACCTCCCCCGAAGATGCTGCCCTAAGACCCCCCCTCTGTGGGATTTGGGGGTGGCGCCGAGGGGCTGAGCACAGGCACAGCTCATCCCACCACCCCCAGATCCCACACCAGGCAACCCCCGTCCAGCATCCAAACCACCCCGCTTGTTTCCTCCCGTTTATAACCAGCAGGCTGGGGAGGAGGATGCCTCTCCTCTCATTAGGTTGAGCTGGGCAAGAATGCACCATCTTCTCTCTAATACTCACACCAATTAAGCTAATTGCATCCCCCTGAGTAGCTGATGCTGGTTCCCTGATCACACAGCCCAGGGGTTCTGGGTCCTCTGCGCTTTGGGGGTTCTGAGCCCCTTGAGAGTAGGATGGAATCCCCCGGACAGAACTCTTCAGACACAGTATTTGCTCCTGAAAAATCACTGAATCCAACCAGAACCCATAAGGTCGGGAACAGAGCTCATCCCTCCATGGAGCAGCAGAGATTTGGGGTTGGTGGAGCCCTGCCCGTGGGGTAGCAGGGCCAGGAGAGATTTGGGGCTGAGAACGCGGGCAGGAGTGCTCAGACAGCCCCTTCCCTTCCTGCATCTCCCCCAGAAATGAAATGCAGTTTGCATTGGGAAGCGCGGCTGAGCGGGGCCATCCGAGCCCCGCTGGGTGTGCCAGGTCATCAATCCTCCGGTGACACCGCCCGGGCCCGGGCACAACTGAGCATTACCTTGATTAAAAGAGATGGGTGAACGCAGCGCTTGGTCCCAGCAGCCTCCCACGAGAGCCAGGCAGGACTGTCCCCCGTCATCAGCTCCCCGAATCACGGGTGACAGCGGGAGCCTGCTGGGTCCCCAGGCACCCGCTGTCTGACACTCCCAGGGACCGTCCCTCCTTGCCCGGCAGCCAGAGGTTGTTCCACTCATTAATCCAGCATCTACTCCTCTGAGGATGCTCCTGCCCTTTCAAAGCTTCTCCTGCTTTGTCACCTGCCTTTTCAGGCGCTGCAGACACAAAAGACCCTGTTCTCTGTGCAGTGCCACCAGCCAGGTGCAGCAGCACCCCTGGGCACAGCCCTGGAGTGGCTCTAATGATGCCACAGGTCACCCTCTTCTTCTACCCCCAGGTCGTTGTCCCCGTTTCCAGCCTTGTTTCACCACTTTTGTATTTCAAAGGGATTTTTGGAGAAGTTTCTCTCATGGCAATATTTTCACACAATCCCAGAATGGTTTGGGTTGGGAGGGACCTTGAAGCTCATCTCGTTCTAACCCCTGCCATGAGCAGGGACACCTTCCACCATCCCAGGTTGCTCCAAGCCCCATCCAGCCTGGCCTTGGACATTTCCAGGGGTATAAATGGGACGCACAGGGATGTCCTGCTGCAAGGTCACCTTTCTCCCAGACCAGCCCTATTTGTGCTGGTCCCTCTCCTTCACATTTCTGGAAGCTGCAGCCGACTCCCACAGGGAGCCTTCCCAGGTCCCTTCTCCTGCTTGTGTTGTTCTTGCACCTGCTTTAGTTTGCTGAGCACTAAATATTTTATTTATCACCTCTCTGAAAAGTTACTGGGGAGATTTCCCAGAATAGGAAATAATCAGAGCTGTAAGCTGCTCCTTGGGGTGCACCAAGCCCAGGGATGGTTCCAACCATCTCTTTAGGCGTGCTTTGAATGTGCTTTTTTATATCATCATTATCCCTTTTGATTTGGGTCTTTGACCAAGCCATGACTTGTGCTGCTTCAGTGGCACTGCCAAGATCTTCTCAGCCATAGGGAGGGTGGTGATCCCTGGGGCTGCTTGTCCACCTCTGCTTTTTTGGGGATGTGACGCTCATCCCCCAAGCACCGCGGGAGGTGGCAGGACCCTCGGGATGGCCGAGGACATCCAGCAGCAGGGATGGCTGCAGGGAGGAGAAGCCAGGCTCGTGTCCCCGAGCGTGGTGGCCCCACAGGCCGCCCAGGCTGCCCCAGTTCCCCGTTCCAGGTGTCAGGATGACAAAGCCGAGCCCAGCTCGCCAGAGCAGGCGCAGCACCCGGCAGCTCCCATAATTAATGGCACCGCCAGCACTTCCCTGCTGGGCCATGAATAAAACATCGTTGCTGAGGACCCAAACTTTGAAAAATCTCTCCTTTTTTTCCCTGTTAATTATATTTGTCGGGACACTGTGCTTTTATTATTGTCTCCTGCTGCTTCATCGGGGGGTGGAAGTGAGTTTGGGGCCGCTTCCTGCAGACTGGCACCCTGTTTCCTAGAGGGATGGCATAACTGCCAGGGAGATTTCCCACCCCCCCAAATCCCCTTCCCTCCCTTTGGAAAAGCATCCACCTCTGCATCTTCAAACCTGCTGGATCTCTAGATTTGCTACAACCATTGGATTTTTTGGCATTTCTGGTCTTTCAGCATCCAAGAGCCTCTCCTGGAAACCAGCCTCACCAGACCCTTTCCATCTTGCAAATGTTTTTGCTGCATATCCAGGCTATGGACGTGGAACTCTCCGTGTTCCTCATGAGGATGGGACTGTAGCTTGTCCCTGACCCCCTCAGTCCAGAGAAGGAGGGACAAGACAGAGGGGCATGTAAGCCAAGGGAGCCCACGCACTTCAGATTAATTCCTGGCGTGAGTTTCAGCACATCTCCCTGTCTCGATTTCTCCATTTCTCTATAAAATCCTCTAAAGGCAGTGCAGGTTTTTCCCTACCTGTCTTTGGCAGCAGATGCTCACAGGGCTGGGAACAGCTCAGGGGGAGAGAGGCTGCTCACAGCTCCGGCTCTCAAACCAGACCCTGAACATTTTCCTCTGCCTGCCCACCCTGCCATGGCTTAGATACGTATTCCCTCCATCCCAACTAACAACCCATCATATCCATCCACGCCGTGCCTGCAGCATGCGAAGATTTGCACTCCTGAGTGATTTTGGGAGGCTGAGCCCATGTTTGTGCCACAAGCCCATCCCACCCCACAGCTCCTGCAGGGAGAGCAGCTCCCATCACCGCTTGGCTTGGGAATGGCAGCGATGTCTGAGCAGGAGAGGGATGTTGCCTGCACATATCCAAGCCTGAGCATCTCCCTCCGTGGAGAAAGGTGAAATTCCACCCCAGCTTTGCTGGCTCTGAGCCAGGAGCTGCATTAGCAGGGCTTTGCCAGGCCGGAATCAGACTCAAAGCCAGGTACTGGCGTTGCAGAAGTGTCTCAGCCACCCAAAAGTGCTGCCACTGGCAAGAGAGGATGATTCCCTGCCCTGGGCAGAGGCACCAGGAGCTGAGCTCAGGGCTGTGCCATGCTGGGATGCTGCAGCACCATCCCCTTGCAGGGGGCAACAGCCAGGACCTGCATTTCCACGATTCCCAGGTGGTTTTGAGCTGTGGTTCTGCAGGTCCTGGGCGGGGCTGGGTACCACAGCTCTGCCCACAGCCTCCCCAAACGAGGGGGACCTTCAGCAGAGGCCGGGGCTCTGGGACACAGCAATTTCCTGCCTGAGCAACAAGCTCTTTGCTGCTCGGATCCTCTGCCAGCCAATTTTCTCTCCCTGGGCTCCTTCCAGCTCGGCAGCCCAGCCCCAGCACGGCACAGGGATGCAGCCAGCAAGCAGCACACCCAGCGTTTTTGGGATGGATGCAGCACTGGCTCAGCCCAGCCACCCCATCCTGCAAAGTGCCTTCTCCTTCCCTCGCATGGCCCAGGGGGCTGGTGGCCTCCTCTGCCTGTCCTGCCGTGCTCCTGTCTTCCTGAAGGCCCTGGAAATGTTCTGCTCTCGCTGAGATCTGTGCTGTAGCTCTCACGAGCTGGAGTGGAAGTGCTTGAAGTGCTCTCAAGGGGAAGAACTGGCACCTTTAGCACTGGGAGGCAGAGTTGCATCCACTCGTACATGCTAAGGAGGCGTCCTAGGTTTTTTAAGAGGGGTCCTGCAGAAGAAAGGGATCTTCTCACAGCTTTGTCGCCACAGTGAAAGCCTAAAGCAAATAAAGGAAATCGATTCTGCCGAGGTGGAGAGGAACTAAGGAGAGAAAAATGAAAGCAATCTCGACGGGACCACTAAAAATCCCCTGGCGCTCTCCAGCAAAGCAGAGATTAGCAGGAGGGTTTGCAGCCATGCTGGAGGCTGGGACTCAGATCTGCTGCTGAGGTTTTCCACAGGCTTGGGTGAGCAGCTTCATCTCATCCCATCCTGGGAAGCAGGGACAGTCTTCATTCCCCAGAAAAAAAATCTCCATTTAGTGGTGGTTGTGAGGCCCTTTGAGATCTCCCAAAGCAGGGAGAAGCCACAGGAAGGCAGAGTGGGGCATGCTGGGCTGCTGGGGAGCCATGGATGTGATCCATGCTGCTTCCTGCATTGAACTCTTCCCCAGATCCTTTCATGGGCCTCGGTTAATTGCTCATTTGATGTCTCTGGGATCTGCAGGAGCTCCTGGCTCCCCCAGCCCCATGCCCACCAGAGCATGAGGCTCCCGCCCCACCGAGACACCAATCCCCACCAAAACCAGCCCCAGGCCACACACCAAAGCCAACAGATTCCCTGTTGAGCCAGGGATTTTTACAAAGACAGTGAGATCAGGGCTTCCCAGTAAAGGCAAAGCACACACAGGGCACATGAGATGGGTCTCTGTGAAACTGGACCGTGTGATGGCCCAGGCCTTACTTCCAGTGGTGTCGAGGTGAATCCTTCCCTGTCTGAGTGTGCCAGGGCACCTCCCTTCATCTCCACAGGATGGAAATCAGCCTTTCCCCATCCTGGAGCCATGGCAAGGACTGGCCTTTGCTGGGCACTGGTACCAGGAGGCATCAAGCTTTCCCAAGCCCTCCTAACACAAAAAATAAAGAGGGATTTGACCCGACCAACAAAGATGGACCTGAAGCAATCCCAGCGGGAACATATTTTTATAAGCCAGGGCTATAAGAGAAAGGGCAGGAAACCTGACCCACCACAAATCACTCTCCTGTCACTTGCTGTAATCTAGAAATGTTCTATTAAAAACAAGAGCAGCCCCAGCTGCCGGCAGTGAAACAGAATTGAGGCCAGGGAGGAGGGCAGCTCAGGTTGGGATCTGGCTGCCAGGCAGGTGGAAGTCTCCGAGGCTGGGAAGTGCTGCTCTGATCTGCTGTGGTTTATAAATAAACGGAGCTGCCCGGCTCCGTGGCATCTGTCACCTGCAGCCAGCAGGTGTAGGTGGGGGAGACGTCTCCCTCCCTAATGGCTGTCTGGGCTCAGTCACAGAAGAGCTCAGGACAGAGCTCCATGTTTCCAGTTTGTCCCCAGAAATGCACTCCCCGGACAGGGCAGGGACAGGTGAGGTCTTGAGTTCTCAGTGAATGGGACCCGGTGCTAACGGGGTTGGGAAGTTGCCTCGTCTTGCCTCAGCTGTGGCCATGCTGCTGGTGAGCCCCTGTGACCACCACTGCAGCAACAAACATCAGCCAACAGTGATTCACCTGAAAAATGAGGTTCTGGGGCAACAGGAGCACTTTGCCAATTCAGCACAAACTGACGCAATAATTACCAGGGGAGCAAAAATAATTCAAGGGTATCCAAGCACTTGAGGGCTTCCAAAAGGTTTTTTTCTTGGGAGATGCAGATTCCCATTTGCTTTGAGGTTTTCTGGGTGAGATCTTTGACAGTATTTTAACATTTTCCATGTTTAGACCTGGCTGCTCTGGTCACAGGGCATGGAGCAGCTCAAGAGGAGGCAAGAAGCACCCGAGAGAGGAGTGGGAGCCTCCTCCCTCCCTCCCTCCTTCCCTGGCTCCATCAGGGTTTCACAACCACAAAACCTATTTTCCCACACCTCTCTCCCAACAAAACCAAATGTCCTGGACCACCTGCAGCTCCAAGCACTGGTCAAAAGATCTGGGGATCCCAGGAATCTCCCGGACACGGGAAAAGCCTGGAGCAGGGCGTGGCGAGGTGCTGCCACCCCAGCCCCCTGCTGCACCCTCCTCTGCGGCCGGTGCACACCAGCTTGCTCAAACAAAGCCCATCTGTGCAGTTTAATTACCAGATGATGTTTGCTCTGTTGCAGAAGCTGATTGGGTGATGAAAGTTTAAACAGGATGGAGAAGGGAGCACGGTGTCCTAGAGATGGAACACAGGCTTGTGGGTCCCACCCAGAGTCAGATCCCCACGGCAGCAGCCCTTGAACTCTGGACACTGTGAGCACCTCACTGGCACAGACACAGAGGGTGGGATCCCCAGAGAGCCACCAGCCTCAGGACAACCTGCCCTGCAGCTTGCAGGAGACACAAAACGACCTGTCTGTACACCGAGAACAAAATCCCTGCCAGTGCCCAAAAGTCCAGGGAGTCCTGTCAGAGACAGAGCCCAGCATGCTGCAAACAGCCCCCAGGAACAGGCATGGAAAAGCCTGTGGTGAGATGGGCAAGGACAGAGCAAGGAAATCCCTTTGCAGAAACAGTTCCTCCAAAAACAAACACCTGCTCTGGCCCTGCTGCCCAGCCGGGAAGAAAAGCCCTGCTTGGGGCTGGAGCACATTGCTGCACCCCGAGCTAGACCAGGAAACCACCCTGGGTCCCTTCGAGCACCGAGATAAACCCCAGGCCACCACATCCACTCTTCCCTTCACCGCTGGCAGCAGACAAGCCCTAGAGAAAAACACCCAAATCTGCTCCTGACCCTCCCAGGTCCCACGGGAGACAGCTGGTTCATCCCCTGCGCCTCTAGAACACTTCCAGCAGACATGGACTGCTGTAGATCACTGCTTTCAACCTCCAAATGACCCTTCCTGGCAACCAAGGAGCCTTCTGGACCTCGGTGGGAGGTGAAGTGAGGCTGGAGCAGCTGCACGTGTTCTCCCATCCCGTCCTTTCCCAACCCATCCCACCAGACTCACGCTCAGTCAGCTCCTGACACGGCTCCTGGAGCTCTCCTCTGGCTCCCACCTCCCAGGCACTGGTGGAAGAAGATCTCACCTCTTTGGAGCCAGCCCTCACCACCCTCCTCTGCTGCCGGGGCCCAGAGGAGACCACCACATCTCCACTCCTCCCGCGGGCGAGGCGGAGGAGCCGGGGAACGTCGGCAGCTCAGAGAGGACGTTTCCCCATGGATGGATCGAGAGCAGGGAAAGGACTGGGGAAGGAGGGGAACCTGCCTTCAAGCCAGCAACGCTTGCTCAACCACTGGTTAGTGGCTCCACAGGAAACACCTTGCCATGCTCACCTGGAAAGACATGTTCCTCGTGAGGCAAGGCCGTCAGCGGGCAGGGAGTGGACGGGAGGCTGCAGGAGATCCACCCCTTGGCACATGCAACCTCCTCCTGGCCACAGCTGGCGAGGAGAGGAGGCTGCCAGCAAGTCCTTTGTGCAGGATGGGGTCTGCTGTGGCCATTCCTGAAGGTAAAAGGGCTTTCTCATCCAGGACTAATCCAGCCTGGGCTTGCTCCAATGTGGCTCTGGTATCTGATGTTCTAATACACCTTCACGCTCCTCAGTTTTATTTTAGGCTGGAGCTGTGAGGTCACACATGAGGCTTTTGGAGAAATGCTTCTCCCTACCCATTCCTGAGCTGCTCCAGGACCAGGATCTGCAGGCTCACAGCACGCTCCAAGTCCAAGCTATGGCTGGTTAAAGCCAACAACGAGGCGGAAAAATGGAGGGACTGTGAAGATGTGTTCAAGCCCAGACTGGACGGGGCTTGGAGCAACCTGGGAGAGTGGAAGGTGTCCCTGCCCGTGGCAGGGGTGGGATGAGATGAGCTTTGGGATCCCTTCCAACACAAACCATTCTGTGGTTAATTCAGTTGCTCTGAAGTTTGCTTGACTTTTAGGACACGGACAAACCCTGGGAGTGTTGGGGGGCTGAGGGAAGTGGTGGGAAGGACCCCAGGCTTCACCACAAGCCCATCTGGACACCTCAGCACTAGAGAACCTCCCAACAGGGCTGGCTGAAGGCGTCACAAAGGGCTGGGGACAGCAGAAACCTGGAGCAGGGGCTTGGGACAACATCGTACCCAAACAGGTCTTGCCTACTTTGTGGAGAACAACCCAAACCCGCCTGCTGCAGTCATGGCAGAGCTTCTAGATGACAAGAGGTGACCACCCAGGCTCGTCCCAGCATGGAGCTCCTCCATGGCCACCCTCTTGCTGCCAGCTCTCACAGACAGCTCCTGGATGTGGCTGCCCTGCTCTGGGACACAACGCCCACGGCTCCACGGCTCTGCCACGGACCTCCCTGGGAGCACAGGGCACGGCAGAAGGCTCCATTCTCCAGCAGGAGAAGGTTACTCAGAGTAAAAGCATGTGCTCGTGTGTCACACAAACAAACACTGCGTCCTCCTCCCACCACAGTCCCTGCAGAGCCGGGCGGGATCTCCAGTGCTCGCCACAGCCACGCCACCCTTTCCCATCACACCCCTCCGAGGCAGCTCCACCACGTCCCTCAGAGCACAGGCATGGGCTGGAGGAGAGGAGACCTGCATGGACGTGCCAGGAGCCATCACATCCCCAAGAGATGGCTCTCTCAGCTGGCAGCAGCCTTACCTTGTGACATGGCACACGCCATCCTTCCCCCCGCTGTGCCATGATGGTGACAGATGCTCAGAGCAAAGCTGCACAGCTCCGCTGTCACCAGGGACACAAAGTCCCTGCCCATGATGAGGGGGTTGGGACTAGATGATCTGTCTTTAAGGTCCTTCCAACCCAAACCACTCCACGATTCTGTGACTCAAAGCCATTTTCCAAAGGCTGGCCTCACCCTCCCAGGTGTTGGGTACTTTCCATGCTCAGACCCCTCTTCAGATGCTGCTTCAAACAGCTTCTGGGTGGCTGAGCAAGGCCCACATCATCTGCCTTCCCACACCTCCATGAGGCCACACGCCTGCTCTGGTGCAGAGCCGTGGCTGCTCCAGGCTCAGGAAGGCGGAGACATTAAGCGGGAAAACACTGATTTTTCAAGGGGCTGCAACAACACAGGTGAAACAAAGCCCCGCTTGGGAGACCTGCAGCTCCAACCAAGCCAGGAAGCATTTCTTGCCAGCCACGCATGAGGGAAGGAGAGGAGGAGAACCAGGTGAAGCTCAGGATGAAGCATCGTCTGCCGCGTGGCTTTGCAGGATGTCACCAGTTTCCAGGCCCTGAGATGGAGATCTGCTCTGTGAACACACAAGGGCGTCTGGTGAAATCAAAGGGCTGTGGGCTCAGGGTGAAACACTCCCATAGCCATGAGTCAATCCGTAGCGTTGCTGTGGACAGGAAGCTGGTGAGTCACGGATCCCAGCCAGGCTGGAGGTGACCACCCAGGACATCCCTGTTATTTATAGCCACAACACCAATATGGGCAGAGAGACCCCAGCAGCTGCCCCCAGGCACGGACAACAGGGTGCATTCCCAGCACCTGCTGCCCTCATCTCATGGGTTCCCAGCCTGGATTCCCAACCCAGAGCTGGGTTCCCAGTGTGCTGGATGAGCCCCCTTCACACAGCTAACACCCTCCATCCAACAGCCAGTCTGTGCTAAAGCCATTGGTGCCTAAATACAGACCTTCCCAAGTCTCTCCCTCCATGGGTACCACCGTTGGAAAGGAACATATGGAAGAACAAGCACAGAGTTTGCAGAAGGATTTCTTACATAATTTATCTGTAAATCAAGTGGCAATAAGGAGATGCAGGAGCTCTTGGACGAAGCCTTCCTTCCACCTCGAAGGTTTGGCTTTGCTGGCTTTGCCAGCTGGACCCCACCTGGATGGCTCAGGATTTTCCTCCCGTCTCCACAGCCAGCCTTCATCCTCAGACTCATCCTCCATCCTGCTCTGCGCCCTCGCTTTGAGGCATTTGGGCTGTGCCTCACCAGCGGGGACGGAGCAGCTGCGAGCACAGCATGCGGAGCTGGGGGCCAGCAGCAGAGCTTGCCAAGAGATCCGAGGAGGGGCTGCTTGTGAGGAGCTGCCCTTTGCTTCGTGCCTCCCTCCCGACTGCGTGGTGCACTCAGCCAAATACCATTAAAGGTTTATCCACACGCTGATCAACTTATTTGCCTTCAGAGCTGGAGCGAGATCGCTCTCCGCGGGGAGGGGTGGTGGATGTTGCACCATCTTCCAAACCAACAGAGGATGCGCAGGCACTCTGAGCTCACTTGGCTGCGGAGGTTGGCCAGGACATTCTGGGAAGAAGTGGCGATGCCTTCAAAGTGGAGAATGGGTTGATAAGAGGGGAGTGGGGAGAGACATTTTAGCTCCTACTGGGTAATTATCACCCGTGGAAAGCTGAGGAGTTAACTGGTGGGAGGGAAATTACAACCTATAATAAAACCAATCTCTCCCAAATCCAGTCTCTTCGGTGCTCAGGAGTGTTTGGTCTGGTTCCAAGGCTCGGCTGCTGGAGGAGTTTGGAGAGGTCCCTCGACAGAGCTCCAACCCTCTGCAAAGCAGACACCACATCCCTTTTGTTCGGAGGAGCACAAAAACGGGGGACTCGTCAGGTGAGGGGCTGAAGGAAAACAAACGGCTTCATTCAGGAGAACCAGTCCTGGTGAGATGAGAAGGGACTTAATTACAGTAAGTCCCTTTACAGCAAAACTGCCAGGTGCTAAAAGACTTTTTAATTTAGCAGAGAAAGGCAGATCAACGCCAAGCATCTGGAAGCCGAAGACAGAGAAAATCCAATTAAAAATCAGGCAATGCTGCGAGTAGAACAAGCTATGAAGTGATGGATTATTCATTCCACGATGTCTTCAATTCAAGAGAGGGGTGGAATAATCGATCCTTCCAGCACTTTGTCTGTTGGTGACGAACGTTCCTGCCCAACTTTTGGGTGCATGCACATTCCACTGCGAGAGCCAGGCCCGACTTTGGCAAACTGCAAAGCTCCCATGGATGATGGAGGACAATCCACCAGCCCTACTAGGCAAGTTGTTTCATGCTTGGAGGCATTAATAACCCAGAACTAGCAGCCAACTCCATGGAAACCAACTGGTAGTCAGTGACAAGTTCTCCTGTTGCTATAGGAACAGGGCCCAAACAAATAAAAATTACCTATAATTTCTCCTCCCCGAAGTTCTCCCACATTACATTTCCATAGCAACTAATTAGCTCATTATTGATCCGAACCAAACCAGTGGAGGTGTGAAACAAGCCAGTGGACCAGTGGAAGTTGTCCTGCTGCCATGCCCAGCTCTGTCCTCTCTCGTGGTGAGCTGAGATGAGCCTTTAAGATGGTTTATGCTGGGTTTGAGAGGAAAGGCTTGAACACGAGGAGCTGAGGATCTCAGGGCTGGATTCCTCCACGCCTTCCCCAGGATACCTCCGATACAAACATCACTTGCTCCCTTCTATTTCCAGCTGTCACCTTACACCTCAGTTTCTTTTCGTCGTCATTCCGTTCCAGACTCTCCCCATCTCCTCCAGGCCCAGAGTTGCTCTGTTGGACACCTGCTTGTCTTGGCAATGTACTCTCATCCTTCTGGCCAGGATATTTGAGACTCTTGGCTTGTTGCTTTCTCCTGCACCGAGTCAGCACACTGCAGGGTCCTTGCAGGAGTCTCTTTTTCCTCATGGACACTCACAACTGCGGCCCTCCATCCTCCTCTGGCAGTTCACTGCCATAGGTCTGTCTCCACCCCTGGAAGTGTTCAAAGATAGATTGGATGCAGTTTGGAGCAACCTGTTCTAGTGAAAAGTGTCCCAGAGTTGGAACTGAATGACCTTGAAGGTCCCTTCCAACCCAAACCATTCTGGGATTCTCCGACCAGTGCATCCAAGGAGATTGGGTGCATTAAACCACAGGTCTGCACCATGCCAACAGCAACGAGGAAAATTAGCCACAGCCACCTGCTCGATGGGAAAAACTGCTGTAACACCTAAACCAAGGGAAACAGAGCTGTGGAAGGTCAAGGAGAGTTCAGGCAGAGCAGGTCCACCAAGCCTCTGTCCTGGGAACCTGCAGACTCAGGGCAAGGCTTGTGGTCTCATGCAATGGCAACGCCACACAACAGGGATTGGGGTTGTGTTGTGGACCCCCATCTTCTCTTCCCCATGTGCCCCGGGGTCAGCAGCACTGGCACTGGAACGGGGGACACGCGTCCCGCCAGCATCTCAGGGGAGAAGCTGAGGTCAGGATGGAGGATACTGCTTTCATCCCAACCTGGGGGGAAATTCCTGGTGTCTCAGGATCTCCAAGGCCTTCCCTGCCATGCCCCAGACCCTGCCAAGGACCAAGGGATGGAGGAGAGGCTGCTGCTTGCTCTTTCCCTCCTGCTTCGTTCCCCCCAAAATCACACACACAACAAACGCCCCATGAAACACTTGCTGACAAAAGGCATCAGGAGCAGGGGGCAGCACGGCTCTACGAGGAATATTCCCCCCATCCCGGGGGCTGCACTGCCAGTTGAATTCATGGAACTCACACATGAATTCCAGTAATTAATTGCTGCCACACACGTGTGCGAGTGACAGCAGGTGTGCAGAGAGCTGAGCCCACATCCCTGCACAGACTCCAGGCAGGTCGGGATGAGGCCAAGCCGGGTACCAGGAGTTCTTGGGGATGCTGGATTTGCTCCCACCTGCAGCAAGGTGGAGGGCTGTGCCAAGAAAATTGCCTTTTCTTAACCAAAACCAACACAACCTGCCGGGTGCAGCCCCCACTGAGATACCCAGTTAATTCACCCATCCCCAAAATGTGAGCTGACCCCAGAGTGGATGGAGCCCGGCTGCCGTGTCACTTCCCCGGTGTCTCGTAAGGACCAAGTGGCATCACGCGAGCCCCCGTCTCTCCTCCCTCCTCCACCAGCCCCGTTTCCACGTCACCCATGGGAATCTGATTATCAGCAAGATCTCTGCCACCGTCAGATGTGATCAAAACCACAATTCAATTAAATTGGATTGGATTGAAAGCAGAGGGTTTCACGGAGACAGGCACGCACACCCGGAGCGGGACGCGGTTCCCCAGGAAAGCAGGCTGGGGTCTGTAGGATCTGCAGGATGGTCACCCCAGGTGAAGGAAAAGCCAGGATGCAGTTCTGACCCTGGGATGAACTCCATCTTTTGGGGGCAGGAGCCTTTGCCAAGTCACTCATCCTCCTTCTGAAGGATCCTGGATAGAGTAAGGTGAGCCCAACCTCTCAAGACGCTTTTAATTCTTTCTCATCTTCTGAAATCAAATAAAATTCCAAATGAGAAACTTTGTCATCTGAGCAACAGAAGAGGAAAAAAAAAAAAACTAACCAACCAAATATGCCTGGAGATGAAAGGGAATTGTAGATGGATATTTCATCTCTTGCTCTTGCAACAAACGTGAACATAAAAAAGGGGAGAAACAAACAAAAAATCCCAGACACGGTTAATGAGCTTTGCATTTAAATGTGCCACCAATGTCACCGCACAGACGGTTCCTCCAAGGTCCCACTTTCCTGCTCACTCCAGACAATGGGTGTGGGACAGCCTCGGAGCAAATATTGGGTGAGATTAAATTCCACTGGTGTTTAGTAAATAAAACACGCATTTCGAGAAACCAGGAAAAAGTTTGTTAAATATTTTAGTACATCTGGTCTCCCCACCCGTACGCGGCCTTACAAAATGTTTTGCATATTTATTTTAGCATGCACTAGATTTATTTAAAAATAGCATCACCAGCACTGGAAACAGCCCACTTGCTTTTCATCTAGATCTTTGCATTGAATCAATGAATCCAAAATTAAACGAGGTTGGGTGAACTAAATCTATACAAGGACCTATTTGCTGATCAATACAGGAATGGATGCCTGGGATCTCTTTGCTGTGTGAAATATGAGGACTTACGAGAGAGAAATTGCTTTTGTTATTATATTTTTAAAAACATTTCAGATTTAATCTCCCCACATAAAAAAATTATTTATCGGAGAGATGCTTGGTCCTAAATAATTCATGCTGGTTGTATAGTACCCAGAAGACAGAAGACTCCTGTCTTCCATTCCTAATGAGAGGGAAAAACACCTCAAATACTTTTCTTGGATTCACTTTCATCACTGCAGGGAGATTTAACTCTGCTTGGCTTCCAGAGGGTGTCCTCCCCCAGGGGAGCAGAGCCCCCCAAATCACAGATAAACCACAACGTGCTGTGTATGGAAGGAGAAGAGCTTCAGACACGTCTGGAGGCCAAATTTTAGTCACCAGTAAGAGACACCTGGCTCTGGTATTGAGGTTCAAGGTATGACTTTGGTGACCAAGGAGCCAGAACAAAGAAGGGTCTCCTGAAGAAGCCATCTCAATATAAATAATACTATTTTTTATATAATATATATATTTATTGGCCATAATATAAAATCAGCCTCTCCAAAACAGGGTAGGGGTGAAGCCACCCTGGGGGCACCGAGCACTGAGCCCCCAGCAAAGCAGAGCTGGAAGAACAAAATCAACCCAGGCCGCCCCAGATGAAGCACATGAGAGACACGAGCCACAAAGGTCAGTGGAAGTCTCCCCTGGCTAAAAACGGGAACAGAATTGGGGCTGAAGTGCGTGGATTTGGGGGGGAAAAAAAAAAAAAAGAGAGAGAGATTGGCCTTTTAGCCCATCTTGGGCACAAAATTTGGGGCTGGCTTTGGGAAGTGCCTTGCACAGCTGTTTGCTCAGCCAAGTCCTTTTCTCCTAAGCCTGCTGCAGGAATTGATCCACCGAGGGCTGTACCTGCTCTGCTCTGAAGAAATCTGCATATCAGCCTCTTCCATGAATGAAAAATGCATGCACCGGTAAATCCGACGTGAAATAATACATCTGTTGTCAGCAGCCTTTTCCTTTTTTTTTTCCCCCGCTTTTCTCTTCCACAAGTTTCGCTAAGAAGAGACACATCAGCTGTGATAAAGTTGACACCACCAGCTCACTAATTGCTCCTGACGCTTCCCTGCTGCTTTGACGATGGATCGTGCAGAAACGCCCGCCCCGGACAGGCAGGGAGGGGTAAAGCCACCTCTGCGGGTTAATTCTGGGAGAAAAACCACGAGGAGGCTGCAGGGGCCATGGCAGGGAATGTCCCCGAGCTGCGGCGAGAACGGGGACAGGGGGGTGGCAGCGGTGTCCCACGAGCCCTGCGAGGTGCCAGCGATGGATTGGGGTCCTGCAGGGCTCCCTCTGAAGGAGAGGAGGAATGAGGAATAGCTGGCCCTGGCCAGATCCCAGGGGCAAAACTCAAGGATCAGTCGCAGCCCCAGCTTCACCTTGATCCCCCTGCATCATCCAGCGCTTCTCCAGGACAGGAGCCGGGCAAACCCCGAACGGGTTTGGGCTTGCTGCACCCTGGCCGTTTGCACGCCCACGGGAAGGGCTCCGTGGTGGGAAGGGCGCAGAGGGACGCGGTGCTCGGTCCCCGCTCAGAGCTGAGATGATTCCAGCCCTCCCACGGGCCAGGCAGGGCCAGCTCCCCTCGGCATCACCCCGGGATGCCAGGTGGGACGGTGACAGCGCCAGTGCCCGCTGTCCCCGCGCTGTCGCTGTCCCTGTCCCCGCGCTGTCCCTGTCCCCGCGCTGTCCCTGTCCCCGCGCTGTCCCTGTCCCCGCACTGTCCCTGTCCCGCCCCTGCGTGGCCCGCGATCAGGTCGGCAGCTTGCAGCGCACCCGAGCACGCTGCAAAGAGGCAACAGCTGCTTCCCGCTGGCCCAGATCGGCGATTTTAATTAAGGAGAAGATTTGGGGGAATCAAGGGGAAGATCTCTCCGAAAGCTGTAATTAAAGGAACTCAGGGTGGGGCAGGATGATGAGAAAGGACACGTCCTGCTGCTGCCGGGGCTCAGGGAGGGCAGTGAAAGGGGAGTGGAGACCCCCATCACGGCCCTGTGGAGCTGGCACTGCCCCCCCCTCCCAGAGGGGAAGGATCCCCCAAATGCAGGTCACAGAGGCTGCTCTGCACCCCCAAAAACAACCCTTCGGTCTTGGCTGAGGTGCCCCGCAGAGCAAGCAGGTGCTCCAGCCTGCAGCAAACCCAAATTCCTGTGGATTCCGCTCTGAGTTATGGCAAAGGCGAGGGCGAGGCAGGAGGGTCCTCACGGCTCAAGGTCCTGACCCCCAGCTCGCCGCCTGTGAGCCAAAAGGGGCCAAGTCAGAGCCCGGGAAGCCTTTGGGAGGCAGGGTGCAGTCAGCAGGATCCCCAGAGCACTTTCGGGCTGTCTGGAGAGGTTCTTGAAAAGAGGCATGGCACAAGTTTCAAAAAAAACCAAAAACAAAACCCACAACCCCTATGGAGAACACTGGGGTGAGAAAGAAGACAAGCCGGAGGCAGCACTGCCCGAGAAGTCCCAGTGCCACCGCTACCCCTCACACCGGCACAGCCCTGGGAGCCACCAGCACCTCTGCATCCTCCTGCCTTACCCCAGGCTCCCAAAATTCCACCCAACGCCGCTCCCCATCGCTCCCGCCCGGCTTTGCCGGGTCTGTGCGGAGCCAGCCCGCATCGATCCGCGGCAGCTGCTGTGTATTTACACAGCCATCACGAGCCGGCGAGGGCGGCGGGCACAGAGAGCATCCCTGGGGCAGCAGCACGGGAGCCAAACCCCTCCTGCCACAGCCAGGGCTCCCCGGCAGCCTTCCCAATCCACAGGCACATCCTGGGGGACCCTCGGGATCGTCCACCAGCTCCGGAACGGAACGGGACCTGTTGCAGGCGGTGATGTTCTGCAGAGCCTGTGCAGAGGGTCGGGATGACCTGGGAAACGCTAATTAATCGCCTCACTGAGGGGAGCAGTGGTGCTTGGAGCAGCCACCCACCACTTGTGGCATTTGGGGCAGCTTCGGACCCAAGCCAGAGCTTTTGTCTGAAACCTTGGGGTTTATTTATGAAATCTCAGCTTCAGTAAGGAGTGTATCACTCGAGGAGAGACGCGCGGCCCTGAGCGGGGAAGCGACACTGAGCAAAACACAGCTGATATCAAGGTAGCAGCTTCGGCTCATCAAGGTTTCCGTCTCCTCCTCCACCCCGAGCTGCTCCGAGATGTAAATGAAGTGCAAAAGCCACCCTGGCTCGCCAGGCTCCTCTCAGCCCCCCTGCCCACGTGCCTGCAGCGCCCGCCGCCGCTCCCGGCGCCTGGAAACAAACAGCCTGTTCCAGCTCCGCTTGGTATTTCCAGAAAGGTTAACGCAGCGTGAGAGGGGCCAGAGCCACCGCTCGCGGGGCTGGAAAGGCTCCCGGCAAACCCGCCAGGGGACCGGGGCTCCCCGCGGGGCAGGTGACCTCCCCGGTCACCCCCGAAGCGCTGGCGTCAAGCTTTGGTATTTTCAGGCTTTGCGCTGCTCAGGCTTCCTTCTCCCACCCCCACGTTCCCCCCACCAGCATTCCCGCCGCTGAAAAATCAATAGGAGTTTCAAGCTGAGAGGGAAGCCTGGAGGTTGACATTCGCTGGGCGAGCCGGGAGTTTTCCCCCTGGTTTGGGGCTCCAGCAGAAATCAGCCCGGTTTTCCAGCACCCCGTTGATGGGGAGTTGCTGTTGGTCCCGTGCAATTCCCAGGGCATGGAGCAGCAAAGCAGCTGTGCGTGGACCAGTGGCACAACTCACTCTGTAAATACACACACTCTGGGGCTGGGTGTGCAAACCAGGCTGCTGGGACAGGCAGAAAGTGCTTGGAGATGTTTCGTCTAAGCCAGCGGTAAAAACAGAGCAAAACGTAGAAGCTCAGACTCAGGGCTGACCAATTATCCGGGGGAAAAGGCAGGGCACCAAAACACCTGGATACCGGTGGTTAAACCAGAGTTTGAGCTCTCCTCAGCTCAAAACGACCCACGTACCTTTCTGTTTGAAGAGGAGAGCTGGGAGACATCCCCAGCAGCTCCTCATGGGCAGCAAAGACCTTCTCCACCCAATGCACCTCACTTAAACCCTTCCCTCCCGGCTGGGCTGCACTGGTCCCTCCGGGTGCCAGCCGAAACGATTTTAGAGCCTGTGGCTGGGCCAGGAAAGGCTGATCCATATTCTTGAGGCCTCATTGCTATTCTGCAGCTTCAGCTCATTAGTGCTTAGGTGCTACAAGAGCTTTGGAAGTTTCTGGGTGAGGCAGCTATTAGGGGAGGATTGAACACGTCTCGTACAAACCCCTGGCCTGGGTGAACTCGCTAATTTACACTATCGAGCTACACGGTGCCCACAGGCCACCTGAACCAAAAAAAACTACCCCTGTCCTAGATACGGGCTCAGCCACCGTCTGGAAAAAAAAAAAAAAAAAGAAAAATTAAGCAAAATAAATAACCCTCAGCCCCAGAAAACTGGCTGCATCATCACACCCCCTGCTAATCCATTAGCCAGCCCTCCTCCGCACACGGCTCTTAGGAACAGCGTGAGCTCCAGCTCAGGAGCTCCTGGAGAGAACCACCACAGAACAGAAGCACAGAACGGTTTGGGTTGGAAGGGACCTTAAAGATCACCCAGTTCCAGGCCCTGCCATGGGCAGGGACACGTTCCACTATCCCAGGTTGCTCCACGCCCCGTCCAACCCGGCCTTGGACACTTCCAGGGATGGGGCAGCCACAGCTTCTCTGGGCAACCTGTGCCAGGGCCTCACCACACTGACAGCAAAGAATTTCTTATGTGTATCAAACCTTTATTTTCCCCCTTTCAGTTTGAACCCGTTACTCCTTGTCCTACCACTACAGTTCCTGATGAACAGTTCCAGTACAGTTCCAGTATGACCAGTACAAACACCCACACTGTACTGGGGGAGCACGCTGGGGTCTGCCCCTTCAGAAGGACTGCTCCCAGCACGTGTTCTCAGCACAGGGCAGGGAAAGCTGCTGGCCCTTCGTCTGAGGAGGACTGAGCTGCTGCAGCCCTGATGGTCCCCATGTCCCCTGCCTGTGTTGGATGTGCTGAGTTTTCCCTTCTCTGCAGCAGGAGCTGGGTCCTTCTCACCCAGGTTTGGGCACTGCCTGTTCACACCTCGTGACAGTCCCATGGGGAAGTCGCCAGGCAGAAATAACCTCTTTTTGCCTCTGTTTGAGACAAATGAGGAGAAAAAAACACCTTTTCTCCTAATAAGGGAACTCAAAGTGATGAATTTTCCACCTCTCCTGAAGTTCTTTCCTCGGAGGCACTGATGCATTTTTAATGGTCTCGATGTAGCTATTAAGCTGGTAATTGGAACAGAGCAGACTCCAGCTCCCGGCAGGTTGGGCCCCCTCCAAGACTGTCCCCACACCACACGGTTGGGTGTTCCTGGGGTCCCTGCTCTCCCCAGCACTGCTGAACCCCCTCGGCCCCATTTCCGGGCAGAGCATCGCCACCAAGATCCCAAGATCCCGGTGCTGGAGGGACCCGGTGTCCCCGGCCCGATCCTGCCTGGGGATCAGAGGGCTGACAGGGAAAATATTTGGGACGGGAGCTGTATCCTTGCTCCCAGTCCTCAGCCAAACCTGCAGCTCCCCCGCGGGGACGATCCCCCGGGCCCCCCTGCCCTAATCCCGGCCACGCACCCTCGAGGGAGGGCTGGGAGATGCCGAGGGGGGTTCACAGCAGGTTGGGATGGAAAGGGGGGAACTCCGCCGGGTCCTGCCGCCGGTGGAGCTCATCCCACGGGTTTGGCTCATCCCGCGGGGTCCCGGTGGATGCTCATCCCCGCGGGTCCCGGTTCATCCCCGTGGATCCCGGTTCGTCCCGCGGGTCCCGGTTCATCCCCGTGGATCCCGGTTCGTCCCGCGGGTCCCGGTTCATCCCCGTGGATCCCGGTTCGTCCCGCGGGTCCCGGTTCATCCCCGTGGATCCCGGTTCGTCCCGCGGATCCCGGTTCATCCCCACGGATCCCGGTGGATATTCATCCCTGCGGATCCCGGTTCATCCCCACGGATCCCGGTTCATCCCCGCGGGTCCCGGTTCATCCCCGTGGATCCCGGTTCGTCCCGCGGATCCCAGCTCATCCCCACGGATCCCGGTGGATATTCATCCCCACGGATCCCGGTTCATCCCCGCGGATCCCGGTCCATCCCCACGGATCCCGGTCGGTCCCGCGGGTCCCGGCGCCGGGCGCTGCCTCCCCCTCGCGGCCGCGGGCAGCGGGTGCTGCCCCGGGACCCCCGGCTCGAGGGGATCCCCAATCCATGGGGAGCCTCCCCCTGCCCCAGAAGCCCGCACCGCCACCCTCCTGCCCGGCCGCACGAGCAGCAGAACCCTGGGCAGCCCCTGGCAGCGCTCCCGGCGTCCCGGGCCTGAGATGCTGCTTTGGGGTTCCCGGGTTGGACAAGCCCCAGACTGGGACCAGCATCACTCCACAAAGTACAGAAGTAGCAGGATCCCTCCCCAGGCTGCCGCCCCCCAGTCCCAGGGGAGCTGCTCCAGGGAGCCCATTCCAAGGGTCACAGCTCGTCCGATCCCCAAATCAGGAGCAGCATCCCCCCACCCTACAAGGAGAAAGCAGGATCCCCCTCCAAGCTGCTGCACCAAACAGGCCCCAGCTGATGCTCAAACAGCAACAGGACAAGCAGCGGGTTTGAGGGTGAATTTTATTGGAAACAAGGACGGGGGATGAGGGGTACAGACCATTCCCAAAAGTACAAGGGGAGAGGGGCTTCCAATGCAGGTCAAAATCCTCGCCCACCTTAAAGCCAAGCAGGTTCTCCCCAGGGAACTGCCATTGCAGAGGGAACAAGGTGGGACAGGGAAGCAGGGAGGTGAAAAGGGATGTGGGATTTGGACAGGTAAGACCTGTGTTGAATGAAGCAGAGGAGATGGCACAGGGAGGTGTGGGGTGTTTGACTCCTCAGCAAAGCTTCAACTCATCCACAGGGGCCCAAGCCCACCCCAGAGCCACCTCCCCTCTGTTTGAAAGGGCAGATGCTCCCTTTTCCCAAAATACAGAAATCAGGACTTTCTCCAGGAGGAGAAATGAAAAAAAAAAATAAAAAGCATGCAAAAAAAATATTAAAAAATGAACACCATTCCCCAAAGCACCAAAAAAAAGGTGAGATAAAGGAAGGGGAAAGGGGTCGAAACAAAGAGAGAAGGGAAAAAACCCCAAAAGCTCAACTCAAAACAAAAATAATCCTAAGTAACCAACTATGAAAAAAAAATACAATTGTACATCTCAACAGCAAAGCTGTCAAACCAAGCGGGTACAGGTGAGTGTCGGGTGGTTTGCAGAGCACGATGAGGAGGAGGGAGACGGGGAGAACATCAATCACTTCCTCATTTTCCATCCAGAGGTGGGCTGGGGGCTCAGGGTCGAACCAAAGCTGAGCAGGGTTTGTGCAGCTCTACCGGGGCTGCTTCCCTCAGGGTTTGTTGACTCGGGGAGGGGGATCAGAGGGATGGCACAGGGAAAAGCGTGGCTGGGTGATGTGCCAAGGGCTGAAAACCATTTGCCCCAAAGCAGCTTTCCCAGGAGCAGCTCGTGGGGATAGCTGGTGTGGAGCACCCCAGATCCCAGGCAGGGCATCCCCAGCACCACATCAAACCCTGGACTGCAGGAGGGGGGATAATGAATTTAAGGGGACATCGTTCTTCATTGAGGGGAACCCTGAACGCTGGAAATTCACCCTGAAATCCAGACCTCCAGGGCATGAATTTCAAGAATAACGTTTTTAAGAGATACAGTTAAAAAATAGATGCATTTCTTTAAAAAAGAAGAAAAAACGAAAGTGATCTTAGGCCAGAGTGTTTTTTAGTGACCCCTTCCCCACCTGCCCAAATTTAGCCAGAAAAATGTTATTCCACCAGATCTGCTGGCCACATAGACATCCACACATTCATCATTGATTTAAAAATATATAATATATATAGAGCACACATACACACACACAAATATATATTAGAAAAGGGGAAAAAAAAAATTCCTTCGGAAAAAACTCAATTATTTAAAAAAAAAGAAACAAAACCAAAATCCACAGCCGGTGCGTTTATCCGTGATCATGTACAGTAGAAGCCAGAAACCCCTCCTGCTCCCCTGGCTCCTCGGGCTGGGAGCGTGGGGAAACACATCAGGTTTTCACAGTGGATTTGTCAGCAGAGAAGGAACTGCTCCTCCCTCCTCCCACACAGAAGGGCTTTAATTTATGGCGAGTTAGATCAAACCTAGGAAAACACGTTACAAAGTCCATTATATATAGACATCAAATGTACAACTGTCGGCAGCCCCGGGCCAGTCACCGGGGTTTGGCTCTCGCTGGCACCCGCAGGGGTTGGGGACAGTTTGGGACACGAGGGGCACGAGCTCGGCCTCCAGAACGAGCGGGTGGCACAGTGCGAGGTCTGACATCAGCTCCAGCTTGGAAAGCAGATGGAGCAGCGTCTTCTCCGGGAGCCAGGGAAGGTGGGGGCAGCCAGGACTGCGGAAGGCGATGCCCGGAGCAGGGATGTGTCCTCCCAGCCCAGGGCTGGAGGGAGGAGAGGCAGTGTGGGGAACCTGCTGTCTCTCCATCACCTTGTGCCCACGAGGGAAGGGGTGGATGCCGGGTGAAGGCCCACGGGCAGGCGTGGGGACAGCGTGGGCTGCAGCTTGTGTCACAGTGGGCTCGTGGAAAAATGCCTTTTTTCCCCCCCTCAAGGGAGCAGCATTGATGGAGGGAGAGGGATGCCTGACCTGGTGCTGCCTCTAAGGGTCCTGAAGGTGTTGAGCCAGGCATTAAAACAGCCTCTGGTGTGAAGAGCAGCCCAGGGAGCCCCACGAGCCCTTAAAGCTGCCTGGGCTCCTGGGGGCACAGAGCCAGGCACAAAGGGAAGGCGAGTGAGACCAGACTCCAGGGAAGGGGCTTTGGGCAGGCAGGAGAAGCATGGGAGAAGCACAGCAGCACTGATTCTGTCTGTCTTCCCCAGGCAGCAAAGGAACACAACCCCCTGTGCTGTGCACTGGGTACCGGGGAGGGGAGGTGGCCTCTGGCAGCCTCTGCCTGCTCAGGCACCGTGGGCATGGTCCTCTCCCAGGGCCTCCTGAGCCTTCAGAGTCCGTGGCTGAGCTGGGAGGGTGTTGCCTTCAAAAGGCTCCTCCTGGGGGATTTCTTTCTCAGGGCAAAGAGAGAAGAGATTTCGAGGCCAGATGGGGCCAGAGGTGCCCCCAGGCCGGGGAGGTTCGATTTGTGCAAACCACCGTGAACTCCAGTCCTGGCTCGCTCTCCTGCTGGAAGCTGGGCTGGAGGGACTGCAGGAAGCTGGGAGCTGGGAGTTAGGAGTCTTCCCCGAGGATCTCTGTCACGAAGGAGGCCATGTCAGTCTCTTTGGTGTCGTGCAAGGTAAAGAAAGGGTGTTCCTGCCAACGAGACCAAGGAAAACGTCAGCTGACGCCCAAGGACAGACAAGGCCAAGCACAGATCCCAGGGGATGTCACACAGCTGGGGGTGGACACCAGCTTCCTCCCCACGCTCCCATGAACACCATTCTTCAGCTAAAGGATGAACTTTGGCATTTCTTGGTTCAGCCCCAGTGGGACATCCCACCTTGGCAGCTGTACCACCATCCTTCGGGTCTAAACTCTCCAAGAGCAGATAGGACAGAGGGAGGAAACACCTGGAAACCCTGACCTTAACACCCATGAAATCAACACAGCCTTCCACCTCAGACACACTACACCCATCCCACTTCGTGCCTGACAAATCACCCACATATTGTCCCATTTCCCTGCTGGGCCACTGATTTGAGTTTCAAAATTGGGAATAAAGACCAGCAGAAACAGCTCCGCACTTACCATAAGTTCTAAATAGTTCATTCGCTCAGCTGGGTTCTTCCTTAAGCTGGAAGGGGAAAAAAATGGGAGAGAAATGCTGTAGGATCTTTTCTTGTGCTGTACATGGTTTGTCCTAGGGGATCTCCCCTTCCCAACCAACATGAAATGCTTCCCGTGGGCTGCACCCATCCCTCTCCTTCCTTGGCTGAGCAGGTTTGAACCACCAGCAAAGCAGCCAGGCAGGGAACTGGGGAAGGACAACTCAGTGTTTTGCCACAAAAAGCACGAGCCAAGCAGCTCTGCAGTCTGCCCCACACAGACCAGCACAACTGGGGAGGACAGGAGATGGTTTCCCAGCGCCTGCAGGGCGAGCTCGCCTCTGCCTGGCAGCTCCAAGCAGCACCCAGGGAGCACGAGACACCCTGGGGGAGCAGCTTCCCACAAAACCACAAAGCAGCTTTCACCCAGAGGCTGCCAGGGCTTCGTTCTGGTTTCACTGCCACTTTGCCAGAAAACACCAACATTTCAGCAGCAGTGACAGGAAAAGGGGAAGAGAAACCTCCGCACCTTCCAGCCAGCCTGGGTGAGTCAGGCCGAGAGCAAAACCAGTTTGGGCAGCGCTTCCTGCCCTGCTGAGCACCAGGTACGGTGAAGGGGGGGAGAAATGGGTTCCCAAAGGACAGCAAATCCAGCAAACCCAGCCCCACGCTCCACTCCAACCCTTACAGACCAGGGCTCCTCCTCAGACAGGCTGGGAGAGCCAGCAGTCCCTGCTGGAGCCTCACCACTGTGCTGTGAAGTCCACGAACTCCTTGGAGAAGCGCTCAGGCGGCAGCTGGGGCGAGGGCTCCTCCACCACCTGCTTGAGCTGCTGGAAGGGCGTCCCCCAGGACTCGTATGGGAAGCGGAGAATGGCCAGTTCAATCTGGGGAGGGAGGCAGGGCAACGTGAGACACACACCCAGCACAACCCCACGGTGCTCAGCCAGCTCAGACTCAAAGGAAAACCCGCTTTCCTTACAAACCGTTTTCAATTTGGGTCATACCACTTTTTGTTTCTTTTTTTTTTTTTCTTTTAAATACAAAGACCCAGAGGCCAAAAATACTTCCTTTTGAGGCTGGTTCAGCATATTAATGCATTTACAGGAAGTCACAAAAGATATGTAAAATGGGATTATTTAAAAAGATAATAGTAACAGCACACAGTTTATGCACTGGTTTCCAAAGTGCTCTGCTGGCCCTAAGGCAGCCTCTGGGCCTTGGGCTGGCACTGCATGAGCTAAACACACAAAAAATCCACAAACCCAAGAAAAATTAAGTGCTAGAACATCATTTTGCCAAAACCACCTCAATTACTGGGTTCTTCCTACAAGTCACCTCTGCTCCATCCCTCATTTAAGCAGGAAAAAGTCTGTCACAGCTCTTGGGCAGTCTCCTCATGGCAAGGATCAGTTCCTGTCTCAAAATGGGCAAAAGAACCTCCAGACCTGCCTGGTAAGGGTGTGATGGGATGGGAGGAATAACAAACCTGAAAGGACAGGGTGGGGACAGAGCCCAGTGTCCCTCCCTGCCTCTGGCTCAGTCAGGGGAGCTCAGTTCCTGCTGCTGGAAAACTGAATGAAGCCACCAGCCCAGGAAGGCCTGGAATAACCCTGCAACTCAATGGCCCACAAACTGTCTGGTCTGAAATCAATCCAACCCCTTCATAAAAAAACCAAACCAAAACAAAAAAATAAACCAGGAAGCCAGCCCAGGAGGAAGACACGAGAGGGAACCAAACATTCCGGGGCTCCATTCAGCTGCAGGCTGGCCAGCTTTCAGCAAGGTCCTCTCTCCCTTCCAGCTTTGGAAAGGTTTGGATATTCCATCGCTCAGACTCTCCCATCCCACAGCTTCCTGCAGCTCAGAGCTGATGACATTTCCAGTCAGCCAGCCCAGCTCTGCACTGGCACAGGGACACCAGGGAGAGGGGCTTGGGTTTGGCACAGTGCACGCTGGGGAAGAGGGAATGTCTGCCAAGACGCAGCACACACAAATGCAGGGATGCAGCCCCCAAAACAAAGGCCACGGCTAAGAGGGCACAGGAAAAATTCCTGAAAATAATCTACCCTCAGAGAGAGAGTCTCCTGGAAAGCAGGAGCTGTTCCTCAGGCAGCATCCCTTGGAGCCAACAGCTGGGATTTCCTTTGTCCGCTGGCGCCAGAGGATCTCAGCTGCTTTCTGCAGGATCTGTGTCTTGCAGGAGGCAGATAAACCATCCCGAGCAGCTGCGATTTTGGAACTGAAAGCGTTTCCCCTTCCTGTTGGCTGCTCTGAGCTACCCCGCAGGCAGGATTTGCTGCAAACCACACGCAGCAGCTCTCACTGCAGAGGGACTGGGATCCCCTGCAAGGCTCTGGTGACATCGGGGCTGAGGCAGGAAGGCTGAGCCCCAGCTGCAGCAAACCCTGCTCCACTGACCACCCCTCAGCCAGCACGCAGGGAACTGCAGAGCAGTTCAAAGCCAGACTCCTGGATACTCAGCATGGATACTCGTTGTTATCCTGGTATTGTCTGCTGGGAGCCTGAATTCCCTGGGTAATTAACCTCATGCCCTGAGCTGTCGTGCTCAAACTGAGTCCTGTTTGTGACCCAGCTGCCACTGCTCACAGCAGGGGCACAGCCCCACCTGCCCAAACCCCATCCCAGCCCCAGGGCTGCACATACAGATCCCAGCCTTTGGCGTTACCATTGTGATCCCAAGGCTCCAGACATCGGACTTCACGTTGTAGCCCTTCTGGTTCAGCTCAGGGTTTATTCTTTCTGGCTGTAACAGCAAAATGGGAGATGTTACCACTCCTGTTTTCCCAGTGCAAAACCCCACAGAGCAAATCTCTGGCTCCAACAGCCAGGCTGGGTGGATTTCCGTGGCTCATGTCCCCAGGGAGGCAGGGTCTGAGGTTAAATCTAGCTCTGGTGAAAGCCACATCTTGCCCCACACGACTCACATCAACTCTCACTCTCTTTGCAGGAGAGTGAGACTGGCACAAACTCTGCCTCAGGAGCACACGCTTCCCACAAGGATGCCACAGATGGCAAAGGGAAATTCATACTGACTCGAGGATGAAATGAAACGATCCTGCCAAGAAAACCCTCAGCACTTTCTATCCAACAAGGAGCAGTGCCACAACCAGCAGCAGCCAGTTTTGTATCCTTCTGCAAATGGAGGGGGCAGAGGGAGAGTGGCTGTGGGATTAACACACAGAGCTGGGCTCAGAGGGAGGGTGATCCCACCCTCGGAGGCTCTGCTGAGTCAGGGAGACCAGAGCACTCTCGAGTGGCTTTTATCTCAGGGTGGAGGTGAAGCAGACTGCTTTCTAAGCAGCAGCCTCTCGCAGTCAGGGCTGAGGGCTGCACAGGGTTGCACTTACAGCCATGTAGGGCTTGCAGCCAGCATCCATGGTCTTGGCAACAGAGTCCACCAAGTAGCCACTGATCCCAAAGTCGCACATCTTCACGTGCCCCTCCTTGTTGATCAGCACGTTGGAAGGTTTCACGTCTGAGAGAAAATGCAAGAGGGCAAATTGGGCATTTGCAGAGGTACTGAAGAGTCTGAGACGAGACAGGCAATTCCCTGCAGGCCTGGGAGGGACCAGGCAGGCCCCAACACAGGGGAAGGGAGACAAAACCCCACCAGCCTTATTTCAATAAAAGTCGTTCACAGGTAAACTACAACCGTGTCCTTCAGGGAGAACAAGTCCCCTCTCCAACCAGGCAGGTCAAAAGGTTGAAATAAAATGCTGAGGAGTTAATCCCCAGCTCCCCAGGAGAGATTTACGTGCCCAGCATAGCCTTAAAAGCACAACTCTACCAAATCCTCAGGACAATTTGTCCCATGCACATGATGATCTGTCCACAGCTACACAAGGGACTGTATCAGGATGGAGAGCAGGACCCAATTCCCCTCTGTGATTTTATAAGGTCTCCTTCAGCCCTCGCTTTGCTAAAACTACCCAGCCAGGAAGATTTGGGGATTTTATCTCCAAGAGCTGCCTTCAAGGCACTTCTGTACTCCAAGAGACACAGAGGTGCTCATAAAATACAGGTAGTGAGGAATTCTGTTGTTACATTCAACCCTTCATCTGGAAAGGAGGAAGAGAACAACATCCTGCAAAAAGGGAAGCATCTCAGGAACAAGCATCTAGATCTGTTCACCACACTCCTAAGCACCAGCAAATTCCACTTCAGGCATCCCAGAGGGACAGAGCACACCTGGAAAGGAGTCCTCCCCTAGCTTATTTCAAGGTAGCATCTCCAGCCACACTGCACTAACCCCATCCAGCATTTACCTCTATGGATTACAGACAGTTTACTGTGCAGGTGCTCCAGAGCTCGTACAATCTGGGGACAAAGAGAGTGAAAAAGCACCCATCAGTCACACACAGCAGCAGCCTCTCACTGCAAACACACCACAGGCCTCAGGAGAGGCCTCCAGCAGGCTCAGGGGATGCAAAAACCCATCTCAGAACCCAAGAGCCACTCACAGACACAGCCATTTTCCCCAAAATGTCTTCAGGGATGGTTTTCTTCTTCTCCAGTACTTTCTTGTAGAATTTATCTAGGGAGGTGTCCATGAGTTCCATGCAGATCCACACGTCACCCTGCGGACGGAGAGAAAGCAGTTGAGAGGGAATTCCCTGGAAACCCGTGGGAGCTAAAGAGCTGGGCTGAAGAACACAGAGCTGTTTGGGGACAGTTTGGTGCCTCCAGTGCAATCCCACGGCCCCAGGTGCCCAGCAGGCACCCACCAGGTCAGTACCTCACGGAAGAGGGCTCCGTAGAAGGTGACTGTGTAGAAGCAGTCAACTGTCCTCATGGAGATGTCCAGGTCCATCAACAACCTCTTCTGCTCCTGAGTGTTCACAGTGGCTCGAATCCTCTGAGACAAACATGAAGTAAGAAGGGTTTGGTGTAGGTGAGGTAACACCATCATCCCCCAGCCTGACTCAGGACCTGCAGTTCTGGGGCCAGGGCAAGTGTTTTATCCTTATTTTGCGGCCAGCAGCACCCAGGAGGAGACGCCCAGATCGCCTCTGCCAGACAGAACCTTAACAAGTGCCAAACCCTTGGCACGCTCTGCAGCTGACGCAGGGCCAGGCCAGCAGCCTGGACAGGCACTCTGACCCCCCAGCCTTGCACTGCAGGCACCAATCCTGCATTTCCAAGCCTGTCATCAACCCCACCGTGCCCAGCCAGCATCAGCGCAGACCCTTCACCGGCCAAACCACACCAGGAACACCGGAGGCTGCCAAACCTGGATAAGCCCGTCCCTGTTTTGCCACAACCAGTGGAGCTCAGCAGTTCCTCTGCTCCCTCGGGGCTGCCCCTCCTGATCCCCACCCCGCTCAGGTGCCCTCACCTTCACGGCCATGATGGTGCCGCTCTGCGCGTGCCGCACCTTCTCCACCACGCCGTAGGCGCCACGGCCCAGCTCCGAAATGGCCACCAGGTCATCAGCTTCCACCTCGAAGTTCTTTAGGGAGAGAGGACAGGATGGCATCAGGGACAAGCACGTCTATCAACAGGGACATCAGCAACACTTTCAGCTCGCCCATGCAGAGCATTTCAAACCATGGTACCCTACAGGACTCCAGAGGCACCACACTTGGAGAAGATGGGGGTATTTTTGGCTCTGTTGAATCACAGCCCAAACCCTCTCACCCCACACTCTCCAGGGCTCATTTAATTCCCCCTCTGCAGCTGGAGATCAGGACTTTCATCCTTTAAGCCCAGGGAACGTTGCCACTAGAAAGGGCACCAAAGGCTGGTGCCTCTCTGCCTGCTGGGGATTACCCACACAAGGGTGTTTCTGCAGCTGCTGAACTATCTGCAGGATTTTAACAGCTCCTGTGCCAACACGGGCAGCACTCAGGAGCCTCCACCACAGCTCCAAACCCCTGTGTGCAGCCAGGGACCCCTCACCTCTCCCCACGTCCCAAAAATCATCAGTCACAAATATACCTGTGTGTGTGTCTAATAACACCTGTGCAAAGCCTCTCTTAGACAGGATGCACACAGCAAGTCCATTTCTAACTATCAGTGAGTTCAAACAGGTTTCACCCGCTTTCAACACTTTCTCCCACCACCAAAAAGCTGCCAGCAAGGTAAAACCTGAGTTAACACCAAGAAAACAGCTACCTAGGTGTTGCTTCAAGCTGGGAAAAAACCATGGCCAGTGCTCAGCCCAACGAGTGCCTGACACAGCAGGGAGCCAGCGAGCTCCTGCACAGCCCACAAACAAGTTTCCCTAAAGACACGTTCCCCTGTAATTGCTGGCTCTGCTGGGCAGGGCACGAACCGAGTGAGACACGGGCTATTTTTGGACGCTGCATTCATCGCTCCTAATAAGTCACAGGCCTCCTTTTAGCCAGCCTTTATCCAGCCTCCAGTTCTCCTCCGCTCTCAGGGAACGAAAATAATACCAGGATGCCAAACTGCCCCAGCGGCCACAAAGGCAGCGAGGGTGGGAAACAAGCACGGCACAGCTCCGGATACGGTGCCTGCGAGCTACGCCCTGAGTGGGGAGAGAGGAAACGGCCTCTGGCGTGGAGGAGCCAGGCTGGGAGATGTGGCTGCAGGCCCCTGGCCAGCACTGGCCCCTCAGCACTGGCCACGGCACGGGCAGCAGCCCACCAGCTCTGCCAGACCTTCCTGCCAGCCGTGGCTCCGCTGATTCCAGCCAGATGTGGCTGCTGATTCCAGCCAGATGTGGCGGGCAGGGAGCGAGGGAGGGCTGTGCCTGAGCTCAGCACTGAGCTATGCTCTGCCCAGCACAGGAAGGTGCCGGCCCTTTCCTGGGCAGGACACGGATCCTGAAATGAGGAGAGCAGGGCTGAGGGGACATGTCCGACCTCTGGGCCCGGGCAGCTGGCAGAGGAGCAGTGCGGGCTCGCAGGGGCCTCCAGGAAGGATCTGGTGGTGCTTTTCGGACATGTGTGCTGCAGTCGTTCCAGGTTATTGTGTTTTTCCTTTCCTGGCATTTGCCCTGAGGCTTCCCCAGAAGCTGGCGGTTCCCAGCATACTGCAGGAACCAGCGCTGCCCTGCCCAGCAACAAGAGGATGGTGATGGTGATGGATGCCCCCACGGACAATGGGATGCACGGCATGGCCTGTGCAGATCCCAAGGACCCGAGCTCGCCACCCACGCCCACTCCTAAAGCTGGACTTCTGCCCAAGTCCTCTTCTCCACCACATCACTCCGAAATTCCCGGACCAGACCCTTCCTGCAAACACTGGAGCAGGCAAGGAAGGCACTCTAGAGAGTTTTCCCCAAGCTGCAGCACTGTCCCCTCGCACACACCGTGCCCAGGCTGCCACAGGGAGCGTCTCTCCCAGAGTTCTTGCTACACACAACACCAGGTACAGAAAACAGCAGAGGCAGCAGGATTGTTCCCTGCACCCAGCCAAAGCTTCCTCTCCTCAACCCTAATCCTTGCACTGAAGCCAAGGGACCCAGATCCCATCAGCCAAGCCACCTCCCAGCCTGGAAGGGTCTAGATATAGGGCTGATCCAATGCAGGGTATTTTTAGCTCGTTTGCAAACAGCTTCTGCAGCCCCAAGAGAGTCCATAACAAGAGAACGAAATAAAAGAGAGACAGTGGCTATTTCTAGCAGTGTTTTTCATCAGGTCGCTAGGAAAGACTTTGGAGAACCAGAGAGAAGCTTTGTGCCCAGCTTCTCCTGGGCCTCAGGCAGCAACACAGACCTGTGGGTAAGCAGGATAAAGGGACTTTGTTTGGGGCACTCTGTGAGCTTGGTGAAGCCACCCTTACTTAGGACAGATGGGCTGGGTCATCCTAGAATGGTTTAGACTGGAAGTTGCATCCTATGAGGCTGCACTCCTGGTCTGACAGGTTGCAAGACACAATCCCCAGAGCTCTCCATGCCCAGGGAAAACAAAACGGGAAGCAAGCAAGAAAAGAAACGCCGTTGACACGTACTTTATCTCCGATGGTAATGAACGCCCTGGAGTCCAGGTTCCTCGGGGGCCTGCAAGAAGAGAGACAGAGTCAGGAGAAAGCCCAGCTTCGTTCACCCTCTTGGCCAGAGCCAGGTTTCACATTCCTTTGAGCACCTTCAGCTGCTGCTTTCTCCTCTGTGCCTCTTTGTAGGTTCCAACCAGCCCCCTCCAAACACCCACAAACGCTTTAAATCGTGCCAGTAACACCTCACCCCACACCCACGAGGCACAGTGAGAACCCCGGGGAGTCAGCCAGGTGAGACATGCACCCAACCACCAGGCTGTGAAACCATTCCTGCTCGGGAGAGGAGCCCGAGGAGCCGGGAGCAGCGGGATGAGACGTTTCTGTGGCAGAGCAGCTCAGCTGTCATGTTTTGACAGGCAGGTGTTGTAACAGCACAGCCACGTAGCCCGAAACGCACGCGAGGGAACAACAGGTAATTCCTCCCCCGTGAGTCATTTGTGTACACTTTGCTGCCTGTTCCAGGCAGGCAGAGCAGGCAGCACTTCAGTGTCACCCTTTTGCACAACGCCAGGCAGGCGAAAGTTGTCCTTTATGGCTTTTTTCCTCATTGCTGCCCACTTCCCATTCTGGGCAGCATGGTACTTTCAGAGCCATCGTGAGTGTTCTGCCCCTTGTGCCTCACTTCTGGGCTCTCCCCATCCCCTGGGAGCTTCTAAGAGCAGAGATTGCCCAACTGGTTTAGTCTCAATTCCCATCAGAGCAGCCTCCAGCTTCAAGGAAGTACTTTGGGCTCTGAGCAAAAGCCCTGCACTGCGCAAATATTTGCACTGCAGCTTGAAAAGCAGGGAGAAAAGGAGCTGTGGGCAGCTTGCACCAGCCTCTGGGCACGCAAAGCCCTGCAGACTCCAGCATGAGGCCTTCTTCAGGGGAAATTCAAACTCTGGCAGGAGCAGAGACAAATGTGCCCGTGGGGGAAGGAGGTGGCTGTCACACAGGGCAGGGCTGTGCAAGGTTGCACAGCATCAGTGAGAGAGCTCCCCTGCCTCCCCCTTTCTGCCTGGGGTTTTCAGCAGTGATATTTCACTTTTGGGGAGCTCCACTCTCCTGCAGCTGGGAGAGTTCTCTAGAACAGGTTTCTGGAGCAAACAAGGTTCAGCAGTGGTGATGCAGCCCGAAGTGTTTTGGAAGAGCACCATGGAAGTGGAATTTTAGCCATCTGCTCTTTGTCAAACCAAGCACTGCTACCCTGGGCTCTCCCCCATGGCATAACAAGCATCAGCAGCTCAAAGCAAACAGGGCAGGGAGAAATTCCAGTGCCCTGAGATACTGCTGGGCACTGGCCCCAGCACCAAACAGCACAACAGTGCAAGATGTCTGTGTCCTCCTTGGAGCAGGGTAAGGAGCTGCAAACAACTCAAACTAATCCTGATACTCAGGTCATGCAAAGCACTTCCCAGCCTCTGTGCCTCTGGTTTCTGTCATGGTCCAGTTACCATCACCTCTTCTCTTCCCCTGCACTAAACTTCTTCCTCTCTTCTTCCCCCAGGCAGATTTGTTCTCTCTGCCACATCCTGGCCCTTTGGCATCGGCAGAGCCATGGCAGAAAGACTGAGGAGAGCTCCCCAGAGGATTCTGACTCTTTGCCTTTAGGACATTTTAAATCAAACAGGCGCCTCCCAGAGAGACACACGCTGTGCACGTGTCTGCACACACATGTGCAACTCCTTCTCATCACCCACGAGCCAGAGCTTAAGAGAAAAGTATTACTGTGCTGATTCTGGGAAGTCTTCACAGGCCATTCCTCTCAAGGAAGTGCCAAATCCAGCTCTGGAGAGCCTCTTTAAGCAGCAGAGATACTTACGTTGTGTTGGCAGCGGGTGGTTTGATGGGGACACATGTTATCCTCAGATCCCGTTTCTTCTTGCCTTTCACTGGAAGAGAAGATGTACACGTGAGCAAATGGATCTTTGCTTTTTTCCTTCAAGCATCCTCCTCCCAGCAGCCCCTAGGCAGGGAATGCAGGGCTTGGACCCCTCACCATGGTCACCAAAATGCCAAGAAGGTCACAGTGACCACTTGTCTAAAATTTCAGGCAAGAGCCAGAAGCATAGGTGGGTCTCAATGACACTGTTGAGCATTTCTCTGTAGAAATAGCCCAGGGTGCACTAACAGACCATTTTCCAGGTCTTGCAGCCAAGCACTGTACCCCAAAAGTGCTCTTGACCCTTCATGGCCATTAACAGTCCCCTCTCTTTGGGATTTAAACCCTTTCTGGGGTTAAAGCTGCAATTTCTGCTGGGTGCTTACCTGGTTTGTGTGGCTCCAAGGATCCTTTGGAATCTGAAAGAGAGCAACGAGACACCAGCTCAGCCTTCATGCTCCAGCCAAACCAGGTAAGAGCCCTGTATCCCTCATGGTTCACGGAGCCAGGAGAGCTCCAGGAGAGGGAGGCAGCTGGGCTTTGGGAGTGCAGCCAAGCCTGGCCCCATCCCCGTTTCTCCAGCCACAAGAGGTCCCCACGCCATTAGTGATGTGCAGGGCTCCCAAAAACGCTCCCTGTCCAGAGGCTCCTTGGCCCCCAGGGCCCTGGCCCCAGCCTGGCCTTCCTGGGAAGAGCCAGAGCTGGATCTGGCACGGAGGGCAATGACCACCAGACATCCAGCAAAAGCAAGGGGTTAGTCCCAGCAGGACAGGGGACACCCCATCCATAGCAAAGGGAAAACAGGGAAAAAACAGACATGAGCTGACTGTCAGCCAGCAGTGAGCCCCTCACAAATCTGGGCTTGCACAGGCTGAGGCACCAGCGCAAGGCACCAGGAGTGACAGGCAAGAAGATGCTCTTGTCTCCCTCCTCCCAACCCCAAACAGCCCTGAGATATCAACACCCACTGCTGCAGAGGGAAACGGGGCTCAGGCAGGGCCAGGACAGGCCAGAAACCTGCAGGTGAAAATTCCATCCCAGCTCCCTGGGAAAATGAACTGACCCCAAGGGGCTGAAGTGCTGCAGCTGAGAGCATCGAGGTCCTGATCTCCCCAGGAGAGACAAGGGGGCAGCTGCACTTTGCAGCTAAAGCTGCTTCTGGCTGCACAGAGCTGGAAGATCCATTAGAAAGCAGGAATATCGAGGTGTGCTCCAGGCACGGGGCTGGGAGCAGACAGCTCAGCGTGGCCTTGGACAGCCTCCCAAAACAGCTCCTACCTGCCTGGCTGCCGGGAGCAGGCGTGTGGACAAAGTCCAGCACTCCAAAGGCTGCCAGGGAAGGGAGGGGAGAGGCGAGGAGCTGGAATTTCAGCAGGAGACGCAGCACCGTGCGAGAGCTCCTGCAGCTGCAGAGGGACAGAAGGGTGACACATGCCCAACATGTCCCCAGCACTGACAGCCCCCATCGCTGTGCCCTGCCAGCTCCAAGATAAAACAGGTGCCTGGAACTCACTTTTCCTGCCTTGTCCTTCCCCAAATGCAAACCTCACTGAGGTTGTGGGTTAAAGCTGGTCTGCCACAAACTCCCAACAACAAAAGGTCCCAGCTGCAGGACCAGCAGCATCCCCCCCTGCTGAGGGAATCAGCACGGATCAGTCCACACCCCCATCTTATCTGCCACTTTTCCTGCATCAGAGCTGAGCCATGAGCTCCAAGACCAGCAGAGTTTCCATGATGTGAACTTCCAGCTCAGTGAAACCAGCCAACGAGCCACTCCACCCCAAACCGATCCCGCTTGGATGGAAACCACCTGACCATGTCAGAGCAATCACAAGCTCTAATTCGGGAGCCTGCAGAGTTTCCCTTCCCCACTGCCCACCCAGCAGGGCTGGAAGGGGCACTATGAACAGCCCCACACACCCACTGATGGCACTGTGCAAAATATCCAGTTGAGTAATGATGGGAGCAAACGCAAAACGGAGCCAAAGGAAAGACACTGTCCATGGGTCCAGAAATGCCTCCCCGTCCCACTCCCAGCCTCTCACTGCTCAGTGTGGGAGGCCAAGAACAGAATCTAGAAACTGGGGTGCCCTGAGTCCTGCACTCAGGCAAGTTGGGGAGCTCGCCGTGGGCACCATCCCATCCCAGGGGACGGATTTAGCTCCGTGCTCAGCGTTTCACCCCCAGGACCTGCTCCAAAACTCAGACTGGTCTCTGCTCCGCACACAGCACCCCCAGCAGCCACCAGCCAGACCTGAAATCCCCCCGTGCTGGCTGGGACTCTGCTCCATCTGTTTGCTCTCCCTCTCCCCAATTGCCATAGTAACCCCGCAGAGCCGGCACAAAGCGCCTTCTGTGCCACCAGCGGCTCCCCTGGCACCGCGGCCGTGACTCACAGGGCAGGAGCAGGGTCCACAGGCCAGGCTCCTGCAGGATGGCCTCAGCCCTTCCCCAGCCCTGGCTGCAGGACCGAGCCTGGAGGGAGCTGGGAGCACCCGGGGTGGGGTTGGGAATCCAGTGCAGCCCGAGCGTGCAGGCAGGATTTGCAGCATGGGGTAGCAGGGCAGCAAGGGACACGGAGATTCCCTGTTCCAAACCTCCTGCTCCGTACAGGACAGTCTTTTGACGTGCACTCTGCCATGAACTCTGCTGTCACAGGCACCCTGTACACTTCCCTGTACTCCCAAACTACCACCCTTGACTTCCCAGAGTTGGAGTCAGCAACCATCCCCTTCCCAGCCTGTCCTGCTTAGCCCCAAAAAGCATTTCCTAGCTCCAACCTGAAAAAGCACCGATTAAACCAGAGGAATTACACCACCACTCCCAGGCTCTGCCTGGGCCACCTACGATGGGCAGAAAAGCCAGCTCAGCCCATGCCTGCAGGAATAAAATCACCCAGGATGCTGCCCTGCAGCCAGGGAGCTGAGGCAGAGGTTGGATTCGTTTGTTACAGCTCTCCTAAAATTTGCCATGAGATTTCCAGCTCCCAAAGGCTGACCTTGCTGCAGGCTTCTCCCACTGCTCGTGGCACCAGTGCCTCTCCCCAAGGAGAATGTTCAGGGTGAATGAGAGTGCAGGAAAAACCAGGGAAGGGAATAAAAAAAAAGGGAAAAAAGAGAGAAGCAGAAAGGCAGCGGGATGGGCATGACATGACCCTGCAATTGAAGCCCTTCAGTCGCAGGGCAGCTTTTGCCTTCAGCCCCCGCAGGCAGCTGCTGTCAGCTCCTTCCCACTGGAGAGTCCCTGGCACTGTCTCTCCTACACTTGAGACTCAGCACAATCCCTCCCACATTTGGGATCCCGGGAGGGTCGGTGCGGCAGGAATTGCTAGAATGTGCACAACTGCTTTTGTCACCTGAAAATCCTGGGAACACCCCAGTTTCCCAGGGCTCTGGGCTCTTGCAGAGGGGTGCCTACAAGCACAGAACACGGTGTCTGCAAGCACAAGCTCCCCTCAAGAGATCCCTCTGCAAAAGGCCAAAAGGCAGCAGCAGGACGAGGCGATTTGGGGACATGTCCTGGTTATCCCTGCAAGCTCCAGGGCTGTGCTGCCAGCCCCGAGCCCACGGGATGGCAGGGCACCATTCCGGGCACAGGAAAGGGCTGCCAGCCACGGACACGCACGGCACAGTGCCCTGCACCCAGGCAGGGGAAAATTAGCTGACAGAAGTTCCTGGTGCGGATGAAATTGCAACCCACGTGATGCTGCAGGCACGTAACTGCATCCTTTATGCTAAGAAAGGAACCATTTCCTCCTAAAGAAAAAAAAAAAAAGAAGAAAAGCCCAACGAGATTTTTTCTCATGCTATAACCACCGCCAGTTAAGAACCGCCAGACATTTCCTGGAACTGCCTAATTCAACACCGGAATCCTCATTTTTGCCACCACCAACCTCAGCCCTATTAAGTTGCACCTCTCCGCGGGAGGTTTTTCCTTCCCACTCCGCTGGCGTGGGCGGAGAGAAATGAACAGGACAATCTAAAGAACTGCAAATAAAACTATTTGCCTGAGTCGACCTTTGAAATTAAACCTCACCACTGCCTCCCCGGGGCTCTGGCTGCAGCCCCAGGTGAAGTCCTGGGCACGGGAGGCTGCTCTAAAAGCTGCACTGCTTTGTTAGTGCTGGGGGAAATGTTTTGGATGCATCCTGGTTCTCCTCGATGCAAGGAGGAGAGCCAAATCCCATGGATAGGGCAGAAGGCTGGAGGGTGGATCCCAGCCCTGCTGCAAAGAAAGAGCTGGAACAAAAAAGCACCAAGGAAAAACAAAACCAACCGAAAAAAAGAAATAAATTGCAGGCAGGGTGCAGAGCAGAGAGGGGAATTTGGGTGCTTGGTCATGAGAGCCAGCTCCTCACAGGCACACTTTGTGCTGTTTTCCACTGTTGGGAGTGGAAAAAGCTATCCATGGAAGTGGAAAAAGGGCTCTCAACCTGCCGAGAGCCATCACTCATCGTCCCGCCGAGGTCCTGCTGCAGAGGGGCTCCCGCGGGTCAGCGCGCTCCTCACTTCTGCAAAACGGCCAGCGAGCAGCAGGAAAAAACCACGCTGCACAAAAAGCCCCTTGCAGCCCCAAAACAGCCTCTCAGCCTGCGCTGAATCAGAGCTCCCAACTGCTGGGGCCGTGGGCACCCACCTTTCCCATGCAACAGGCAGGGGATAACCACGAAGAGCTGCTGGAAAACCCTGCGTCCCAGGAATGCAACTCAAGCCGGAGCCAGAAGCCAGCTTTACCCTCTGCATATTTTCCTTCAGACATGCTGGATTTGATTTTTTTTTTCTTTTTTACAATTAAGGCGCCGGAGTTTTAACCCCACACAAAGCATGCAACTTTTCCAGTGCTTTAAAAATAGATCCCCAGCTGCAAAGACCGACCCCCTGCCCAAGCCAGGAGAAACAAAACCGCGTGGATTGGCCCCAGGAAGTTACACAGCCCCTTCTAGCACCAAAACCAGCCCTTTGCTCTCCCCCACCACGTGTTTTGGAAATTGCAACATCTACCTTGCTTCTTGTCCATGGTTTCCCAGAAATGAAGAGCAGCGCCGGCACGCCTGGCAGAAGAGAGGGATGGGGGCGGACTGGAGGAGGGAGGGGAAAAAATTCCTGCAGGATCCAGCGCACGGCACTTCTTGCAAGCACCGATGATTCTTTTCAGTGGGAATGCATGGCCCCAAGCGCCCGCCGGCCTCACAGAGCCCTCCTCGCCCGGTGCCCCCCGATCCCAGGGGTCCCCAAGGCTGGGAGCAGCAGTGAAGGGGAATTGGGGAAGGTAGAGCCGCGTTCCCTCATCGGCAGCTGCCGAGGTTGGCCGGACTCGGCTCCGATTACCCTTGAAAGCTCAACAGTTGTAAAAACTGCAGCAGAGAAATAGCAGGTGACGTCAACAGGAAACTGGTGGGGAGCCAACTCCAGCTCCGGGAGCTGCTGAAGCGCTGGATTGCTACAGTGCATCCCGGTGGGACACGCTCTCTTCCCACAAATTCAACCATTCCAAGGCAGCCTGCAGGCCCAGCCATCCCACTGGAGTGACCCCTGCCCTGGGACAGCCTTGGCACCAACCAGCAGAGCCAAGGCTCACCAGCTTGGGCAGCAGAGGGGTGCTGGGATGGAAAGAGGTCACATTTCGTTGTGCTGCAGGTGACACGCTAATTGCTTTGCCACTAACAACTATTACCACAACAAATAGTAGAAATATTGTTCCATGACAATGCCGGCAGGGAGCTCAGCAGCTATTCCAGGGTGACAACCGAGATGGCATCTCTGGTAGCAAATATATCAATTGCTGCATGCATTTGGCTGGGAAATAGCAAGGGAGAGTGGGGAAATAAAAGCATTCATTTCTCTGCAAGCACGTGCAAGAAAAGCCGTGGCCAAGTATTGCTGCTCTTCCCCTTTCCCTCAAAACCGCTCCAGCAGAAGCCGACGCTGATGTTCCTGATCAAAGCCAGGCTCAGCTCTGACAGGCTGCAGTTTTGTTTTTGATTTCCCTGTCAGCCTGGAGGGGAGATACTGTACCAGCTTCTGTACCTTAAACTAATTATAGAAAATCTACCAGTGCTTTGCTCCTGAGCTCTCTCCCAACTCCAGGCCGTGCCGGACCAGGCGCATTTGCAGGCTGAAAAGTCAGAGGTCAAGGTAAACGTACATACCAACATAATGAGTGGCTCTAATTTTAAATAGTGTTTATGTAAGCCCCAGAAGGACTGCGGAAGGTATTTTCTCAGGCTCATTTCCACTCCCAGGGTATAGTTTCAGGCACAGATCATCAGCACATGAAGGATGCTGACGCAGGAGCTGCTCCTGCAGATGGCACTGAGAGCCACCAGCAGCCGTCCCCAGCAGTCCCGGGGACAGCAGTGCTGTGCTGCCCTCCCATCACTAACTCTATTAACAGCTAATTCCCTCTCACCCAGACACAGACACTCCAAGGATCTTCACAGACACCCACAGAGTCAGAGCTGCTCTGGAGCAGAAAGTCCCTAACCCAGCAGGTGGGATGGGAAACAAGATTTCCTTTGAATTAGTCCCGTTGGGTTTCAGCGCCCCAGGACCAGGGGTGGTGTAAAGCAGAGCTTCCCCACATCTCAAAAGCATCTTAAAAAATAAACAAACAAGGGGGAAAAAAAAAAATAGAAGAAACAAAAACAAACCCAACCATCCTTTCAAGTCTCACTATCGGGAGCTCTTTCAAAAGTTTGCTGGTGCAGTAGGAATAGCCAGGCCTGGAAAGACTTGCACCGTTTGCCATAAACTGTCCAGTCCTTTATAGGGCACAGGTAATCCCAGAGGAACAAAAGGCATCAGGTGTTTCACTGGTGTTAACAAAGCCTCCCCACAAGGGATGTCACCCCATAACAGGTGAGGGAAGCTGGGAGAGCAAATCCTGGGGAGAATTCAGGGCCGGGTATGCCAGGGCAGAGCCAGGGACAAGGATGGCTCCCATCTCTCCCGGCAGCCTCCTGCCAGGGGGCTGGCTTGAATAAGGGGAAGAGCACACCCTCAAAAACAGCAATGAGCTCAAACAGTGCCCTGCCAACGCCGGGCCCCTCTCCCCACCCTTCCCCTGTGGACACACAGCCCCTCCCGAGGCCACTTCTGTTAAGGCTGGGTCACCATCACAGCCAGGGAGTGAAGAAGGGGATGAGCTGCTTTGCCACGAGCAGCAGAACTGTCCCATTTGGGGCTGGAAAGGAGCTTTTCATAGGCGTGTTTGGGCTAGACCACAAAATTAATGACTTCACCTGTCCTGTAAGAAGAGCTGCTGTCTAACCACAGGGACGGGGTGATTTTCATGGAATATTTCATTCCCTCTGATCAGAGAAAAGCCCAAGCACCAGCTGGCTGCACTGTCCCAGCAGCACACTGCCTGATGCCCCCCACATCTCTCCAGGAACTGCAGCAGCTTCCCTGGTCAAGGCTGCAACACCGGCACTGCCCCCATCCGGGATGCACTCACCTTTCCACACTCAAGGGACACATCCCACGGGAAAGCCCCACGTGCCCAAGCCATGCACGGGACACAGCCTGGAAACTCTGCTTTAAAATAGAGCCTTTGAACTGAATCCAGCTGGAAAGGGAACAGCGCTATCTTTCTCATCCCCTTGCATGGAACACGAGATCGTCCATGCTTGGGGACAATCAATCATCACACCACACCAGGACTCGAGCAGAGCAGGATGTCACACCCACAGTGCCACCGGCTCTGGATGAGGCTGTGCAAGGGACAAGGATGTGACCTCCCGGTGCCCAACGAGGAATGTGGGGATGGGCACTTCAGCCAAAGTCTCTGACGAGCAGAGGCACTGGCACAGCCACCTCTGGGGCTCGCAGCCACACCCGGGCTCCGTGCACCGGCCAGATAACACGAGGCAGCCCCGGGAGGATGTCACCGCCCAGCCACATTCCAGTTGTATTTTTAGGTTACCTGCACAGCCTCGAGGGCTGGAAAAAAACGTCTGGTTTTGTCCCCATGTGTCAGCCTGCTCTCGCCCAGCCCCGTGACAATGGAACACACGGGCTCCTCTCTGAGACCCTACGCGTGACCAGAGGCCAGACTCCCCTCAGGAAGCTGAAAAGCCCCGTCTGGCTGACACTCACACGGTGACATTACAGCACACGCCATGCACGTGCCCAGAGTCGTGGTGCTTTGCAGCAGAGCTCGTGCAGAACCCCTGTGCAGAGGTGGTGACAGTCACAGGGACACCTGTTCGGAGCAGGCACTGAGCTGGGCTGCAGGCAGAGCATCCTCTGGGATGGACAGTGCCTCCTCGGCATCCATCGCTCCAACTGGATCTTCCCCCCCAAAAAAAACAGCAGCTGAGGCTGCACTTCTTCAAAACTCAGCTTTGCCATGAGACAAAGGTCTGGAAGGAATTCCAGCCCTGATGCCCTGGGATTGTCAGGAGAAGGCAAAGGAGACAATGCTTAGAGAAAAGCAAAGATCACGCTAGGAAAGGAAATAGAGGAAGAGGCAGAAGCACCATCACCTGTGCCCATCTCCTTGCCAGCAGGTACCAGCATCACTCCTTCCTTTGACTTGTCATTCCTTAGGCAGAGCCACGAAAAAATGAAATCAGTTTGGAATTGATGTGACTGGCTAGTGACAGTTTCCTGATGGGAGAGAAAACTCAAATTGTCCTTGGAATAGATCAGCTTGACAGGAGGCACAGCGGGAAGGGGAATGGTTTGACTTTGTAATTGTCAGCAGTAACTCAACTCCAGCATCAGCAGACACCTTTTCTATCCAAACTGGCATCATTCAAGTATTTCCAGGTGTCCTCCCCAAAACCTTGTAAACTCACCAAGAGACCAAAATATTCCCCTCTCTGCTTCTTTAGGAAAAAAAAAATAGGAAAAAAAAAGATTTCTACCATCCTCCTGATACCAAGATGATTTTTACTTTTTCTTTTATATACCTTTTACACAATTCTGTGTATCCACAAGTATTAACAGACATACTTGTAATTCTTTAAGTCTGCTAACTTAACATAATTCTAGTGTTCTGTAGAGGCAGAAGACCAAACACCCCAGAAACTACATAACCAAGAAACTAAACATTCTACTACCTTAGGAACCAAAGTCCCCTAGTAAAACATACTCTATAAACTAAAAATTAACCCACCCAAACCCCATTATTAAATACCCTCATTAAATATACTAATATGTAAAATCTATAACTTACATACACAATTTACAACGAGGTGTACATTACAACATATTCTACCTTGATGAAATAACACATCTATAAGATCCTATTAAAAATTCTGAAGTAAACAACCCCCTCACCCTTTAACCGTGCCTGACTTTCATTTTCTAAGACCAGGATAAGGCATCACTCCCTCCAACTTGCTTTGGGCAGGGATAGAGTGATGTCATCTCTGCAAATGACGTAAAGAGAGCAGGCACCTGCTATGAAAATGGAATTTACAGAGGGAAAAAAAACCCCTTCACCTTCACAGCTGCCTGCTCTGGGAGAGAGGCAGAAACAAGAGACTGACCCAGGTGCTTCCCTGGCCCACAGACTTCAGGCAGGACTTTCAGGAGCAGCATCTGCCCTGGGGAACAGGCCAAGCAGCTGCTCAGAGGGTTCACGGTGACATTATTCTCCAGGTATTGGAATGCTTCCCTGCTCCCAGGGTGCCACCACAGCTCAGGTGGACAAAGCCTGTGGCCCCGGCAGGAAAGGCACAGCTGCTCCTCTGTGTGGGATCCATCTTCTTTCCCCTCCTTCTGTCCCTCTGTCATATCCACCTATCACACTGCACTTTTTCCAGTGTTCAGAGAAGTGAGAGTTGCAGGCTTTTCCTAGCAAAGGCAGATTAAAGAGCTGCTTCTCCATCCCAGGAAGCCGGAGGTCTCCACAGCTGGGCTGGTCCTGATGCTCACATCCCAGCTCAGGAGCTCACAGTGACTCCGTACAGCTCAGCCTGCAGCTCTCTAAACCATTTCCATTTGAATAAGAAAGAAATCGATTTTTAAGAATCCCCTTTCTCCCAGAAGAGCGAGCCTGACATCCGTGTTTTGGGGAAAGGAGCAGTGCTCTCTCTGCAGGGTGACGTGTGGAGAGGAGCTGGAAGGAGATGTGGGAAACATCAAACCTGTCTGAGATCAAGGGAAACACGCCCTGGCTCCTGTCCCTGGGATGCTTACACACGGTTTCCCTCACTGAGCTGAGGCTGTAAAGCCCCGTGGGGAAACCCACAGTCACTGAACACAAAACCCTTTGTGGATCCCAAATTAAGGGTAAACTCTTGCAGCAACCTGGAATGTACACAAAGAAATCACACCTACAGGAGAGCTGCTGGAGGAAAAGCTGAGTGGTTTTTGAGCACCTTAGCACAGCATGCACAAGGCTGATAAGAATTAGGAATTCACCCACAATTTCTGCTTGGTTATTTCTGGAGGCACCTCCTCCAGCCCTCGCTTCACTCTCACCACCCTTCAAGAAACCAGGCAGGGAAAGGTGTAATTAATACCTGCAAAAAGCTGCTCCTGGGTAAGAAAGCAGCGTCTGCAGAGCACAAGAGGCAGCCCCAGCACAGCACAGCCCTGCAGGCATCCTGGCCTCCAAGGACAACCCCAGCCCTGGCTGGCGCCAGCCATCCTCTGGCACCTGGTGCTCACCTCTGATGCTCAAGGACGATGCTCACAGCCAAACAATTGCAGGGATCAACCAAAAACCTGAGGGAAACGGGCTGCAGATGCTAACAGAGCGTGAACACAGCGAGCTGTACAAGCAGATCGTCTGAAACACCCACCACATCCCTCGTTTTTAGCAGCCTTAAAGCAGTGTGGAGCTGCTTCCAGACTTAAGGAAAACACTGCTGCCAAAGAGAGACAGACAGAGCTTGGCACAGGGGCTGGTCAGGTCCAGGCTGGTCTTCCAGCAGCATCACCACCCACCAGCACCTTCATCCCTCTTTCTGCACAATTCCATCATTCTTTTTCCCTGACCACCACAGGGGTGGCAGGCAGAACCGCGGGTGAAACAGGTGAGGATTTGGCACCACGGGTGGAGGATTTTAGTTCTGGGGAGACCAGGGAAACCTCAGAAGTCAGCTGAGCACACGTGCACACACACACACAGGTGTCTCACGCTGCCCTGCCCGTGCCAGCAGGGATTTTCTGGGGGTTTTACAAACAGGCACGTGGGGCTGGGCCTGTCACCTCCCCCCGAGCACCTTTCAGAGGTGTTTGGAAGATGACAAAGAGCAGCCAAAGCCACGTATCAGCACGAGATCATCTCAGCTTTGGCCGGGGTGCAACTTGGCAGCACGTCAGGAGAGAAACCGAGCGGTCCAGAGCGGGAGGGGATTTTGAACTATGCAGAGCAGCTTTACTCAAAAGCCCTGAGCGTGAGCACATCTGGCCCTCAGCAGAGGAGCCACGTCATTTTTAGTGACGAGCTGCAAAGACATCCTCGTGTCTGCAGCACAACACACCCCTGCAGCCATGCCCATAACGTTCAGGGCTGATTCAGAGGGGCCGTCCCAAGGGCTGCACACTTTGCTGCTTCATCATCTCCCTCTCAAGCCTCAACTTTCCCACTCCCACACCGAGTAAACCAAGACCTTCGTGCTACGGCAAAAAATTCTTCCATCGTGTTTGCCCTTCACCACCTTGAACAGGAAACAGACTCCTGCAGGGAGGGATGAGCGCAGCAAGAGGGAACATCTGCTCCAGCTGTGCCCAACGCCCTCCAGCCAGCGGGGTCAGGATGCTGCCACCTCCAAGCTGCTGTTAACACACCCCAGTGAAGACATCCACTGCAGCCAAGCCCTGCAGCACAGCCAGGCTGCTGCTGCGTCAGCCGTCCCCACGAGACCCCAGCCAGGACGGAATCCATACACACACACACACCCCACAGAGCAGTTTCTAACTGGCCTGCAAGCCCAGACAAGCTGCCACGCCCTAGATAACCCCGTCATCCTCCCCCTAAACCACCCCCAGCCCGTCCACGTAACCAGCCCTGCGTGTTTATGATCTGTCAGACACATGACGGTCACCTGCCAGGCCCTGCAGGACAACTCCTTCCTCTCCTGTCCCTCTGCCCTGCACCGCTGGCCCCATCCCCACCCATCAGCGATGGATGCTGAGGGAGGATGTGGCACTTGGCACCACCAAAGAGGCGTTGGCAGGACCCCATCCCAGCTGCAGGGATTGATGCGTTCCTTACGGGAAACCGCCGAGACCTTCAGGAATGAAATGCGAGCATGAAAAAGCTGCTTTTATGTTCCCTCAAAGGCACTATCACGGCAGGAGATGAGGCAGCAGGGATGAACACTGGTGGCAAGGGGCACTTGGTGCCCAGCAGGCAGATCCCAGGGAGAAAAGGGTCCAAGCCATTCCCAGAGAGCTCCTGCAGACACAAGCAGCTTGGCTGATGCCAGTGCCAAACCACAGCTAAGGTTAGCAGCCTCTGATGGGAAATTACTTGTATCAAGCACTCTGGAGGCTTTTTCCTTTCCAAACCCAGATTTGTCTTTGGTGGTGGTAAAGGGGGAGGAAGGGTGAATGCTCCACAAACAACTTCTGGTAAGTGTTGTCTCCTCCTCATCCTGCCTCCTCTTACACTCAAGTTACGTTTTTAGTGGAAATTTATCTTTAAAATTTTTTTTAAAAATCATTTCAGTTGAAATGATGAGATTAAGGCTTAGAGCACAGGACAGACCAACTCAGCAGTGCCCCTCCCTGGGCACAGTGCAGGCAAGGGGATGGAGGATGTGGCAGCTCAGTGGGTGCTGGAGAGGGTCCACCTCATCCTCACCTTCACCCCACTGCAGGTCCCCAGCATCAGGCAGTAATTTCCTTCCTCCTCTACCCACTGGAACCCCTAAATCCTGCCCTTCCCCCTGGCCACACCACAACCCACCACATTTCACACAAGCAGCATCTCTGCTCCAGCCTTTTGCTGGGCAGAGGAATGGCTGCAAGAGAAAGGAGCACACAGGGAGCCCTGTCCCAGCTCCAAAAAAGGGAGCAGACTCGGATCCACAGCAGACTGAGGCCCGCTGGGGCCACAAGGCAGCACTGTGAGATGTGAGATCGCTGCAGTTGTGCCCAGTAATTCCAGTGCTCCTCGGGACAATGAACACTGGGACTCACAACGCTGCCACAGCACTGCCCCCACACAGGTAAGGGGCTGTGGGGAGATGGAATATCTCCCAGGTGGAAAAAACCAACAGAAACTTCCAGTTTCCATCATTAAAAAATCCCCTCTGCCCTTTCCCCCACTCCAAATCCCTGACTAACACTTGACCTGTGCTACAGAGGTTTGTCAGCAAGAGGCAGCGGGTAGATCCAGCTCCGTACGTACCCACAAGCCATCCTGAGTCATGCCAGTAAAACCCCAAAGTTTTTGTTGATGGAGTAAAATCACCTCCCCAGCCAACGCAAGTTCCTCTCCCAGCTCTTTCCCCAGCCCAAGAGCCAGCCCAGGCTGTGCCTTATCAACCAACACAAGCAAAAACCATCTTCTGTCCAAAAACCCGCAGAGCCCCACGTCTGCAGAGGTGTCATTTTGGGCCACAAAATCACCAGTACCAGAAAGCTGCTCCCAAAGGGAACCTCTACAAAGCACAGATGAATTTCTTCCAGCAACAACCACCTTTGCAAACAACAGGGGCAAACAAACCCCAGCTCAGCCCAGGACCACAGCTCAGAGCTGGAAAATAAAGGGATCAGCCTTCAGCAAGATTCATTATCCACTGAAAGAAAAGCAGGGAAGCATCTCTCCAGGGAGGGAAATGGATTGCTGAGGCACAGCTAAATATTTACCACGTCCAGCATGATATTTTCCAGGTGCCCACCGTTATGCCAGCAGAGGAGGAAGGCAGGAGCAAAGCGCTGTGTTTTCTCTAGGATCGTTAGAATTAATTGGATTCGAGCTCCATGATGCTTCAACTAGAATGAAATAACGGCTCCATGGGATCAGAGCTCCAACCACTGACACCCTGGGAACACCAGGCTCCTGGCTGCTCTGCCTGAACACGACGGGAGCCCAAAGCCAAAGTCCTGCTTCTGCAGGTCACGACCCACACACCTATTTTTGGCAGAGCTGCCTTTTTTTTTTTTTTGGGGATGGCAGCAGGAAAAGTGTGAATGGCAGATGAGACAGTGCTGGATTCACAGACTGAATTGCATAACGGTGGTGTGCTCGCACGGAGGGCACAGCCAGGGCACAGCCAGGGCACGGCAGGGACACGGCAGGGACACGGCAGGGACACGGCAGGGACACGGCCCCAGCGCTTATTTACCCACCCAGAATAGACGTGCCACGAGAACAAGCACCAGTTCATCCCCAGGCCCTGGCATTTCTCACTGCTGGCTTTTCCAAGCCTCTGTGGCAAAGGAGAGCTGCCTCCCCAGAGGCACAGCCTGGCTCCAGACAGATCCTGATCCCTCCCCCCAGCAGCACCTCTATTCCCAATGGATGATCTCCCTGCGAAGGAAAAACACTTGCTTTTGAATTACTCAGGCATCGGTGCTGGGTGAGCCAGGGAGGCCAAGCAGGTCTTCTCCCTCCAGACCCCACCCGTGCACTCACCCTCCCTCCCTCCCTGCAGCTGCTTTTCCCAGCAAACTCCAGGATTTTTGGGGACAACTGTTCCCCCAGCAGCACGCTCCTGCCTGTCCCTGCAGGAGGGGCTTCCCAGGCATCAGGGGCCACTCAGGTCACAGCCAACAGCCCCGGTGATGGGCACAGGGATCCTCACATGCAGGGCAGGCAGAAGATACACCTTGAGACCCAGGGAAAAGGCAACAGCCTGGATTTGAATCCCCAGACTCTCAGACCTTGCACCCTCCTCTGTGTTTCTGCGCCCACCCAAAGGCTGCAAATTCCCCGAGGCTTCATCCCCTCCTGGGATACAAGATCCTCCCTGCACAGCATCCATTCACTGAAAAAGGTGCAGACCTCGCTGGGAAATCACAGCCAGGCCCAGCCACACGTTGCAAGCTGCAGCCAGAGGTGGTGTCCCTTGCAAAGCTCTGCAAGGAGGGCGCGGGGACAGCTCCAGAGCTTTGCTCCCAGTTCCTTCCTACAGTGCCACCCATTCCACAGAGACACAGCTCCAGGGAACCTGGGTGACGTGAGAAAACAGGGAGGTTTTGCATATACGAGTAAACATCAGCCTCGACAGCGCAAGATAACACGAGAGACATTCTCCCACATACAAGATCCTGAGAGATAACTTGGATCAAGCCGACAGGAGCAATGGGAAGAGGAAGAAAGCAAGCCGAAATCCTTCCTAAGCTCCGCACAATCCCCAGAAGGCGTTTATCTCCCAAGCTATGTTTAGTGCAGAGCAAAGCCCCGGCCCAGCACCATTCCTATCGCCAGTGTCACGGCCAGCCACGCACCCCAAAAATCTCCCGAGGCAGGAGACAACCCCGTGACTAAGCCAGAGTGACGGCAGGTGAGTTTTGGAAGGCATCTGTCACGGAAAGAGCCAACCAAGAGCTTCAACACAGAGGCCTCTGTTTACAGCCCTGAGCACCACAAGCCCAAGGAGAACCAGCAAAGGAAACCTGAGATTGCTCGCTGAAATTCCCCAAGGAAAATTAGGGAAATTCAGCTTAAATTCAGGCTGCATGAAAGAGAGAGAAGTAGCTGCCGTGAGCAGCAGGTGCACACACTCAAACCTGCGAGCATCCCTGGGAAAACCTGCTGGGAGGCAAGTGCAAACCAAGGAGAGGCAGGATGAGAGGAGAGGGCTGTGAGGAGGCAGATCGAGGATCGACCCTCGTGCTGGTGGAAGCAAAGGAGCTCAGGTCACACAGGGACTCAGAGCTGCCGGTGCCAGCAGAGACCTGGCGCACTCAGCACACGTGTGGCACCTCCAGCACAGGATATCAGGGTTAACTGCATGAATGAACCGGTTTGTCACAACCAACAGAAACCTGCAGACACAGAGCGGCTCCAAACCTCCTCCGAGGAAAGCACCACGCTCCCAGGTGCTCCTCCAGGCATCACCTTTTGCTGCCAGCCACGCTGCTTCCCCCAAAATCCTCCAGGCCCAGCTCGGGCTACATCTCCTGCGGGGCACAAGTGGTTCCTGGGCCAGGCTCACCTCGTCCCTCCATCCACACATCCGCCGGTCCGGCACAGGCAGCCGAGGAAAGGTCTGGGCTCAGGTGTCCCAGCCTTTTAAGAAGCCTGGATGATCCCTCGCAAGGCTGGATGGCTGGAGGCATGTGCTCCTACCTGTGAGTCAGCAGCTCCGCTCAGCAGCTCCGTAAATCGCTGCTGATTCACCCCCTGCTTACACAGCAAACAGGAAACTCAGGTCCACATTCCCTCCGGATAAGACACGGATCATTTAAAAGCGATGGAGGGGGAGAAAAAAAAAAAAAAAGTCACGGGAGGTGCGTTCATCTGCTCACATGGCTCCTGACTCCAAGTTTCCAGCGCATCACTCCCGCACAGGGAAAACCCCTCAAATTCTATTCCGCTGATACGAGAGAGGCAGCAGCCGCACTCCGAGCGCTCCCTCCTCCGTCCGGTCTGCGCTCCCGGCGCGGATGGAGCCGGCTCCAGGGACCGCCGGGACACCGGCAAAGCCACCTCCCTGTCCCCATCACCGCGGCACGGCCATCCCGGGCCGATACCTGCCGGCCGGGGCTCACCTGGGGACGGGGACAGGCCACCTGAGTCACGGCCACGCTCTGTAAATAACACCTGTGACACACGGTCACGTTCTCCGGCCGGGGACAGCGGGAAAACAGCGAGGCGCTCCCGGCACACGCCGGCACCGGGTCCTGGCCGTGCCCGAACACCGGCACGAGGCGACACGAGGCGACACGAGGCGACACGGCCCGCGCCCGGAACCCCAACCCGCCCCTTCCCACCCGGATGAGCCGCGGCGAGGGCTCCGCTNCGGCCGCCGCGCCCGCCGGCCCCGCCCCCGCGCCGCCATTGGCCAGCGCCGCGCGGGGGGGCGTGGCCAAGCCCCCCGCGCGGAAATGGCTTTGCGGTTCTCGGGCGCGGCTGTGGAGGTGAAGCGAGGCGGGCGGGCGGCGCTGGTGGTCTCCGCTAAGAGAGGGGGCCTCGGTGTCCCCGTCGCCGGGGTGGCCCCGCCGCGGAACCAGCAGGGTTGGGGCGCGGAGCATCCCCCCGGGGTCCCCGTCCTGTGCTGCTCATCGACCCACGCCCCTCACCTGCCAGCTGTGAATGGTCAAATCACCTACATCTTCTGTGTGTCCTGCACACCACGGTGTGGGTCCAGCTGAAAAATGGACGGGGAACCGAGGGAAGGGCTGGATTTGTGCCAGGGGAGGTTTAGGTTGGATATCAGGGAAAGGTTCTTCCCCCAGAGGGTGCTGGGGCACTGAGCAGGCTCCCCAGGGAATGGGCACAGCCCCAGTGCTGCCAGAGCTCCCGGAGCGTTTGGACAACGCTCCCAGGCACAGGGTGGGATTTTGGGGCCTGGAGTTGGACTGAATGATCCTTGTGGGTCCCTCCCAGCTCAGGATGCTCTGTGATTCCATGATTAATTCCTCTCTGAGTCACTGAGGGATCAATCCCTCCTAGCCGTGGCACATCCCGGGGTAAGGATGCTCCCACAAACANTCCCGAGGAGGGGAAGCTCAGGACGGGCAAAGCCTCCAGCGGCAGCAGCAGCAGCGAACAAAACTCGCCCGTTTTCATCGCTCTCCCCACGCCAAACGCAGCTTCGCCGCCTCCCTCACCGTGGGTCCCACCCCTCTCCCCGCGGCTCCTCCGCACATCCCCACCAAGGGCTCTGCATCCCCGCGGACCGCGGCACCCGGCCGCGGCCCCAGCGACGGCGCCGGGCTGCGGGATCACCGGAGCCCGCGCCNTTAGGTTGGATATCAGGGAAAGGTTCTTCCCCCAGAGGGTGCTGGGGCACTGAGCAGGCTCCCCAGGGAATGGGCACAGCCCCAGTGCTGCCAGAGCTCCCGGAGCGTTTGGACAACGCTCCCAGGCACAGGGTGGGATTTTGGGGTCTGGAGTTGGACTGGATGATCCTTGTGGGTCCCTCCCAGCTCAGGATGCTCTGTGATTCCATGATTAATTCCTCTCTGAGTCACTGAGGGATCAATCCCTCCTAGCCGTGGCACATCCCGGGGTAAGGATGCTCCCACAAACACCCGAGCTGGGCTGCAGGCAGAAGTGCTGGACGGGATGTGAAAGATGCAGTTGAATGAGCAAAAAAAAGGAGATTCCAAGCGCTGTTTTCTGGCTGAAATTCCCAGCGTGATCCGTAAAGATCCAAAGCGGGGGTTGGAGGGATGGCAACTGCTGACAGCACTGGTGAGATCACAGCTGCTCTGCCACCGCCAGCTCTCGGCTTTGCGGAGCATTTGGGATAAATTTGAGGACTGGAAAAACTTCCTCAAGCGCAGGCAGTTGAAGGGAATCACTGCCAGAGGGAAGGAGCTGGGGGGACTGGGATCTGTGGCTGCCAGGGGTGCCTCAAGCAGAGCTGCGATCCAGCACCGGTGGCACCGGATCCGGCAGCTGCGCACCGAGGGTGGAAGAGTTCAAATGGAAAATAAATGACAGGTTTTTAGCGGGGAGAGCAATTACCTTCCCCAGAGACGTCGCGGATTCACCGCCTTTCAAGTCTTTCAACACAGACGAGGAGGAGTCTTTCCAAAAAAAAAACCCCAACTGCTCTGCAGCCCGGCCGCGGGTCATCGGCGCTGATGCAAGAGCTGAGGATGTCACTGCGGGGCTGGGCCAGCGGGAGCTGAGTGGACCTTTCCGACGTTTATCCACACAGATCTTGGAATCAGCAGGGTTCGAACTGATCCGCGCAGATTCGGCCCGAGCCACTGCTCGGGTGTGAGTTTTGGGGGGTCCGTGGCAGAGCAGAGCATCACCAGCCCTTCTGCTAAGGTGGAGCTGCGGGGACCGGTGGGACCGGCTCTGACACCCGGCTCTGCTGCTGGCAGCACCTGGGGTGTCATCGCAAGCCCAGGACATGACCCTGCTGTCCCCAAGCGCGTCCCAGTGTGCCCCATCCCTCCTCCTGCATCCCCGGGCACGGCCTGAGGTCGCCGCTGGCTCCGGCTGCGGATCCAGGCGTGGATAAAGGAGCTGCTGCCTTTGAGGCACCTGCCCTCAGTCACTGCACCCCACGAGTGTCACCTGCCCAGGCCTTCCAGCACAGGAGCGCTGCAGCAGCACACAGGGAAACTGGGATGCACTCGGCATCCAAATCCAACAGGGTGGGAAGGCCGTGGGAAGGCAGGGAGCACACGGACCCCCACGAGCTGCGAGGAAGGGACCAGGGGCAGCCACGTGGTCGCCTCCCAGCCATGGCAGGGCTTGGGGATCTCTTGGGAGACCTCTCCTTTTCTTCTGCAGCTTCCCAGTGCTGCTGGCATGGCTTCTTCTGCCTGCACCTCCTCATCTGAGCCGCTGACATCGAGCCCTGCAGATTCCCGGGAAATCATCCCAGGCAAAGCATCCCCACGGAGCCTGGATGCTTCCAGAGATTTTGGCAAGGGTACTGGATTTTTGGCACCCGTGGAAAGCCTCTCCATGCTTTCAGGGGCTGTAGGTGAACCTTTGGTTGTGCAGGCTCTGGATCAGGGTGATCACCAAGAGAGCAACAAGGAGCTCCTCACTCATGTCTGGGCAAAACCTGCTTCTCCTTCCTCCTCTCTCCTGAAGCTTCCCAGGCCCACTGTCCCCCAAGCATCCCTGCGTGCTGGGGGACATCAGCCCTCCCTCAGAGCTCCAGGCTCATGCCAGTTATCCCCCTTCCTCCCTGCAAAATGCCAGCAGTGCTCAGCCTGGCTGCTTTTTGCATTCCCTGCGTTCCCCTGCTCCGGGTGTTTTGCTGTTTGTGTCTCCCTGCACCACCACACGGTGTGGGAGAAGGACAACATCTCCTCACCAGCACTCATGGGGAAGGGAGGGAACGAAGCCCTCTCTCCTGCAGACACCCAGTTCTTTGGGCCAGGGGCTGCTGCAGGGCCAGGGCTCCACGGGAGGGGGAAATAGCAGGAGACCCTGACAGGCAGAGCACCAGCACAGACCAACCAAATCCAGTGAATTCCTCAGCTGATGGGCTGCACCTCGGGCAGCAGGGGCCGGAGGGATGAGTAAACACAGGCCAAGCTACACGAGATGGTGCTTGGGTGCAGAAAAGCTGACGGTGAACTATTCCTGGTTCCAGGTTAATGTAGGTGTTGCTGCTTTTCCTGTTGCACAGGCAGCTGCCAGCCTGTCCCCCTGCACAGCCAGCACAGACACCTCGGGCACTCGCAGCTCCTGTCACTGAGAGCTTTGGGGTCAAAGATGTGATGTGTATGTGATGTATGATGTGTGTATGATACATGATGGAGCACCTCTGCTCTGGAGCCAGGCTGGGAGAGCCAGAGGTGTTCAGCCTGGAGAAGAGAAGGCTCCAGAGAGACCTTAGAGCCCCTTCCACTGCCTGAAGAGGCTCCAAGAGAGCTGGAGAGGAACTTTGAGCAAGGGNAGAGAGCTGGAGAAGGACTTTGGGCAAGGGCTGGAGTGACAGAAGAAGGGGGAATGGGTTCCCACTGACAGAGGGCAGGGTTAGATGGGATGTTGGGAAGAAATTCTTCCTTGTGAGGGTGCTGAGGCCGTGGCACAGGTTGCCCAGAGAAGCTGTGGCTGCCCCTGGATCCTTGGGAGCGTCCAAGGCCGGGCTGGACAGGGCTTGGAGCAACCTGGTCAGAGCATCCCACGGGGGCAGCGACCTGGAGCTCCCACCCCACAGCACCAGCACAGCAGGGCGGAGAGCCCAGTACAGGGGCAGGGCACCCAGCACAGGAGCTGCCAGAGAGCAGAGGGCCCAACGGGGCGGCACCAGCGCAGCCCTGGAACGGAAAAGCAGTACAAGACCAGTGCGGGGCCAGTACAGAGCCAGTGGAGGACCAGTGCAGAACCAGTAAAGGACCAGTAAAGGACCAGTGCAGAACCAGTGCAGAACCAGTAAAGGGCCAGTAAAGGACCAGTAAAGGACCCGTGCAGGACCAGTAAAGGATCAGTGCAGAACCAGTACAGAATCAGTAAAGGACCAGTGCAGGACCAGTACNCAAAACAAAAGCGCGGCGCGGCCATTGGCTGCGGGGCGGGCACGTGCCGCACAGCTGGGGCTTCCTGCGGCCGGGGCCGCGCCGGGGCCCGACCGCGCCTCCGCTCCGGCACCGGCACCGGCACCGGGATCGCCACCGGCACCCGCACC
>VZTG01001246.1:244386-256470 GCA_013397845.1 Melanocharis versteri | reverse complement strand
GATCTCTCGGCTCCCTCGGCTGGGGTCGGTGTGTGGAGCCCGAAGGTGGCACGGGCAGGTTTGGGGGCACTGCCTTGGCCCCCCCAGGAGCAGGTGCCTTTGGGTGATGGGGAGTGCGGTGCCAGCCGGGAACGGGGCTCCTCTGGGGAGATTCCTTCGGGGAAGCCCCTCGGGGGCTCCAGCACGGTGGGTGCCACCGTTCTGTAGGGCCAACAGCACGGATCCAAGCTGCCACAGCCGCCTGTGGGACCAGGGCTGTGGAACTCTGGTGACACAGTGACTCCCAAACAGCTCTGTCACATATAGGGTGGAGTGAACAAAAGAAAAAAAAGTAGGTGCCACTAAAATTTCTCTGTGGTGCACTGATTCTTTCCCAGCCTTCATCTTAATGGTTAATTCTGGGTATTCAACGATCCGTCCCCATCCACTTGTCATGCTGAGAGCTACTCTGGGTAAAACTGCCTCACCACCCTGGAGAAATTGCAGGGTAGCTGCCTTTAAAAAAAAAAAATAAATAAAATGTGTAGTTCAGAAATCATAGGGAATGCAGGAGGCTTCGTTGATAAAACAACAGGAATAGTCCGGATTTTATTTTAGACTTTTCTTCCTCCCCCCCCACCCCATTTTCATTTCAACCACTAATTACAAAGTGCAGGCTGGAGGCTCGGCAGTGGTGGAGCGAGGAAGGAGGAGACGGGTGCAGAGAAAACAATTTCACCAACTGCTTATTTCAGACTGAGATCAAATGAGGTCCCAGGTGCCGAGTCCCCACTGCCACCACCAGAGCATTGTCCCAGTCGGTGAAGTTGGTGTGTGCAGGAAATAGAGGGGACAGCCAAGCGCCAGCAATTATTAGGGAAATGTAATCTTTTATCGTGGTTTTCTGGATAAAAGCTCTGCCAGCCACACCATGGGCCGAGTAGCGTTTGGTGGCTGAGCAGGGATGAGTCGTGACTGGAGAGGGTGAACTTTGAGAGGGAGAGAATCAGCTGTGGGAGTCGTGTGTGAATCAGCACAGAAGCTCCTGATTCAGGAGGGGGTCGAGGAATCACAGAGTCCCGGAATGGTTTGGGTTGGAAAGATCCTAAAGCTCGTTCCAGCCATGGCCAGGGACACCTTCCACGTGTCCAGGCACGGACCAGGTTGCTCCAAGCCCCATCCAACCTGGCCGTGGCCTCACCCAGGTGAATCCCCGTGATCAAGGTTGTGTTTTTTCTGGGAGTTCAGGGAGTCTGAGCCCTTTTTTGTGAGTTCAGCACTGGCCACACAAGGCAGCCGAGCTGAGCAGCGTCCTGGTGTGACGGTGTCCGTGCTGCTGGGCTGACTAACATCCATGTGGAGTGGGTGATCCATCTCTCCTCCTCCTTGTCAGGCACTTGCTGGTAGCAGCCAAGCCCTGGAAGATGGTCAGGAGATAACCATCTCTGTGGGAGTGCGTGGCAGGGTGTTTATTTCCTGCACTGCTCTTTGTCGCTCCCGCTCCTGGCACGATGAGCATCAGTGGTGTGGAATGCTCCGGGAGGTTTTCCCTGCTGCGTGCAGGAAATGACAAGAAATGGGTCAGACACAGATTTTGGCATCGATGTGAGCCCCGTGTCCCTCAGAGAGCACTCTTGTCCCGTGTCACTGCGCTGTGGCAGAGATGAACAGCACTTTGTGGGCTCCAGGGTCGATTTTCCTGTGATGTCTTAATTTCTGCTAGATGTCAAGTGTGGATGATACCCTGGGAGAACATGGATTGTGGACCAAGGAGCCAGGCTTTGACAGCTGGTGGTTTATGGTGGTGTGATGTTGGGTAGAAAACTTTCCGTGGTGGTGTCTTTCTGGAAATCCCTGGAGCAGGAGGCCTGAGACAGTGAAAGCTGTGAACTGCTTGTGAAAGTGTTTGTTTCCAGCATCATCCTGTGTTTGCCTCTGCGCCCCTGTGTGACCTCGTGTCAGGACTTCCTCCTTGTGCACAAAGAAGATGAATTGCACTCAGTTTTTTTGGGGGGTTGCTCTGTCTTTCCTTTCTCTGCTGGTTCCTCCTGTCTCCCCTCATTGCAGCAGTAGCTCCTAAAACTCTGACAGGAACAGCTGCTTCACTTGAACACGTTCCCCTTTCCCTTGCATCTCAAATGAAGGAGCATTTAGAAGTTGAAAGTAAAGCTGATTATAACCAGACCTCACTGAGCCTCGTTATCCCTCGAGAGGAGGGCAGAAAGACGCCCAACTGGATTTGTAATGGGTTAGGATGTGACTAACAGCCTGAGCCAGCCAGAAACCTCCCTGTGCAGAGGCTCTCTTGGAAAACATCAATTTGTCAAAGCTAAAAGCTTCCATGGGAATCATATAGGCTGCTTTTGTCAGGAATAGTTGGGTGGTTTTTTGGATCTGAGATGAAATTTCAGGTCAAAACAAGAAACCCAAAGAGATCCCCTACCCTAAAATAGTCGGCTGGTTGGTCCAGCTGCTGGCACAGATGTTTGGGGCAGGGAAACAGCTTTCTGTAGCAGCTGCTGTGACTTCTTGATGCCCATCACACCCATCAGGCTCTCCAGTCAGGAGGAGCATGGAGCAGCTCCAGTTCCTCAGGGATGCACAGGCTTCTCGCACATTCCGACTCCCATTCATCCAACACTTGGGTGCAGCACACCACACTTCCCAGACCTCCCACTCCTCCCCAGCTGGGTTTGGGCAGGATTTTGGCTGGAAGCTCCTGCTTTGCCCACTGCTCATCTGAGTCTCAGGAGCTCCTTGTCCAGGAGCCCAGGCTTGCGTTTACTGGGAAAACTGGAGCAGGTCGTGCCTTGGAGCTTTCCTCCCTGATGGGGCAGATGCTCTCCAGGAGGGGGAAGGTGACAGGTTTGCAGCAGGGATCTGTCACCAGACACTGCATCAAAGACATCCCTGCTCCTCCCGTGCCACAGGCGCCTCCAGAGAGCTCCTAAACAGGAAACTGCTCCAAACCAGAGCCCCCCCGCTGCCATTCCTGCGAGTGAGGCCCCTCCATGAGGGTTGTGCTGTCTCCACTCTGGCTGTTGTGCTCTGTTGTGTTTTCTCTCCCTAGTAACGTGCCAGTAGCTCCCTGGGGAGCGAGGCCAGCCCATGGCAGGCAGCGAGCTCCAGCCTGGGATGCACGAGCTCCTCGGGACGTCTTGTCCTCTCTGCTCACCCCACCCGCAGCTTTCGCTTTTTTTTTTTTTTTCCCCACTGTTTGGTTCAGCAGCAGGAGACCTGAGCTGCCCCCTGCTCCTGGGAGATGGGGCTGGCATTTGTTCCCTCCCCTCGCTCCCGGGGAATGGCTTTGCAGCAGTGTCCTGAGGAGGCTGGAGCTCAGGGGCTGCTCCCAAGCTGGGGTGCAGAAATGGGCCTTGCAGGCAGCAGCCAGAGCCCTGCCCTGGTCCTGGGCACACAGAGGGGGACTGTGGGCTGGGGCTGCTGCAGAGGGACAGGGACAAGGGACAAGGGATAGTCCTGCAGTGCTGCAGCATCCCCTCACTAGGCAGGTACTTTGTGTATGCTGGGAGAAGGGGTCAGGGAAGGGTGGGCTGGAGTGGGGTGCCTGTGTCCTCCCGGATGCCTGACGTGTCTCCTCCTCAGCTGGGGCTGAGATTGGGCTCTCTGCTTGTTCCCCCAGGCTCCTGAGCCAGCCAGCCTGGGCACTTGTGCCTGGCAGGAGGGCTGAGCCCGCCTCTGATCCCGCTGGAAACCCTCATGGAGAGCAAGTTTACACCTGGTTCCTTGTGCAGCTCCCAGAGGAGCTTCCCTTTGCCTGTACCCCCTGTGAGCAGAGGGAGGGACGGAGGTCGAGCAGGGCACCAGCTGTGCTGCCGTTGCTGCCATCCTGCTCCTCTCTGGCCGTGCTGATTTGCATCGGCTCCGCTCCCTCGCTCGGTGGCCTGGAGGGGACTGTCAGGGAGTCAAACCCCACGGCAGGCTCTGCTGGCTGAGGCCAGGGCCTGCTGGGCCCAGCTCTGTCTGTGCAGGCTGACAAACTCCTGCCCCGGAGCCCAAGGGGGTGGCACGGGCAGGAGGGGTCTCTTAGGCCATGTTTTGGTGGGGTTTCTGCTTGTGCCCCCTCTCTTTGGGGGGCGATTGCACCAAGCTGGGGCTGGGTACTCCCAGGAAGGGTCAGCACTGCTTCCAGGTCCCTCAGCTTTCCTGGGAGCAGCCCCCCAGTTCCAGGGTACCACACAGCACCAGGGCTGGCTTATTCCAAGCCATGGCTGTGACCTGCAGGGCCCACAGCACACCCTGAGGCACGAGTGTCCCTGGTTTCATGTGCTGTGTGTCACTGAGGTGAGCATGTGTGGATGTGCTCATGCACTTGGCTGAACTGGGATGTTTTTCTGAACTGGGCCCAGTTTCCAGCAGCACTGACTCCCTGTTGTAAAGTCAGGCTGGTTGTAAAATCCTTTGGTCTCTGTGTGCGTTCATCTGTGCCCTGGTGGCACCCTGCAGCTCCTGTCCTGGCTGGGGGTTTGTGGTGCTGCCGTGGTACAGGGAATATCGAGGAAAATCCTGTCCAGGACATGTCTGAGATCCTCCAAACACTGCACCACCTTCTGCTTTAAAGTGCATTTGCATCTGTGATACTTCTAAACAGATTGTATATTTCAAAAGCGTATTCAAAGAAAAAAGATCTTTTGTTCTATCGTCAATTTAGTTTTAAACTTCTCAAAACTTCAGGCAGAGGCTATGGAAAGTTTTGGCCTGGGAGGAGAGTGGGGTGGAAGGGCTGGAGCGAGTGAAAGCTGCTGTTATGAGATCATTTTACAGCTGGTGGTGCTGCCAGCTCTGCCCTTGCCACCCCTGAGAGCTGCCACCAAATGCTCCGTGAGGGTGAGGGCACCTCATGCCCCAGCCTGGGCAGCTTTCCCTCCAGCAAGACAGGTCTGTGCTGCTGGGGAAGGGCTTCACCTGCTCCCTTGGCTTTTTTGGGGGGCCTGGATCCACACGGAGAAACACTGCAGTGCTCCCCCTTTTCTGCCTGGGGGAAACTCAAAGAGCTTGGCTTTTTGGTGAACCAGAGCTGAGAGGGGCAGGACTGAAGCCTATAAATACTTGGGGGAACAGCAGGGAGGGAAATTATTTACGTCCACCCAAGAACAATGTTGGCACGAGAACGAGTGGGCAGAAACCAGCAGGAATAAACTCGGGCTGGAAATGCGAAGGTTTCCATCCAGTGTAGGAGAATTGAGTGTCTGCATAAAAGGAGCAGGAATAAAAGCTTGAGCTGCTTCTCTGGAAACACAAAATTCCAATGGGCTCATTTCTAGTTTCTCTTGAATACAGAGATGAGGCAAACTGGGCTGGAGTTGTCAGCTGAAATGCAGTGAAATAGAGTGTACTGAGCTCAGCTAAAGCAGATCCTGAATGCAGGTGAACTTTGCAGCCCTTCAGCCTTAAAAAACCATTGGAGAGAAGGAAAAGTTTCCATTACTTTAATCGAACTTGTCTCTTTGATTGGGATCTTGCATTCTGAAACTCACTTTTAAGTACAGAAACCTTCTAGAAACGAAACGTTTGCTTTTGCTCTGAAGGCAGAAGCTCAGGTTCTGTGGATGAAACCAGAGGGGTGTTCTGACTCTCCTCTGATTTATACATGAGCTGAAACTTCTTTTTTCCTGTAACTGAGCTGCTGTGAGAAAGGTCAGGGTGTCGAAACAGGAAGCCTGTGTGTGTGTACATGTAAATTTGTGTGCACAGCCCCCCTTGCACACCTGTGTGCGCCTTCCTGTGTGTTTGTGGGATTCACCTCCCCAGCATCTTCCCCAGAACGTGTCTAGACAATGCTGCAACACCAGACCAAGGAGTCTTGTCCTGTTTTATGTGCCACAACAAAAAACTCTGTGCTGGAGGAGAAATTAATTGGCTGTTACCTGGGTCAGCTTTGTTGTTTTTCCCCCTCTTCTTTTTGCTCTCCCCCACCATCAACACATCTCCTCCCTCCCCACAGCTGCTTTCCTACCCTAAACGTGTTGTGCTGCCATCAGTGATTCAGGGCTGGGTCAAAAACTTTCTCCTGCTTCAGGGGCTTGGCAAGGCCGAGCAGACCTGGCTCTGCTCACACCTCGGGGGGACCAGTGAGGACATCCAGGTGTCACTGAAAGCAAAGTCCCTGACCCAGCACAGAGCCATTCCCACGGGCACGAGGGATGCTGCAGCAGTCCCAAAACTGCCCATCCCCTGCTGTGGGCTCTCTGGGGACATCCCAACCCTTAACCCTCTCTCCCATCCGCTGCTGTGGGTTCCCCAGGGACATCCCAACCCTCACCCCTGTCTTCCACCCCTCAGGTTGCCACGACAAGGCCGTGCTGCTCTACGAGTACGTGGGGAAGCGGATCGTGGACCTGCAGCACACGGAAGTGCCCGATGCCTATCGAGGGAGAGGAATAGCCAAGCACCTGGCAAAGGTACGACCCCAGCCACCCAGAAGGGCAAGAGCTGTTGCCATCCCAGCTGTGGCTAAAGATCCTGGCTGAAGCCAGGCCCCATCACGCTGGAATTGCACGTGTGCCCTGTGGGAATCCTGCTCTGATGGGAGGTGGGGTGGCTGACGGGGCAGATGGAAATCTGGGGTCAGACATTCCTGTTTCTTGTGGCAAGACGAGCTGGGTAAGTGCCAGCAAATCCAGCCACTCGCCCAGGATCGGCCCATTCCTCCTCTCAGCAAAAAACCCTTGTGCAGGGGCTGATGCATCACCTCACCTCAAGCTGGATCCCTCCTCTCAAACCTTCACTGCCCTCATGAGCCCTTTGCCTGCCTTGGGCTGTGCAGGGAGAGCTGAGGAGCCATGAGCACAGCAGTGGGGGGACTGTGGGGTGGTGCTTTGGGGTACAGCTGCTCCCTGGCCCTGTAAGGGGGGACAAAAGGCTGATGAAGGTGGCCTTCACAGGATGGGCCGGGTCACCTGCAGCACAGCATCCACGGGGCTGGATGTGTTGAGGGTTAAACTGGGGACTCTGTGGTGAGGTGCTGGCTGTGACAGGACACCTGTGCTCTCCCCTCAAGCCTCCCACTGCACCTGCCTCGCACAGGGGGTACCTGAGGGCAACCTGCTGCTTCCCCCACCTGGGTGAGGGGTACAGGAGTCCCACGAGGCTTCAGAGGGGGGCAGAGGCTGGGGGTGCTGGTTGTAACCCATCTGATCTCTGTTGGTTGCAGGCAGCCCTGGACTTCGTGGTGGAGGAGGACCTGAAGGCGCACCTGACGTGCTGGTACATCCAGAAATACGTCAAGGAGAACCCGCTGCCGCAGTACCTGGAACACTTGCAGCCTTAAGGCAGGACTGCTCCCACACCAGCACACCTGTCCCTGACTGTTCAACGCGGCCTTCGCTTCTCTGCAGTCTCAGGAAACCCCTTCCCACACTCGCAATTCCCGTTTTTTTGAAGCGTGTCCATGCGGTGCGTGAGTGTGGGCACGACCTCCTCCTCCTCCTCTCTGCCCCCGTGTGAGCACGGCTGCAGCCCCTGGGCCAGGCTGCCTCCGGGCAAACGTGGTGCCCCCCAGTGCTTTTCCCAAGCCAGGGGATAGAAGAGGGTGATTTTTCCACCAAACTCCATCGCAAGGCCAGGGGATGACTTGTTCTGCACCTCATCCTCCCCTCCGCTTGGCGACAGCTGTGAACTTGCTGGGGGATGTTGGTTCGGGGTGGTCGTGAGGTACCAGCCCCCCTTTCCTCCTGGCAGCTGGGGAGATGCTGTGTATTCAGCTTTGTGGGACAGAGGGAGGTGCTGGAGGAGCCCCAGCCCCGTGTCAGGTTCATCCCCTGCAGCACCTGTTGGGCACCAAGCCGTGTCCAAGCCCACATGCAATACACACAAGAACATGTGGACCATGGTGGCACCTTGGGGGCTTTGCTGCACTGGCTGTGGAGACACTGGGATGGTGGCACCTTCGACCCTAGAGACAAGAGCCATGTGAGGAACGGACTTGGACTGCAGAGGCTGTGGCAGAGTCTGTGCAGAGGAAGAAACGTGGCTGAGTTGCAGATGCTGCTCCCTGGAGATGCCAACTCCTGCCCAGCTTCTGCACACAACCCTGAAGTGGCATCCCACAGGGTCATGGACTGTGGTTCCTGTCTCCCTGCCCTTGGTGTGGACACAGCCTGCTCAGGAGAAGAGACCAGCCCCACAGCCAGCCCTGGCCTAAGTGATGAGGGGAGATCCCAGGCCACCAGGGTGGTTTCCTGCAGCTGAAGAGGAAGGCTCCCCCCATCTCCCTCTTCTCCATCTCTGCATCCCTGTCAGTGCCCCAGATCAGCCCAAGATCAGCAGGGTAAGGACTGCAGGACCTGCTCCTGGCCCGTCTCCAGGGTTCAGTGCTAGAGGCACCTGCATCCATGTGGATTCCAATGGCTTCTCCTTACAGCCTTTGGAAAGAAGCCCTGGCTCATGGCATTACCTGTCTGCTCAGTGGCCTCCTCACAGCTCCAAGCTCAGAGCACTGGCAGCATCGTGGGGACCTTGGTCAGCAGCAGGAACCCCCTCATTTCGTGCTCTTACCTCCATGGATGATGATTCTGTAGCACGACCCAGCATTGCCACACTCAGATGTAGAAGGTAACACCATGATGGCAGGGCACTGCCTGGTTCCAGCTTGCTGCCTGTCCTGCCTTGCCTGTGTTTTCCAGGGCAGGGCTGTGGTGAGGGAGATGATGCTTTCAACACCCCCAGCCCTGAGGAGCTGCTGGGGGCTGCAGCCAGGCAGGAAATGGAGAGCCTCTCACCTGGAGGCCAAATCCAGACCTTGCTTAGCTCAGCAGGGACTAAAGTTTACAATCTGTGCCACAGAGTGACTGAAGCCCCAGCTGAGAGGCAGCTCAGCCCTCTCCTAGAGCCCAGCACAAAGTCCATGGCAGCAAAGGCAAAAACTCCTACAATCTTCTCTCCTGGTTGGGATGGCCAGAGATGGAGACCCTGTGCCAGGATTTCAGCCTGAGCTGTCCCTGGCCACCGGCTCGAGGTGAACCCTTGCTGCCTGCCCTTGCTTTTGGGCTGCCCATCACCAGCACAACGCAGCCCTCTCAGGCTTCCAAACCTCCCAAACTCCATCCCTGCCCTGCACGCTGCAGGCTGTGAGACCCCTGCCTGTGCCCACCACTGGTGCTGGGGAGCAGAGCCACCTCTGCCTTGTGCTGCTGAGGAAAGGCCTCGAGCTCAGCCCTGCCTCTGCTTCATTTCTGCCCTCCTGCTGCTTATTTCACCTGGGCTGTGACCTTTAGGGTGGCTTCGAGGGCCCGGGAAGGGGTTGCAGGTAACAGACTAAAGGGGCTTAAGAAGAAATGTGGGCTGCTAAATGTTCCTTCTTTAACATGCAAAACACGCTTCAACACATAGTTACAGGAGAAAGGCTGGCTCTGGTACTGCTGTGATGACCAAACCATCCCTTCTCGATTCCAAGGTGAAGCTGAACCATTTTCTCCCCTGGAAGCCAAGTTAAGACACTCGTGTCTTTGCCACAGCAGGGCTGGGTGCTCGGGAGTGATGTTTGAGCCCAGTGCTGCGAGCCTCTGTCCTGGTTCCGTGCTCATTTCCACTGTGCGCAGCCTCCAGCAGCTCCCTGTTGTGCCAGCTCGCTGGAGGGTGTGCTGTGCTCACTGTCTGGGCAGTGTCCCAGTGCCCACGCCTGGCTCTGGAGCCCCTCGTGCTGCTCTGGCAGGAACCTCTCGTGCTTCCCGGCGCTGGATCACCCGCGGCGATCGCTGCCTTAAATCAGGCACAGCACACGGTTTTGCTGCTGCTTCCCTTCGAGGTGCTACAAACCCCCCCCCGGCGTGTGACCTGACAGAGACGTGTGCCAGTGTCTGTGCCAACCATTTCTCCGCTGTATCCGTGCTCTGTCCCAGCCTTCCCTCCTCCTCGGTGCCAGTGAATAGCAATACCCGCAGGCCACCAGCGATGCCGCAGCCTGCGGTGCTCCTGTGACCCTGCATGGTCAGGTGGGACCCGGCTTGGGGTCCCTCGGAGCTGGGTAGCCCTTCCCTGCCTCCCCACCAGCTGCCTTTTCCCAGCTGGTCTCTGCAGAAAGGAGCTTTGAGTCCTGTGCTGCCCCTTGGTGCTGATTAAGCCTGGAGGAGTTTGGGATCTTGGACTCTCCCCGGGCAACAGGAGTGTGGAAGTGGTTTGGTTGAATACTGAGCTCCCCAAACCCATTTGAACTACAGACCTTTGGTGGGTGGGGGAATGCAGGTGGCTGTCAAACCTGCTTCCACAGCCCCCAACTTGAAATTCCCCCTCCCTCGTCTGCTCTCCAGCGTTGTCTTCCTCTGTCCAAGGTTTCCGTTCTGTTGGATTCGGTGGTTACGATGTGCCTTTCCTTCTCAGGACCTGTTACAAACGACCTTTCTGCTCTTGTTTATGTTTAACATTTATCTTGATCCCTCCCTCTGTCATACTATAAAACATGAACATAATGCATGGAATACAATACAATAAAAGTGTGGCTTAACTGAGCTGCAGTGGCTGTGCCGCGCTGGGGGGACCACATGCTCCCATTGCAAATGAAAAGTAGGTAAGGGGTGAAATTATTGTATTTTTATTTGAGGTCACAGGGCTGGCTGACCTCATGATGACTGTGCAGAGCTCAGGGTGAGCGGGACCACAACTGCTTCCTTTCCTTTGCCAGCTGATCCAGCCCTGCTCACCTTCATCATTCCTCCCTGGGATTTCAGGCCAGTCTTTGGGAGTTGTCCTGCAAATGAGCAGACACTCAGTGTTTATGTCCACTGTTTTAAGGTGGGCATGAAAAATATTTAAATATCCAGCTGCTGTGCTTGTCCAGAGCGAGGTGGGCAGGCAGGTGACTCAGAGGGACACAAGGCACTTCCCTCCTGGAGCCAGCACTCCTCAGCCCTGGGAGCTCAGCCTGAGCACTCAAGATCCCAGCAGGGCATTTGTGTCACTTCCCAAAGCTGCGTGGAGGCTACAGAGGCTGAGGCCGGAGTTTGGATAACTCAAACTGCCGGGAAGGGCGGTGTGGAGGGCAGTTATGATTTGATCCAGCGTGACAAGCAGCCCCTGGGCTGCAGCTCGAGCGGGCGGGAGCGTGGGGTTTGCTGCTCCCGAGGGACAGCACGGGCGGTTGGGATCTGTGGCTGGGCTGTTGCTGGTAACACACTCTGTTTACATTCCACATTCCAGACAGTCCATGCTCCGGCCTGTCCCAGCACTGCTGCACGTTCTGCCGGGCTGGGCACGCTTCCCAAACACCTCCTTGTTCCTGCAAATGCAGCGTTCACCTCCCCCGAAGCAGCTGCCCCCCAAAATACAGCTGAGAGAGCAGCGGTGTGGGAGGGCCCTGTAGGCTGGAAGAGCAGCCTCGGGATGCCTGCGAAGGTGGAGGCAGCCATGGGGTTTGTTCTCTTCAGTCGCATTACATCACTTGGGAATAACGTTGTCAAAAAGAGGGTTTTTCTAGGAACGGGAGATGCAGAGCCAGCGCCGCTGTCTCCTGACGTGCGCTGTCAGGCTGGAGCAGGGCTCCAAGAAAGGGGGGGTGCGGGGCAGGGAGCTGCTGTTTGATAAGGGAAAACTTGAAATTCCTGAGAAAAAGGCTGCTCTTCTGGAAGGAATCTGGGAGCAAGAGGGAGCCCTGCAGAGGCTCAAGGATCCTGGAGATAACCAATCCAAGCACCTCGGCACAGGTCACCCACAAAACCTTCTGATGGAGCCACAGGAGCTGGGAAACCTCTGGCAGTAGCAAGCCCACACTGCAATTCTAGGGAAGCGTTTGGTTATAAACTTTATACTGACTTGAAGATCTTGAGGTCTTTTCCTAAGTGATTCTGTGATTTATGCCTCCTCAGAGATGCAGCAAGGGAGCCTCCCCATCCACTGCCCCTCTGTCGAGATTGATTAAGGGGGGCGAAATTCACCCCAAAACCGCCCAGCCTCTCCTCCCAGGGAGGTGCTGCTCCAGGGGATCCTCCATCCCGAGTCCCCTGCAGGGAAGGAACCCGCTGGGTTTTTTGGATCAGGAAGGCGATGCTGAGGCTGCCGAGCTGCGCCCACCCCCGGCAGCTGCATCCCCTCATGGCGGGGCCGCGGGGCAGGCCGGGACTCGCCGCCGCGCTCCTCCCACCGGGTGGAAGATCC
>VZTG01001246.1:205821-243816 GCA_013397845.1 Melanocharis versteri | reverse complement strand
GGGTGGCGGGGCCGAGCCCAGCCGAGTCCCGCGGGGCCGCTCCGCCACCGGTGACGGGGCGGACTTGAAGGGTCCCACGGAGGTCCCACGGAGGTCTCACGGAGGTCTCACCGCGGTGCCCACCTGGCCCCNCCGGGTAGAGGAGGGCCGGCCCCGGCAGGCTCCTTCCGTCCACGGCTATTTTTAAAGGCGGGGAGGGAGCGGCGAGTCCTCCAGGGTGACCTCCTTCTGCCGGGGCCGCGGCGGGCAGGGAGCTCGGTACCGCGCTCCGGCCTCTGCCAGGGCGGAGGAGCGGCCAGCACAGGCTGGAAACACCCTCCGAGCAGCGCTGGAAGTTTGGGAATCGCAACTTTAAAATGGGAAAAAGAGACAGAGAGAAATCTCATAGAATCAATTGGGTTCGAAAGACCTCTGAGATCATCGAGTCCAACCTGTGACCGATCCCCACCCCGTCACCCAGACCATGGCACTGAGTGCCACCCAGTCTTTCCTTAAACACTTCCAGGGACGGTGACTCCACCACCTCCCAGGGCTGCCCATTCCAGTATTTAGTCACCCTTTCTGTGAAGAAATTCTTCCATATGTCCGACCTGAACCTCCCCTGGCGCAGCTTAAGACAATGTCTGGCCGAGCTACTTTAAAATCTGTGTGCACAGCTCTCCACCTGCTGAAAATGTCTGGGTTTATCCCGCATTTCCTGACGTTGGCATTTTTCTGTTCTGCCCCAGGGCTGACTGATGTAACCGGCAGCTGCTGAAAGCTGCTGCGGTGTTTTGTGAGTTTTCCTTTGTCCTGCCGCCTCGCCTCGAAACTCTGATATCCCTCTTAATTAGAAACTCTGATATCCCCCTTAATTTGTGTTGTGGCTTTTGCTTCACTTTGTTCCCGTGCTGTGATCTAACAGTGTTTGCTTTGATGCTGTTGAATCTACGGCACAAGGAGAGCCACAAGTAGCCCTGAAAATTCTGGCGCTAATATGAATTGCAGGAATGCTGCCTGTGTTCAGGGAATTCAAAAGTAATTGAACTGGAAGGGCCAATGGAATTCCTGCATCAGCGTGGTTTAAATAAACAACTAAGAATACCACAGTGGTAAAACTGTCTGCAGCCAGTGCTGGCACTGCCCCAGCACGGGAGGTGTGGGGTTTTCGTGTGGGTTTTTCATGTGGCAGACATGTCCTCCCAGCAGAAGGGAAGAAACAGAATATGGAAAAGAACACTTAATAACTTCAATTATTCTTCCAGGGTGAAAACTGATGCAGACTTAAAAGTGAGTTGTTACTGTGTAACTTCATCTGTGACCTGTACAATAATCTAATTGTTGTTTGAGGTGATCTTTTTTCAAAGCTGTGATTGCTCTTGATCTTATGATCAAAAACATTCCTAAACACGAGTCACTCCATGAACCTGCTGCATGTATTACTTTTCCTTTGCCAGTGAGAAGGGTATGGAAGAGAGCAGAACAACAGATCCTGAGCAGCATTTCACAATCTCCATCAAAAGCTGGTGGTTCTTTAGGTGTCACAAACGTGGCAGAGGGAGATAATTCCAAAAGGTGTTGGGTGATGTGCTGCTTCTTGCTGGCAGTTGCAGAGCAGGAGATGAGGATGACGGGGCCCTCTTTCTCTCCATCAGTGGCTGATCCCAAACCACACCTGCCCGTCTCGTTCGGCTGCTGCAGCGCCGGTTGTGCAAAGGCAGCACTGACAGACCTGATGTCATCACATGGTGACATGTGCTTTTTATAGGCTGAATACAGTTTTCTCACTCTGGGCAGGATTCTTGTCCAGAGACACGTTCCTTTGAACTGAATGTGCTGATCCAGTTTTCCTGGTAACTGAGGTGCTTCAAGGAGCGTTTGTAGTTGTCAGCCAGCCGCTCTAAAAGGCATCTGTGTGTCAGAGGTGGTGTGAGGAGACTCAGTACTGAATAAAATCCTGTCTGTTGTGAGACTAGAGCAGCTTTCATTTAAAAATATTTTTAAAAAAGACCAGCATATCTGTGGAGACTCGAGTCCCTTCACAAGTGACTTTATTGATACAGAGAAAGCTGTAGTTGGTTAAAAAGTGCTTTCCTTGCTAGGAGTGAATGTAAGGACATTAATTTCAAAGGATGTTGACTGTGAACTCCAGCTGGCTCTGGTGGGGAAATAATAATGGTAAACAAAATAACCAAAAACACTGAAGGGAACCAACTAAATATTTGTTTTTCTTCATTCTGGATAGACTCTTTAATGGAGCCTGTCTAAAGGGAATTGTTAATCTGTAGACCAAAACAACTTTTTCATACAGAACAGACACTGGATTGTACTGGGTGTTTTTGTATAAAAGGCAGCCCGGTGCCCGCCAGAGCAGTGGACAGCATGTCGTTTGTTCCCCTGGGAGATGTTCTGACAAACTCTGGAAAGAACAGCTTTCATGTCATCACCACTGCCTGCACTGGCTCCTCTGTGCCCTCCCAGAGCTCTCCTTTCGCTACCTGCACTGCTCAGATTTCTGGTACTCTGCTCGCAGCAATGATTGACCTATTTCCATCAGCCTGGCTAATCATTAGTTGACTTCAAATTGACACCTCCTTGTTGTCTGGGGCTGGATTTGTTGTTATGGTCTGGTGATGTTTTCCTTAGTGTTCAGGGAATGTTGTTGTCCCTCCCTGAGGCTGCTTGAAGAGCTTCCCAATGTCCTCCTGTCCTTTTTCCTATTTGAACTTAAGGTGCATCTTTTGAATTAAAGTCTTGCTTTATTGCCTTGCATTTCCTGTTCTTCCTCTGCTCGAGTGCCCTTCTTAAAGCCCCAGGCCTGACAGCCATGGCTGAGGGCCTGAGCCTGGTAGATTGTGGGGACATTCAGCAGAGAAACAATTCTCCAGGTGTTTAGGGGGGGATGTGTTTGTGCTTTCTGTGCACCATGTCCTGAGTAGAAACATACACTGGGGAATGTGGCTGAGGGGTGGAATATTTCCACTGAGAATTAAAGCCAGGCCACGGCTCTTTCCTTAATCTTGAAATTAAATTAAATTTCAGGAAGGATTTATGTTGAATTTGTCATGCCTTGACTCTGTTGACTTCCTCCAGCTTGACTGAGATGCTGACAAGGCTCCCAGCCATGCTCTGGCCATCTGTAATGTCTTTTTTCTGAGATCTTGGACAGCCAGCACGAAACCCCTCTTGCACTGCTGAGCTGGACTGTGTGTGCTGCTTGTGACAGGTGTTATCACACTGCTGCAAGCCTCTCCTTTCCAATTTTTTTAACTACTTATCAAACTAGTCTTCATTTTCAGTTAATCTGATCGTTTGGTGCTCCAAGCAAAACTCTTGCTTAGGAATATTCTTAAAAAAAAAAACAACTTTGACAAAACTTGACCTATTTGTTATGGGAGGGGCTTAAAAAGAACTTTTATTTTTGCCCAGAACTGTACCTGAGCTTTACAGAGGTTAAGATTTTTTCCAAGTGTGATTTTGAGCATTTGCAGAACTGAGATAGTTGGATGACTTGAAACCCTCACCAAAAGTCTGTCTGGCAGGTGCCATTAGTTTGAGGGCAACAAACTCAGGAGGCTTCATCCTTCTCTCCTGCAGGTGGGCAGTGATAGGAGGATGCTGAGGGTTCTCCCAGGATGTTTTCACCTGCCTTGTTCTCAGTGCTCTCTTCCTTTGTTTCTGCTTTTGCCACTTGGCACCTGGCAGAACTGAAGGTCCTTTCACATGGAGTGACATGGTGCCTCCTCTTTGGATTGTTACTTATTTCTTCATCCATAAAGACTATCCAATTGAAATTTCCCTTTACCAGGCAGGCTGCTGTTTTCAGGAGCCTGCTTCCAAGGTGGAGGCAGAGGAATGGAGCTGCTCTGAGGACTGGAACTTCAGAAGAGATTCTTCCCTGCGAGGGTGGGGAGGCCCTGGCACAGGGTGCCCAGAGAAGCTGTGGCTGCCCCTGGATCCCTGGAAGTGTCCAAGGCCAGGCTGGATGGGGCTTGGAGCAACCTGGGACAGTGGAAGGTGTCCCTGCCCATGGCAGGGGGTTGGAACTGGATGGGCTTTGAGGTCCCTGGCAACCCAAACCATTTCAGGACTTGATGAACTGCTGGAGCCGCTATTGTTCAGCAGCTGCAGCACCCCTCTCCTGGTGCTGTCCCATATTCCCATGTTAGGAAGACAATCCAAATGTAATTTGAAGCTTGCTCTATAGCTAACACAGACACTTCTGCCCCTCCTGCTGCTGGAGCTCTTTTAACAATGGATTCCTTATTTATAACTTCGGCAATACCAAAATTTGACATCATTGAGTTTTAAGTGATTTACATCTTGCTGGGCTGAATAGCTGAGAGTTCTGTCACATTCCCCCATTCAGGCATTCATTCAGCACCAGGAATGAGACACTATAATTTCTCAAATATAGAATGCCTGAAGCTGCAATGGAACAAATACTTGGATATAAGGCCTAGAACTATTCCTAGAGAACAGCTGTACAACTTTTTAACTGTGCCCTCTTTGGAGTGGGGAGACAGGTCCTGGAAAATCATTTGATTGAGTAGTGTTAACAACTGCTTTTAGGCTCTGGTCTGTCTAGTAAACAGCCTGTCAGGCTTCTGAACACCTGGCAGCATTTTGTATCTTCTGGCATTAGGTGTTCTCTGGTCATTTACTATTCTTTTAAGTGAAATGGACTTTATATAAAGTCCCCACACTTGGTAAGTGGTGGATGCCAGCTCAGAATTGCTTGCACAGCTCTGCATTTGTGTTTGTCATGGCCAGGGGTGGGTGACAAGCTCCAAAAGGCAAACTCCACGGCCTCCAGTGTTTGAGCAAATCCAGTTGCTCTGACTGGATTTGTTCGTGTGCAGCTGCTGTGTTCAGTTGAAAGGCTGTGTCAGGAGAGTTGCCTCTGTGAAGTGCTTGGCTGAAACCTCCTCAAGCCCACGTATCTCATGTGTCTCTTTCTATATCATCTGAAATCCAAACAGTTTTCAGCTTTCCATGCTCCAGGGGCAGCCAGTTCTTGTGTGGCAATAATACATGATAACCCCACATCCCTGTGCAGAAATGGAGACTTGCTGCCTGCCTTGCTGACTCCTCACGTGTCCTGTCTGAGCAGATGTCTTTTCATTTGTCATTTTTGGATTGGCTGTTTTGCCATTTGCAGCTTCAGCACTATGATACAGATTTATTCTGATTTTAGAGGACTCACTTGGAGAAACAGCACAGTCGGGGGGCAGACTTTTTGAGGGATGAAGCCTTTGTGCAGTTCAGTTCCCAGTGATATTTTTCTTTCCCCCAGCAGAACATACTTTAAATTCTGCTTGTTTTGGCATTGGAGGACTGCACTTTTCTTGACTTTATTGTTATAAAGGCCCAGAGCCTGGCAAGCCAAAAAATTCTAGAGGAGATGGACAGTGCTGCCTCTGGCCAGTCTGTTGGATTCCTGCTGACAGGTGGCTGTTCGTGGTGTGGCTCTGCTTGTGCAATGATGGCGAAAGGAAAAAAAGGGGTGTTCAGAGGGAAGAGCAGGCAAGAGCTGAGCGAGGAGAAATGAGGCTGATGGGTTGGTGCCACCTGCCCTGGTGCTGGGCCTGGAGAGATCCCATGTAATGTAGATACTGAATTCCTGGAGTTGGAAGCTCAGTTCCCATGGCTCTTGAACAGGCAGGGAAGGAATGGGCTCACTTCACCCGTGTTTTCCCAGTGATGGCAGGGAGATCTGGAATGACAACTGTGCTGTTCCTAAGCCTCTGGGAAGTTCGTAGTTGAATTTGGATTCTGCTTCTCTATTTTGCAGACCCATCTGCATGTTCCCAGGTATTACAAAACACTGAAAGTGCATCTTGGTAGGAAATATTAATTTTGTCTGGAGGGTTGTGTTAGCACTGGGTTGGCTTCCAGCTTGAAAATGCCTTTCAGCAATAGCTTTTCCATGAAGTCATTATGCCCTAGCCAGTGGTTTCACAGAGTCGTGGGGAGTGGTGTGCAGAGTTACCTTAAGCCTCTGTATGTCTTTTGCAATGAAACTGGAATTTTTGATTTGGAAGAAGCTGCACTTGGAGCAGCTGTTATCAGAGAAAAGAACCCTTGGCAGAAACCATGACCAGCTGTGTCCTTCGTGTCAGTGTAACACCTGCTTAACTGATTTCTTGTTAGAAACTCCTTACATAGGTCCTGTCCTTAAATTTTTTTTCTCTAAATACCTCTCAATTCACTGCAGAACATCAGAGCCCAGCACATCCTGTGCTGAAAGGGTTAATGGTAGTTTTCCAAACAATGTCTGACAAGCTCATTGCCCTAAAGAAGCCCCCAGCATACACAGAATTCAGGTGGATTTTTATTTTTCTTTCTACCCCTGAACAGGCCAAGGGGGAAATGCACTGCGAGGAACTCAATAACTATATTGTGAGTTGAGTTTTCCTTGTAGGTTATATAAATTCCAGCTGGACTTTTAATGAAACTGCTTATGACTCTGCTTTGGGAGAGGGTGGTGCCTCTCAGGTCCTGCTGGTTGATGTTTGCTGCTATTACAAACACGGCCACGTCTGCAACAGCTTGTAATTTAACAATATTCTTGATTACAGCTGGCCACTGCTCAATCCCCTTTGCAGCCTGAGTGGAGCTGCACATTAAGGATAATGTTTGGCAACAGCAGCTTGTGAATGTGTATTTTTCTCCCTTATTTTCCAGTGCATGCACATAAGTACCACTGTACTAATGGAGCAAAAAGTGCTCATTCTGTTCTCCACATCAGCAGTGTGCTCCTCCTGATATCACGGGGGTCTAAATGCTGTTGGGATGAGGCTGTTTTGTCTGCTGTGATTAGGTCAGATGTGTGTGATCTGTTCTCCTTCTGCTAAAGGAATCTGCTAGATATTTTTATCCTTGCTAGGCCACGTGCTCAGTTTTGCTCTGGTTAAGCACAAGTATGTCAGAAATATTCATTTCTGCTTAGAAGGGAGGATTTTGCCTGGTTCTGATGGATAGGTTTTTACCCTTTCTCCGAGCAGGTAAACAGTCATAATCCTATTTCTTGGCAGTCTGTACATGAATGTAGCTGCAGATATAAGGTGATGTGGTGAAGAGGATGGAGGGAAGGTAGAAACTGATGTGACATTAGGTAGTTGAAAGGTGCTGCTCCAATACAAGTTCCCTGAATCCCTTGAGTAGGAAATGTGCTCCCAGGTGAAGTGTGCAGCTCTTTCTTCACTGCTCAAGCCTGCCTGGGTTAAAAACATGCTCATGTCTTGCTTTGCTGCATCCCACTTCAGGAGAGGGAGTGAACCATTCTGCCACAAACTGTGGCTCTGCTACCTTCTTCACCTTCCCTTTCAGCAACGTTCCTTGGCCATCCTTGTTGGATTTACCAGGGATTTACTAGGCTGTGTTAATATGGAGGACTAAAGAGCAAGCTACATCAGAAGGTGAATGTATTCATCTGGAGATGCTTCCTCTCTCCACACCTCCCAGAGCAGCTTGTCCTCCTGATAAATGAGCTGCTTGTCTTGGTTTCTGTGAAAGCTCCCGAAGTCTGTGTGGTTTGTTCAGTGATGTCTTGTGGTCACTAAGATGTGAGTGACACTTCTGCTCTCTCCAAAGAAACTGCTTGGGTATCAGTGTGAGGAACCATTTCAGGACTGTTACAAGACTCTATTTCTCAAATTGTTCTAGATCCTCCAAGTTAGGAAAAGGTAAGGAAAATATGTTGCCTTCCTTTGGGATGAATTATTGTACAGCAGGAGTAATCAGCTGATGTGAAATGAAGCTTGAGTTGAAAAGCTGCAGGTTGTGAAACAGAGGCAGTGACCTTGAGGGGCTGCCCTCACTTGGGGCACTCCTGCCCTGCTCTCCCAGCTGGGTGGGTGAACAGCCTGTCCTTCAGCCCTGTAGTTTTAATTCTTCATTTCCCCTTACCAGGGTGACCTTGTCCTCCACGGACTGTTACATTGTGCACGAGATCTACAACGGGGAGAACGCTCAGGACCAGTTTGAGTACGAGCTGGAGCAGGCGCTGGAAGCGCAGTACAAGTACATCGTGATCGAGCCCACGCGCATCGGGGACGAGACGGCGCGCTGGATCACCGTGGGGAACTGCCTGCACAAGACGGCCGTGCTGGCAGGCACCACCTGCCTCTTCACCCCCCTGGCACTGCCAGTAGATTATTCTCACTACATCTCGCTGCCCGCCGGAGTGCTGAGCGTGGCCTGCTGCACCCTCTACGGGATCTCTTGGCAGTTTGATCCCTGTTGCAAGTACCAGGTCGAGTACGATGCCTATAAACTTTCGCGCCTGCCCCTGCATACGCTCACCTCGTCCACTCCCGTGGTGCTGGTGAGGAAGGACGACCTGCACAGAAAGAGACTGCACAACACGATAGCACTCGCTGCCCTGGTGTACTGTGTAAAGAAGATCTATGAACTCTATGCTGTATGACTTCAGCAGGGAAGAGAGAAACCCACAAAGACAAGTGTATTAAGACTCCCACAGTAACATTTTGTTTTTCCTCTTTGAGAAGCGGTGGAGACTGGGAAGGATTTGGTTTAATAGAGCTGTTATTTTTCAAATAACACATCACTGGTGCACCAAGGTTTTTCAGTTCTTCGTTACACTTGAGATGTGGATGTGTGGTGACTTGAGATCCGTATGTTAGGCCAGGGGAGTCCAATCCAGCAGCAGAATGTCGATGAAAGAAAGCAATAGAAAGAAGGGGTGTGAGAGCTGCTTTCTTTTTTTTCTTTTTTTTTTTTCCTTTTTTTTTTTGGGAAACATTTAAGTATATTGTTTAACTGTATTACACAGAACCAGCCAGAAGTTATCATTGACCATTAAAGGATGAGAATTTCAAATGCTCTTGCTCTCTTGTCACTGTTATCATAGTGATATCACTGTAAGTTTGCAGCTACAAACACATTCTGCTCAGTTCTTGTACGAGTTCTTCCTAAGGTGAATACATCTCTGAAATACCTTGAGCCATGTGCAGGGCTGGGGGCTGCCAAGGTGGGAGTCCACCTGTCCTACCTTTGTGCTGTGCCCTGACCACACAATTCCACTGCTTTTGCCTGGAACACAGGAGCTGCCTGCTCCTGCTGCAAGGCATCCCCATGACTGCATCTTGTAACTGTGTTACCTGAAATTTTAGAATTCAGTCCTGTGCATTAATTCATTTTTTAGCTCTAAACTCAAAATCTTGTTCTTAGAATGGGAAGCATTTACTCTTCTGCGAGATCTGCCAGTTATTTTTAAAAGATAGGGGCTTGCTGTCTGTAATCTCCTCCCACCACATGGAGAATAGGTGTGGCTGGCGTTGGCAGGGCCAGCTTGGCACAGCTCCAGGTGTTACATTTGGAATCGGAGAGCAAAGGCCTGCAGTGAGAGCTGCCTGTGCTCTGTGTGCCCCCTGCTCCAGTGGGAGCTGCAGCCTGACCTTCAGAGCTCAAACACTGACCTTGACAGGGGTCAGACCCCAAATTCTGCGTTTCTGTCTTTATCTCTCCAAATTGCCACAGCAGGCACCCCTATCCTTGCCTCCATGGGCTGTTCTGACCACAGTTCTGACTCTGCTTCTCTGCTGGGGCAGTTTTTCTGCGAGCAGGACACGCAGCATCGTGTGCTGGGCAAACTGGGTTTGCTGGGTGTTCTCAGCCCTTAGCACCAGCACAGGCAGCTGTACCTGAGCGGGCTGGAAGAGCTCCAGTGGCAGTGAGACATTTCTGGGTGGCGACAGCCCTTTGTACAGTGGCTGAGCTCTCTCCCTCCAAGGTTAAAAGAAGCTGGGATCCAGAGCATCTATTTATAGCAACAATGTACAGTTGCCTTGGCAGAGAGGGAGGCAAAGAAATGCAACTACTTCATCTTTCAGTGGTTGGGACGGGTTGGGCAGGCTGCCCTTCCACCCTGACGTGTGTTTCCCAAGTCCCTGCTGGATGGATTTGAAGCCAGTGACACATCTGCCACAGCTAGCACTGCTTATTTCTACAGAAGGCCCTGAAATACCTTTGTGCTGGCCACACCAAAGACATTCCTGCTTTTTTTTTTTTTACTCTGTGCAGAATAATTCTCAGGGCTGTTTGTTCCTTTCCTGCACCAAACCTCTGGGGTCCTGGTACTTTTTGGTGTTAAGCTTCTCCTGGTCTAGAATGATCACTGTGGCAGGTTCCCTAAATGCATGGCTGGTATCAGAGACTTGAGTTAAAAATTAGCAAGTTCCCTGGGGTCTCTTATTGCAGGAGGAAAGGTGAAAAGTCAGCTTAGCTGTCACAATGGGTAGGTCTCATTTGAAAACACGCCTGTTACTCCGTTCTGAGGTGGAGGGGCAGAGGGGCTTGTTTTCCAAGGAATCTCAGTGATAACGTAGCTAAAATGCTTTTTAACGTTCTGGTTGTTAGTCAGGGCTGTAACTGTGCAAGGTGACCTGGCAGAATGACAGGGGTCTTGAGGGGTATTTTAGTGCATGGTGAAATGGTAAAACAACTTCCAAAAATTCTCATCCGTGTGGGGTGGTCCTGTATCTGCTGTCCCCTGTGCCAGTAGCTGGGAATCAACAGTGGCTGGGGACAAACCTCCCTTCAGAAGCCCCCCCACTTTGCTGCCCACCCTGCCCACTGTGGACGTGCTCTGGAGTGTGCAGCATTCTCCTTGACACAGAGGGAATTTACTTCCAAAGGGGAATGTGTGCACTCTCAGCAATCTCTGCCTTGGAGCTGTAGTTCTCACAGAAACTACAGTAACTCCCCACACATAATTTTCCCTCAGGCCTGATGTGTTTCACCCCTCAGTGCCCTGGATGGGAGCACAGAAATGCAAAGCAGCCCCTCAGTCCTTCCTGGGTAGCCACGACCTGAAACACCAGAACATGGAGCAGCTGAACAAGCCTGGCAGGAGCACTGCATTTCACCAACAAACTGAGGATCTGAGCGTGGAAAACACAGAAGGAAAAGCACAACTAACACCAACACTCCCCTTGAGGAGAGGGAGAGAAGGTAATGCCTTGCTTTCCTATCTTAACAGGAAAAAAGGTGTCTACACACCTGAAAGCTTCAACTAGTCAATCCAACCCCAGGCCTTTCTGTGACACAGCTGCAGGCTCAGCCACAGGGAAAGTGGCAGAGGATGGATGTCCTGACAGATCAGCAGCATTGTGATCATTAAACACATCCTGGTTCTCTAGAGATTGTTTATAAATCTGTAGTGGCTAAGAAAAGGCTTTTGGAAGGAGAAGGTCCTGCTGAGCCTGCACACCCGTATCAGAGTTTGTGTGACTAATCCTCTGTGTGGATTCACACTGTCTAAGCTAACAGGTCCCATAAAGAGGGCTGGGATAAAGTATATTGTTCTGCAGCTACTACTGGTACAATAGCACCTTGCAGGGATGTAAGAAAAGAAAAACAAAACCCTCCTGCTTTCCCTTCCTCTTACGTTACCTGCTGTGAGGAGCTGGAGTAGACCAAGGGATTAATGTCATAGCAATGAAATAATTTATTATTTGTCATCAGATGTGCAGTCCCAGGCAGGACATACGAGGCAGGACACATGGAAAATGCTGGCAAGTGCATGGAGGTGGCAGGAGGGGTCTGGGCCTTGGTTCCTACTAGTACACTTTATTTCAATTTTAAGATTATTTCTGTCCTATCTCTGTGCAGCAATTCCTTTTTCCTAGTGGTGCTGGTATCCCTCACAGGAGGAGAAGGGGTGAGGAATGGAACATGGCACCCCTTCAGGCTGTCAGACTCCCTGAAACCTGTGATATGTGAACAGGCAGGAATCATTCCCCACTGGATGTGATCCTAATTAGCAGCTGTGACTGCTTTAAAGCAGATGAGAACAAAGGGTCTGTCTGCTACACACTGCACCCTACACACATGGATTGTTCTCTGGGTGCCTGGCATCCACAGGATCACACCTGCTCTGTGCTGCAGGTGGCCCAGGTGTGCTGCTGTCACCTGTGCAGTGTGTGCCAGCAGCAGCTGCCTCGCTGTGCTGTTCTAGCTGTTCAGTGCTTCCCTGCATTCCTTGGGCTGGGATTCACAGTGCTGTCACTGCAGAATTAATTGTCCCAGTACATCAGTAGGGCATGATTCAGACAGGTAAAATGATGGCCAAATACACCCAAATTGGACATCAGTTATGTCTTTAAAAGTGGCACTGGATTGAGCTTAATTTATCAGATGACTTGGCACGTTAACAGGAAGAGGCTCTGAAATTTCCCACTGCAAGCAGCGTGTCCTGGATCAGATTGGAAGGAGTGGGAAGGAGACACTGATCAGGAGAGCTCCCAGCTGAGGACTGTAATTCACAGGGGTGGGGAAAGCCAAGGTCTGCTCGTGTGAAGGCAGAACAGGTGGGTTTTATTTGTAGCAGGCCAATAAAGCTGAGCATGCCTGCAGTGAGGTGAGGAGTGTTCTCCTGATCCCTCCCCTGCAGCCTCAGCTCTCCCCCATGGTCCAAGCACCCTTCCTTCTCCCGCTGAGGTTTAGGTGCTGTCTTCCAGCAGTGTGGGGGAAACCACTTCCCAGTCTCCATGCAATGGTAAACAGCATTTTGAGAAAGGATTTTCCTGCAGGAGCACCTCCAGTGATGTCCCAGCCGACTGCAGGGGCTCAGCCTCTCCCTGCTCAGGTGAGCTGAGCTCTAAGAGCCCTTTGCTTTTCTCTCCTTTTTTGCTCTAGATGCCATTAAGGTGAAGAAGAGCCTGGGGCAGAGGTTCCTCAGGTAGACAGCCAGGGAGGGGGTCAGGCCAGCCACAAGCACTTCCTTCTTCTTCTGTCCCACTGCATTGAGAACCACCTGAGCCACCTCGGCCGCCGTCTGTCCCTCGGCCGTGGTCTTGTCCATAACTGCCAAGGGAAAGCTGAGTGAGCACCAACACCAGCAGGTAAACCCTCACTGAGGTACCTTTCCTAGGAATGCTCTAACTGTACGTGGCTGCTTGCTTTGGTTTTTACTCCAGTTGTGTCTGGGAGCACAGGCAGGTTGTTCCTCATGGTTGGCCCAGAAGGCAATAGTTGCTGTCTGGGAAGGCTAAATTTTGGGGCTTGCTGTTCCTACCCTGCATCTAAAGTTGGTTTTTGATCCTTCAGGGCTAACCTGTGTCCCCACCAGAGGCCATGTGTTGCAAACACACCTTCTAATAACAGGGAGATGCTTTGGGAATAGGGCACTGAGTGGTATCTCACCTCCATAGCGAGATCCGTCCGCTGTGACAGCGTTGAGGGACAGGTTTGTCTGGATGTACCCAGGGCTCACCACTGTCACCTCAATGTCGTACTGCTCCACCTCTGCTCGCAGACAGTCAAAGAAGGCCTGGGTAGCGTGCTTAGAGGCAGCATCTGGAAAACAGGAAAAGGACTGTGCACCAAGGAGAAGGAGCAGGGCTGAAGGAATTTTCACTTTCTGAATGGGTTTTTCACTGCAGTGCAGCCACTTCTCAGCAAGAACCCAAGAGCTGTTCTCCAGCCTCAGTGTTTGTTTTTGTTTAGTGAATGGCAGCAACAGGTAGTGGGAGTGAGAGGCAATTTAGGAAGACAAAATGTAAACTCAAGTTGAAAACTGGCTAGGATCCTGAGCTTAATATCACAGCCCTGCCAAAGCACTGCAGAGTGAACCCAAGCTGCCTCCCACTCCTGACAAAGGAGACCCAAAGCCTTTGGAAGGCAGAGCTGGCTGCCCTGCACGTGCTGAGCACTGGGGACTTGCACAGCAGGTTCAGGGCTTGGCTGCACACAAGGCAACACCACATCACACAGGCAGAGCAGGGAAGTGTGGCCTAGGGCAGGATTTTCCCCCGTGAAATGGCTGAGTGGCTCCTTTTGCTTGGTCTTCTCTTGTGACTGCCACCAGCACGCCAGCAGCACCAGAGCCAGCTCAGCACAGGCTGCACACTGCGAGGACCCAGGCAAGGGCTGAGCTCCTGCTGCCAGATCCACGTGGCTCTGGTCCCTGAGCGAGCTGGGAGCTCCTCAGGACACACTTCTGGAGCAGCTGGACCCACATCACCTGCAAAACCCCATGGCTCAGACATTCCAGGTTCTCCCCCACTCAGCATCGTTCCTGACCCCCTGTATGCCATCACCACTCTGCTTCTGGTGTTTACTTTCAGTGATTTACAGATGCTTCTGTGTGAAATGCTCTCCTCTTAGTTCAGCCATCTTTTAAAAGGCTTTTTTTCAGTAATCCCACCAATATTTCTTGTCATAACTGATTTAGCATGAACAGTTTGCTGGATCAAGATTGTTTAGGCTTTTGTTCTGGCATTGTTTGTACTATGGCACTTCATAATTTATTAAAACAAAAAATTCCTGCTTTCTTCATGGAGATAGTGCAGACAAATGACAAGGATAAAATATAAAATTATGGAACTATAGTGACTCTCAAGTGTTAAGATAGGACTATCAAGCTGTTTTCAAAACATACTCTCCTTCTCCATCCCTTTAAAAACTTTAGGACAGGGCTAAGATTTTGTATTTGAGAGTGCTGTCAGTGGTTTGTGGCCACACTGAGGGTGATGCACAGCTCTGCCTTCCCTGCATGCAGCCAATTCCATGGAGAGCTAAATGTGGAAGCAGGAGCCAAGTATTTATTCAGCCTGCTGCCCCAAATATGTCTTTCCCATCTTCTGTGGAGGTACTTACATGCAGATCTGAAAGGAATGCTTATTTTGCCTTGCACGCTGCTGATGGCCACAATGTGGCCTTGTCTCCTCTTGATCATGGAGGGGAGAAGTGCTAGCAAAGGACAGAAAAGACTCATTCAGACAACAGTCCTGCCATTGCTGCTGTCAAGAATCAAAGCTTTCAGAGCACTCAGAGATGCTGAAGGGAATTACAAGATCCCTGTTCAGTGCAGGGGTTGGGACAGTGCTTGGGATGCCTCTGACTGAAGCTGTGTCTGGCTGGGATGTTCACCTGTGAGGAGATTCCTTGTGCCAGAAGCTGCACAAGGGCTGCTCTGGTGGCTCTGATCTCCCACAGGGTGAGCAGCAGGACTTGCTTTTCCTGCCACCAGAACATCTTCCCATTTCCTGCAGCTGACACGCTCTGGGCTGAGCCTTCTGTGTAACCAGAGCTTCCTAGGAAAGCTGCAGCTCCACTGGAACCCCCACCACATTCCCCAGTGTTCTGCCAGTGCAGACAGGATAACTGGACCTCTTCCCAAGTTCCTGCCAGGTTAGAGTCAGGAGATGGAACCAGGGATCATCTCCAATGGAGTATTTCCCACACAGTCATGCCACCAGCACGCCTCAGGCCTGCCCATGACCCCAAACCTCCCCTCTCACCCTGCGCTGCACCAGGCACAATTTCAAACACAAGTGAAGCTGTGCTCAGCTGTGTGCTCTGCAGAGGCAGCAGCCAAATCCTCTGGATCACAGGTACCTTTGGTGAGGGCTATAGGTCCAAAGTAATTTGTTTCCATCACTTTCTTATCCACATCCAGTCCTGTGTCCACGATTGTGCCTCGGAAGCTGATGCCAGCATTGTTGATCAGGATGTCCACATGACCCACGGCCTTCAGGATCTCCTCAGCAGCATTTACCACAGTTTTGGTGTCCGAGAGGTCAAACACCACAGTGTGAGGTTCGTGTGTCTGTGAATACACTAAAGTTAGCAAAATACAGTTCAGTGCTGCATGTGCCAGCTCATGATGGGATTCCCCAGCTCTGGAAGCACAGCAGCAGGGCCATCAAGACCCTGTGCAACTACAGTGCAGCAGTTCCACATGGCAGGAATTCATGACAGAAGCAGGTTGTGCTCATCTTTCTCTGCTCCTGTAGCCTGTTCCTTATACCTGAGCCTAGGAAAGAGACAAGGGAGATCTTCCTCAAGTACTAAAGTTTCCTTTAGTACTTAAAGTCTTATTAAAGGAAATGCATCTGAAAAAGGCAAAGCGTAACCCATGTGTTTTCTGCAGAAGCCAGCACTACCTTTCTTAGCCACTGTCAGCGGGCATAAACATAAAAAATAAAAGCCAACAGAAGGAAAGTCACTTTTCCAGATTCAGTGTATGAGGTGCAGGTGTAAGGGGTCTGGGCACTCTGCCCTCGTGAGCTTTCACTTCCATTTTTAGCCAAGGACTCTTTCAGATGTCTGCTTTTTGTGGGGTTTTTACAAGGAATGACATGCCAGCTCCATGTACTCCTGTATCAACATCTGTCCCTAACCACGGAGTTGCATTTTTCCTATTGCTCAAGAAAACACCTCACAGGCAATTCTGTAACTTCTGTACCAAGCCCAGCAGAAATCCAGGCCACGTGAGCCCACAGGCCTGTCCCTGTCCCACACTCACATTTTTGCGGTGATTCTTCACAGCACAAAGCTCCTGCACCAGTTCTTTGAGCTTCCCACTGTCTCTGCCACAGAGCACCAGCTTGGAGCCAGCTGCGTGGAAAGCTTTGGCACATTCTGTGGAGGAAGCAAGGAAGAGAGAGAAGTAGGCATTTGAATTCCAAAGGACAGATCCACATCAAACCTGGTGATAGCTAAAACTGCTGCTGGGGTCTGAGGTGGCTTTATTGCTGCTGTGTGATGGCCAGGCTGATTCACAGCGAGGTCACAGCCACGTCCCACTCTCCTGGGACCACGACAGACACATGATAGTGGTGAGGCAGCTGCTGTGCTCACAGATACTGTGCTGGTTAGACAATTACTGTGCTGTTCACACATCCTCCCCCTTAGCTGGTCAAATTTGCCTGTGCCTCTTCATTTCTGACTTTATGCCCTTCTTGAGAGGGACCACAGTTACCTTGTGTGTGCCATCTAATGCAGGTCTGAGGAGTTTCAATTTTAAAGAAAACCTCCAGAGGTTCTGGAAGTCTGGGATTTAATGGCTTCATCAAGGTGATTCTCTTCATCAGGAAAAGGCTGGAGAAGGGATGCCAGGCTATTGTCCTCCTAATTGCATGTTCCTGTCCCCTCTGGAGCCAGAGGGATAAACTGCTTGTTTGCACAAGGGATGACAGTGGATGGCAATGAACACACAGTAATTAGAGGTGGTCTGGTGTATTAATAACTAGGAGTGAGGGGAGTTGTAAAAGATCTTGCAAATGAGCCAATAAGGGAGGAAATTCTACTGTACAATGGTGGAAGTCTCTACACCCAGCAGCACAGATGGAGCTCCAGCTGGAAGGTCTTTCCTGGAATACTAATTTCCTCTCTTTTTGATGAGAAGTACAAGATCCTTTACCACTCCCACTCTTTGGTTGTGGCAGGCAGAGAGAACCAGTTCATCTCCTTTGGCCAGTTCCTGAACACTCCTGTCCTTAGGGACAAACTCATGCAAAGGCAGCATCAATTAAAGCTCTATTTGTTCTATAAATGTACTCATCCTAATGAAAGGCCTTGATAGCAGAGAGCACCTTGTCTTCTCTTCAAGCAGCTTTTAAAGCAATTATAGAAAGCAGAATTAGAGAATGTAGCCACTGAAGCAAAACTTAAGTTTTAGTTTGAAAAAAATACTCCCTGGTGTTAATAATGCCAAGAGTTTGAATTCAGAGTGGATGTGTTTGTACCATGAGAGGAAAGGTACCTTAACTTGAGGGTGAAGGACAGGGAGAAGGAGTGGAAAGTTTGGCAGAGCAGCTGGAAGTACAACAAACATGAATGCAGAACACCAGTTCTGGGAGGTTTTAAAGAAACAATTTGGCTTCTTGGCTTTTTCAGGATTTAGGAAAAAGACCCCTGGCAGCACAAGAACAGCATCTAATTCCTTGCTTTGATGAGCCCCAGTTTATACAGGATGGTTAAAATTTTCTGTAATAAATGTTGAGACTTTCTTGCATCCATGTCTGCACTGGCTGTGGTTGTAACTCAGGCGGGAGCCGCGTCTCTCCAAACTCGGATCAATCGGAACTTTCGGCTCATTGCTGCTTTATTCCAAGAGCTGCTCCTGCCACAGCCCCCTGCTTGTCCTGCCCTTGGTGCCCTGCTTTGGGTCCATACCTTTCCCCAGGCCAGAGGTGCTCCCTGTGATCACCACCACAGCTTCCTGCAGGTAGGCTCGCATCCGCACCCACTGCAGCAGCCGGAACAGCGCGAAGATCCCCAAGCTGCCAAAAAGCAGCGGGATGATGACTGTGCTTGTGAAATCCATGAGCTTTCCCTTCTGAACTGTCTTCCTAGAGCCACAGGATGAAAGGAAAGAGATCATTTCGCCATGAAGAAAATGAGCAAAGGCTTGAAAACTATTTTGAGATTATTTTTCTTAACCCTGCCTTAGACCACCAAGAAACCACCAAGATACCTGTGTATCTTCAGCAGATTTCCTCATCCCTTCATTTAGGCCTCGGAAAGTTCACATCAGTACCCAATTTTAAGCATTTAAATAGCAATGTGAACATCCCAGCAGGACACTTGGCATTGCATCCTGTCAGCTGTCACGTAACAAACTTGGGTTCAGGGATGCTGTTCCTGTTTTGCCCTAAATTCACCCTCTTGTGTGGAAGTTCCTCAGAGCTGGGATATCTTGCCACATTATTCTGATTGTATAAAACTGCTCAGATTTCTCTGGAACAGCCAGTACCACAGTATCTACAAGCCAGAGATCAGTTACTGTGTATTATCCCAGATGGATATAAGCCAGTCTGTCTTTTGGAGGCTCCAGGTTTTCTCTCTGAGCCAGTTATTTGCTTAACACACTGAAATCTCATCCTGGAATTGGATTCTGATACCAAGGCATAGCCCTAATCTCCTTGCTAAGCCATTCCTTCAAGGGAGTAGTTTATGTGACAGCTTACTACAGGGCTAAAGAGCAAGTGGGACTTCTGTGAAAAGGCCACTAATTTTCCCTCTGCATATCCCTGGGCTTTTAGCAAAGCTTGGGGTAAGAGTAAAGTTAATTACAACCCCTTCCTGAAATCTTCTGGGTCACACATAAAAGTCAAAACCAAACATCAGTGTGTTTTTCCTTCCTGTCTTCTTTCTTGTGCAGGCAGAGTTTGAACTCTTGCAGTCTGGACTGCAAGACAGGCCTTTGCTGGGAAGATGGTGGGAAATTCTGGGCACACATCTCATGGTCCTTCAAACAAAAGGACAGCACGAGAGGCAGAAAACGAGAGGTAACTACACTGCTAAGGCAGAATTCAGTGTCATTGAGTAGGGCTGAGCTTGGAGTGGAGCTCCATTGAAGAGCTGAGGGGATGGCAGAGGCTCTGCATGCCAGGGAACAGAGCTAATGTGGAAAATGTCAGGCTCTTCCAGATATCCATCAGGGGCTCGGAGAGAATTCCCCAAATAGCTGCTCAGTGAACAGCTTGCTGAAATAGTAGTGAACTGAATAAAGTAAGTATTTCTGGGGGTACAGCTGGAATAAATAATATATTATAAAATAACATAATAAATAAATAAAATAAATATATTATAACAGTAAAATAACACCTAAAGACAGCTCTAAATAAACCCGGCAAGGTCTAAAAACAAAACCATCAAGTTAGAACACAACTCTTCTTGGGGTCCTTTGGAGCTTCCCATTCCTGAACTAACTCCTGAGTGGCTGAAGTCCTTCCTGGTGTGATCCACTCTGGATAATGCAGGGAGACCTCCAGAACAGAGGCTCTCCCAGGCACAGGGAGCGTGCCCAGAGTGGGAAAGCAGAAACCCAAAAGGAGGATTCAGCTCAGGCCATTGCAAAGCATCTTATCCCTCCAGCCCCGTGCTGAGGGAGTGCACACAGGGTGTATTTCATACTGGTTTGCAGCCAGGGACTGGTACAGTTGATTTGACATAAGGGAATGGATCTTCCCTAAAATAATTCCTGGGAAAGAGATGTTTAGACACAAGGCCACTGGCCTCTTCAAGGCTGGATGAGAAGGTTCTCCTGACTGGTTCATGCTCAGCTGGTCATTGAAAGCAGCTGCCTTCTTTATGATTCTCCTTTTTTTGCTCTCTCAAAGGTCTTTTGAGATTCTGAACACGAGGTGTGGGCAGGGACAACAGGTGCTGTGCTGACACTGGGCTTACAGGACATTCTGGAATCAAAAAAAACCCCTTCATCCCACGTTTAGGCCCTTTCATTATTTCCAAAGTGGGAGCTGACAGGTGCAGTGGCACTTCCTTCATGAGGCACTGGAAAAATGTGGCCCTGCTCTGGTTCTGGTTTCAGTGAAAAGCAGGTGAAAAGGTGACTGGGACGAGGAGGCTTTCCTGACACCTCTCCTGACTAAAGCACACTAAGATCTGAAAAATATTTCCAAGTCTTTTATTGTTTTTCTGTCTTTCTTCTCCATGTTACACACAGGAACTGGGCAGATTGTCCATCTCTGCCTGAGGGCTGCAGCAAGCCAAGAACCCAGGCAGGAGCAACAGCCTGCTCTGGCAGCTTCCAGGCTGGAGTCTGAATCAACAGGTAACTCCTCTGGGGAGGGGAAATATGGGATGGGGAAGAGAAGGGAGAGGAGCAAAAAAGAGAAGGATTTGCCAATCAGAGATGTAAATCCCTTTATATTGGGGCATCCAGATGCAGTGCCTTCATCCAAGCTGCTCAAATGGCCTCTTAAAAAAACCCTAAACCAAAGAAAACCTCAGTTCAGTCAGACTCGAGAGAGAGCACAACCCAGCTGAACAAATTATTTGGGGCAGAAGAACTTCTGTAGCACTTCAGACCTACAGCAACAAGTTTTGCTTTGATTTTGTGACTTGTCTATATCACAACCCCACCTTTAGGTAACACTCTGAAGGAGCCAAAGACACCCCAGAGCAGGTAATGCTGTGTCACGTGAAAAACGTGGGTGAGGGTGGGGAACACGTGGGTTCCACACCTCATTTCAGATGAACTGACTATCTCAGGCCTTCTGCTCAGGGGTCTGAGACCCCACTGTCACCTCTGTTCAGTAATTTGGGTATTCACGCTGAAGAAACCCCTCTGTTATTAACAGCTAATGTTTATAAGACCGGGTTTTCAGAATGAGAGAAGCCCCTGCTCATTAAGTGGTTCAAATCAAGCCCTGTAATTCCCAATTCTCCATCCCAAAGGGCAGGGTTGGAACATGCAGGTTATCAGAGAGCAGAAATAAGAACACTGATAATGTGAGCAAAAGCAGGTGATTGGAAACTTTCTGAAGGCTTCCCATAGAATAAATCTCATTTATCCAATTAAAAATAAACCCAGAACTTTCCCCTTGAAACAAAACTGGATGTTATCCTATAAAAGCCAGGACAATGGTTTCTGAAGGAACAAGGATATTAATTAATAAGGTCACGGGTGCACTAAAGGCAGCAAAGATGAGACCAGGTCCTAAAGAACCAAACCCCTGAAGGATTCCCCAAACAACACTGATTCTGCAGCTTCAGGCTCCCAGAATCACATTGTCCTTTACGTGACGAGAGGCAGCAACTGGGAGTCTGCATTCCCAAATCCAAAGGCTGGGGGGATAAAAGGAAGGGCAAAAAAATCCGGTTTTCCTGAGGGAAAAAGCACAGCCCCTCTAGGCTTGAGTGAGGACTTTAGTCTGAAGAAAGCACAATGTCCTACCTGAGAAAGGGGCTCACTTGCAGTGACTCTGGGCTGGAGCTCCCTCGGTCCTGGGGCAGGACAGCCCCGACTTAAATTTGGAAATGGCAGCGATCCAAGCAAGTGTCCAATGCCAGCTCAGCCAAGGGCTGCCTCTAAAAACAAACCTCGGGAATACGGGCTCTGACCTTTCCAGTGGAGGGGGGGAATTTAACCCCCACACTGAAAAGACAGAAGTGAACTCAAACTTCTGAAACCAGTAAAACTCCTACGGAGGAATGCAGGAACTGGACAGAGCTCCTCATTCCAAACAGGAAACAGAAGGAAAACAACAACCCCGCTGGAATTCTCCAAAGGAATTTGCCACCCAGGCATTACCTGCAGCATCACCGAAGGGAACCCTTTCTTGGATCTCAGCAGTCATTCAGGGGATCCTGCCTAAGTTCTCCCATAATTGTTATGCAAAACAACAACCTCACAGTGCAGCAAGAGGGGAAAAATACGTTTCCAGCACCCAAAAAGCAGCCTGGACTTGAGAAATTATCTCGTCTTCCACCTGGCCTAGTGGAAGGTGTCCCTGTCCATGGCAGGCGTAGAATGAGATGGGATTTAAGGTCCTTTCAACCCAAACCAGCCTAGGATTCTATTAAATCGATTTCTCATTAATCTTCCTGCCACTTTTACTCGGTTACAAAGTGTAATTCCAGCCCTCCCACGCGGAACTCCTCTATTGGTGTTTGGGACAGAAGCAAAGGTGGCGTGATTAGAAAACGGAAACATTTGTTGTTCCACAGAAAGCATTCTGCCGACATTTACCAAATCAAGAACCACCTAAACCTCCGTGAGAACGTGACCGCCGGCTGTCTCCGTGATTTATCTATAATTAGGTGTTTCATGTCAGGAGAGCGCTCGGTGTCCGAGCACCAGCGCCGCGTTCTCCCGACCTCTCCCGCGTTTCCCAGACTCCCGCCCCTCTCAGGGCCGCACCCGCAGCCTCCCGGCTCCTCCCGGGTGTTCCCTGTCCCCCCCTGTCCCCCACTGTCCCCACCTGGCCGCCGCCGTCACCATGGCCACCGCCGGAAGTGGCGGTCAGGGCACTTCCGCCCGAACCCGCGCCGCCGTGACGCCAACCGGAAGTCGCTTCCGGAGAGCAGCTGCCCTCACCTGTCCCCCGGCCTGTGCAGCCCGGCCGGGGAGCGGCGCTGCCAACCAGGGGTTCCACCCTCTCGGGGTTCCCCCGCGGGCAGGCACTGCCCTCAGTCCCAGAATCCCGAAATCCCAAAGGGGTCAGGCTGGAAGGGGCATCTGGTTCAGCCTCCCTGCTCAGCAGGGCCATCCCAGAGCACGGCAGAGCTGTGGAATATCCCCAGTGAGGGAGACTCCACACCCTCCCTGCCCTCTGTTCGGAGCTCGGGCACCACACAGGGAAGTTTTTCCTCATGTCCAGGTGGAGCTTCCTGGGCATCAGTTTGTGTCCATTCCTCTTGTGCCATTGCTGGGCCTCACGGAGCAGATCCTGGTCCATCTCTGACCCCTCCCCGCACATCCCGAATTCCCATCTGCAGTGGTCACTGTTTTACGCGCTTTTTGCTGATTACACCGGCCTAAATCCTGTCCTCTTTGATGTCGCCACATGAAAACTGAAGATGCAGGAGCAATCACAGAATAAGCCCGGCTGGAAGGGTCCTGCCTCTGTCACCGAGCCCAACTCCCGGCCCTGCACAGGACACCCCCAAAATCCCACCCTGTGCCTGAGAGTGACATTGGCTCAGGACAGGACTCTCTGCGAGCTGTGACTGTGAGGAACAACAGTGCGTTCTCGTAGGGGAAAAGAGGCGTTTCTGCAGAGCCTCTTTCAGATCCATGATGGGGAAAACCTGATTTCTCTGCTTTCCCATGAGCTCTGTGCAGAAATGGGGCCTGAACGTGCTGCAGGTTGTGCAGCTTTAAATCCCCTGGCACAGGTGCTGGCACTGATAAGGGCCATCGAGCGTTGCCAGGCTGTGGCACAAACCCGACTCCGGTGATCCCAAAGTCCAAATGTATCAGGACGCTTGCCCTGAGGAAGGAAAGGCACAGGGAGCTTCTGCACCTCTTTGTGGAGGTGTTTGTGGAGCAGAAGGCACATTGACAGAGGCAGTCAGAGATCCCGAAGTGTTTTCCAAGGGCAGTTAATCCCAGATGTCTTTCCCTGTGAACAGCAGCGCGATAAAGGACAGCTTTTTGCAGCAGCTCTTTGAAAGATGGTTTTGTCATAAATTTTTATGAGAACTTCTTTCTGCTCTTCTCTTCTAATAAGGAAAACACTGAGATTAATTCAAAGCTTCAGCGCTGGTTCATCATTAGTAGGGGATCAATATTTCAGGAAAAAGATGAGAAAATAATTCAAAATCTTCCTTAAAATTACCGTCTGAAAGGAAGGATGATAATGCACTTTTTTGACTTCAGGGACAATATGTAATGAAATGGAAGAATCAATAATTTTATTTACACAAATGAAATCGAAAAACAAAACCCAGAAGAAGGTAGTTTATACCATGGCAGCCTTACTGGGAGCTGTAGTTGGTTCAGTTTCCTGAAAACCAGAGCTGGAAAAAGCCATTTCAGTCCTTCTTTCCCACCCAAGCCGGGCAGGAAGAGCTGCAGCCCAATGCACAGGACAGCAGTTACCTGAGAGCTCTGCCCAAGCTGCTCTGGTCGTTTACCTGGTACCTCCCAAGTGTTTATTTTATCAGGAATGGTCTGTCCCCAGACAGGCAGGTGCTGGCAGAGTTAAACCAGGTGCCCAGCAAGTCACAGCAAAGGGTCAGACTGGAGCTGCAAGTAGAGAGGGAAAGTCAGTGAAGTAAAGCTCGACTTTGTTGCTTTGATTGGAATTCCATTTTCTTAGGTTAATCTAATGTAATTAGCAACAAATTCACCTCTGATTTAAACCTGCTCATTGACACATCACACGCTGGATGGGGATTAGATGATTTACTTATGTCAACATGTCTTTGTTCTCAGAACCATTAGTGGAGAATGTACCCCAAATCTAGGACTGGTTTGGGGACTGTGCAAGCCCCAGCTGGTAAATGTTGGCATAATCTAAAACTATGCTTGTTGTTTTTATTAGCACTCAAATCTCTCCTCTTTTTTCTCTCACTGTGTCAGCCACAACTGCAAAAGGCTGGAATCCTTTTAGCATGTTAACACTTCCTTGACAAACATCCTGCTGTTCTATCGCTGCCCTCTTGCAGTGCAGCAGCTCTTTTTTGAGGGGGAGAAAAGAAAAAGTCTCCAGACTCAAGGATTTGTGTTTGCACTTGCGTTTGGTGACATCTGCTTTACTGCATTACTGAGTGCAGAGCTGCAGCCTTTTAAAACTGGTCTCTAGGGCAGCAATTTTGTGCCCTAGTTCTTGTGGGCTCTTATTTGTCACCTTTTTTTTCCAAGGAGTGTAAGATGTAGCTTCTTTCTGTAAGAAAAGCTTTGGTTGCTTACCCTAAGAGCAAAGATCTGGGCAGAAATCCCCACAGGGTAACGAAACCCTTCCCCAGGGAAAACATCCTTGAACTGGTTTGAACTGAGAGCTCCCAGTTTCACAGCGCCTTTGGCTGGAAAATGGAAATGTTCAAAGGGCTGTGGCAGGATTAAAGATTTTCTTGCCTCAGCCTCTCATACAAGGGTGCAGATTCTCGTCCTCCTATCCCTGCTCCCATGATTGGGTTTACAGCAGTCAGGTGAAAACCTTCTAGGGTGGTAGGGGGGAAAAAACCAGACCTAGGATGGAAAACAGAAAAATAAGGGCTTCTCAGGGCTTTTCCAGTTCTTTGCCCCTGCAGCTCTTTGCAGATTTGTCTGTGTCCCTTCCAGGCAGTGACCCAATAAGATGGTCTTAACTTTTGCCTCAGTTATAGTTCTGGTTTGGAACTGGGCTCTGACTCAAGGACATCAAACTCCTTTTAGAGAACTCTTTCTGGATACTTGGTCACTATTTCTCTCAGCTCTTGTCTCTGGGAGAATTTTGCTGCAGGTTCAGTTCACTGCAGTTCAGTTTTTTTCCACCACCTGAGTATTCTTTTTCTTTTCCAGCTATTTTCTATAAGGTTTGTTTGTAATTACTGTCTCCTCCAGAGCCTGCACTGCAGCATTTCCAAGCTCAGTGTGAGAACAGTGTAGACTTAGTGAAACTGCATTTCTGATGTGTGATCGTGCTGCAAATCCCCAATCCTTGCAGATAACCCAAAAGCTGGGGAAGAGAGAGAGGCAGCAATATCCTCTCCTCCTGCAGCTAAAGATCCCCACACTCCACAATCATTTTAATGGAGCTCAATGCTTCCAGGGGAGAGAGTGATGTTTTGTCACACACAGAAATGGCAAAGCTGAGGTACCATTTCCATAAAAAGATGCTAATTGTGGTTGTTTTAATTGCTGAGGGGACAGCTCAGGCCCACTGGACGGAAATGTTTCCTACCTGCAGCTTCACTGCTCTCAGCATATCCAGCCCTATCCTTCCCTGCTGCCTTCCCTCCTTGGTTTGGAGTGGGAAAAGCAGGGAAGGGCTGAGGGCTGGGCCCCAAGAGCTGTAAAGCCTCAGGCACATCTGCAGAGTGGAGAGCCCACCCCTCCCTGGGTTTTGGTGGGTCAGGAAGGAGTTAAATGACAACAGAGGGAGAGGCTGTGCTATTGTTCAGGCATCCCTGGGTCCAGGGTGGCTGATCTCTATTCCCGGATCTGCCTCTGGCTTCCTGCACGACCTTGGATCACTCACTTACCTTTTCTTTTCCTTAGCTCCCAAACTACAACATGGAAATCCTTCTCTTCCTGTGGTGCTTCGTTCCCTGCGGGTTTCAGGGGGGCTGAGATGCTCTGGTGGGAGATGAGGGGAGGAGAGGAACGCGTTTCCACTGGAAAAGATTTAAGGAGAGGGCAGCAGTTTTGGGGACATGTTCCTGTTCATTCAGGTCCAGCACGGGCTGTGCATATTTGGGTGATTTTTGGGGTTTTTTTAGCAGCAAACCTGTGGTGAAAGGCAAATGTTGGTGCAGCTGCCCAGAGCGCTGCCAGCTGCAAGGAGCCTGTTCTTCACTAGATGGTGCTTTGATCAAAGATTTGGATAACCGCAGTTCTTTCTGCACAGAATTTCCCAATTTTTCTTCCCCAGTCTCCATTCCTGCCCCTCTTTCTGTGCTTTAACACCACGGGGGACCCTTAATGATGCTGGATATCGAACGAGGCTAATCTGTGGTACTGCAGGCTCCAAGCACCCACCAGCCCGCCGGGCTCCCGGGTTTTGGGGTTTGAAGTGTGGATCAGTGCTGCTGGGCTGTGGCAGAGAATTGAATTCTTTCCGTGTTTTCTATTCCCATAAGGAAAAGGCTTCAAAGAGCAGGTCCCCTCCCCCTCTCTGCTGGTGAAGGGCATTTAGGGAAGCTGGGAAAGAAATCCAGCCCTGACAGACGCATTTATTTAACAAACCACTGCCTTTCCCTACCTTAGCAGAAGATTGGGTGTTTTTTAAAAAGAGGATTGCTGCTTTTATATCCATCTTTGTATTCAGGAGATGGTTACTTAGCCAAGGTCATTGCTGCTGCATGCCAGGATCGAGCAGCGAGCCATCCTCCTCTTCCTTGAATGAGCACTGCTTTCAGTGGGGCTCCCCCAAGGAAAAAAAAATGGGAATTAGGCTGGGATCTGGCCAGCGCAAGGTCCCAAGCTGCTGCCGGGCAGAGAAAGCCGCAGGAACAGCGTCCCCTTTTCCAACGGCAGCAGAGGAGATGAATGAAGCTGTAATCAAACATTTCCTGTGCAGACATGCACGGGGCTGGGCTGGGCTGTGACAGCCTGTTCCCGGCACTCCAATCCGGCACTCACGGGGGGAACCAGGGGCTGGGGCCCCGCCACGTCTCCCTGAGGCTGTCGCCTCCCTGGGGATGGTCCCTGCAGCCGGGTGTCGCCGGTGTCGCGGTGCCAGGTGTGCCGATGCCAGGTGTGCCGGTGCCCGCCGGGTTCCATCGCGCACAGCTCCCTCCCGTGCGGTTCGGCGAACATCAGTGCACGGGGCTGGGGCTGGGTGCCTGCTGTGACCCCACAGCCACGCTCAGAGTGACAGCCCGAGGTCTCGCCCCCGTCCCCGGCACCGCACCAGCCACTGCTGCCAGCGCCAAGGTGGCGGGTTCGATTCCCGGGTGGGCCAGGGCTCGGTGATCCTTGCGGGTCCCTCCCAGCTCAGAATATCCTGGGATTCTGTGCCTGCACGTGTGTGCTGGCGAGGCCGATGCCCGCAGCATCCCGCCCCTCACACGCAGGATGTTGTGCTCGTGGCAGCGATGTCCCCACAGCAGGGACACAGCCACGCCGGACTGCAGTGGGACACGAAACTTCTCTCGGGGCCGGGAGCTGACGGGGATTTCTCTGTCATTCCCCTGTTGTCAGCGTCCCTCTGCACATGCGTTTATTCATCGTTAGTAAGATATTGGTGCTGACCAAAGCCTGACCCTGCATCACGCAGAAACTCGCCCAGAGCTGCGGGGTTCGGACTCGCACGGAGAGTGAGAAGTGGGGACAGGGCATTTCCTCCCATCTATTCCATCTGGAGAGCAAACCCCTCTCCCGGTCCCTCCTGCCTGACAGGGAATTGCATCACTGGCGCGTGCAGATTTTTTTGGTTTTCCCCCTGAAATGTGCTTGTTTTATTGTTTTCCTCCGATGGAATTTGCCAGCGTGTCCCAGATTATGTGGTTCTGAAATTTAAAAGCAACATACCTGTGTGGGGGAGAGAACGAGTGGTTTTCACTGTGCAAGCTGGCTCTTCCTTCCCTCCTCCCTACTCCCCACATCCCCATGTGCTATGGAGCCAGCTGCTCCCGGAATAGTTTGGGAATGAAATGTCACCATTTGAAACTGGTGAGTCACACTTTTGGGAGGAGGGGAGGAGAGAATCTGAAATCTTGCCGTGTGGCAGAGCGTCTCCTGGTGAGTACAGAGAGATTTTTAAAACCACAGACTCCCTGATGATGGAGTTGAGGGGCTTTGAACACAGGCTGCTGGGTGTGTCCACGCTGCTTTTTGCAGGAGGATCTCAAAATCCTCTGCAAACTTGAATTTTCTTCCCCAACATGTCCACTGCAGCTGGATGCTGGTGCCTCCTCCAGCAGCACTGGGTTGTATCTGTCTGACAACACACCTACAGTGACTCTCTTAATTAAGTCTCCCGCACTGCTGCGAGGTGTGTAATTACAGCGAGACCTGACTTAAGCATCCACTCGAGGGACTAACAAAAAGAATTCTTTACCAGAGCAGGGAGGAACAGAACTTTAGTGAATACAAATTTTTTTATATTTTAGAGGAAGTTTATTAAACAAAGGAGGGTAATTATTCGGGTTCTTCTTTCTCCCAAAATTAGGATGATGCCTTTAATATACTGAGCGTTAACATAACCAGCTTTTCTTTTCCTACCAAAAGGATACTTGAAGAATTTTGTCTTTTAACAGAGACTGCTATTAAAAAAGTGTCAATTAGTGCAAATGGTGGCAATGATCTTGCAATGAACGACTCAGAAGCTCAGTAGTTTTCCCTCCCTGCCCAAGCCCAGTGATAGATTTTTTTAGTGAAATAGCAGCATTCAGGATTGCAGTTTTAGGGTGCTATAACCACCGATTTTCAGCACTCTACCTGGCACCTTGGCCTCGCAGGTACCAAGAATGGAGTGTCTGGAGGTAGCTGTAACACTAATGGTGCCTCCCAAAGAGCTGTAGCAGTTCCAGGATAGATTTTGGCTGTAGCTGCCCCAGCTCACTGTCAGAGGTCTCAGTTCTGCCCCCGAGGTGGCAGCTGGGCTGTGCATCCCCACACACAGCCCAGGGTATTAATCCAACCCACCAATTCTTTCAGGTTCCGTTGCTATTCCGAGAACTGCGGTGACACGGAGAGGAGAAGATGTGCCACCCATCCTGCAGCCCCTGTTTCTGCAGGAATGATCTCCAGCTGAAGGACAGGGAGAATCTGGAAACAGTAATATCAGAAATAGCCCCCAGAGGGGCTGTCAGCCCTCCAGTCCCACCTTCAGTGGCATTCTGAGTTCATGCTGTGAGCAAAACTCCCAAACTGCTCACCAAGCTTGCAGCGAACTTGGTGGGGATTTTGCAAGCATAAGCCCTGGAGGGTTTGATGCCATCTCTGTTTTATTTGGAAGACTGAGCTCGGAGCAAGACTTTATGAAGTGTGCATTTCTATCTCAAATTCTAGATAGTGTTAACTAGAAACCCACATCCTCCATTGTCACTGGATTTGACAGAAATCATCCCTGGCTGCAGAAGTTTGCTGCAGAGCCTCGGATTTTCTTTAATACAAAATAAAACAACCTCAGAGACAGCCTTGAAAAGTCCAATCCGGGTGCTATTCCGCATGCATTTTCTCAGCAGAAAAGCCTGTTTATTCTCTTAAGTGTATCGCTGTTGCCCTTTTTTCTTAACTCAGACTGTCACAGTGATTTTGCACTGCAGGGCTCCACAGAGTCCAACCAGCAATGCTGCAGGAGCTGAAAGTTGCAGCGGCAATGTAGGAGCGAGCCAAGGAGCCAGGTAAGAAAAGGGAGCCCCTCTGGGTACCTGCTACTCCTTCAGGTGTGAACTTGGAGCTATTCCAAACCAGGAACTCCTAAGATGTGGGAATGTCAGTGGATCATCAATTCTGAGGCATAATGACAGCATTTTAGTGCTTGATATTGTCTTACCTCTGTTTGTTCTAGCGTAGGTGTCTGCCTGGTAGGTTTAGCTCCCCAGATTCCTGATGGGGATTCCCTTTAGCCTGCAGTTTCCTGCAGATAACTCCCATGATAATGCTGGGAATGATCAGTGTAAATACTCCCTATGGAAAAGCAGCTTATTTCTCAGAATGAGGTTATTGTCCTTACAAATAGAGTAACAAAAGACAAATTTACTGAGTATACAACCCACTGAAGTACTGCATGTTTCAAAAATCCGTGATGATTTCTTTAAAACTTGTTGGATTTTTGCCCAAATCAAAGGATTTTGTCTCATCACCTACAGTGGGATTTCCCAGAGGGCCTGAGACAACACATCCTCAGCCTCCTGGAACTTGGCTAAACTGATACATCATGTGTGGAAGTCTTCCCAACAGGAACAAACAACCCTGGAAGGCCAAGATTATCATTGATCTGGTTTTGGGGGGGAAAAAAAGAAAAAGACAACTGAAATGACATTGGACATTCATTAGCAAAGCATTGTCAGAACACAATAGAAGAACAGACAAAAGCCAGTCCAGATTCTGTGGTATTTCCTAAAGGGCTCCCTCTGGCACACGGCTATTCCCTGCCAATCCTTCTGTATTGTTTTTGATAATGAATAGAAGCTGAACAGATGATTGTTGTATTGTCCACTAAGTGATTCATTTACATTAAATAGTGCTCCAAAAGTAGGCTTTGGGTGGACTTTTTTAGTCACTTCAGTTATTTATTTATACAGTTTAATTACTGTCTTTTAAGTCACCACTGTAATAATTATTTCCTGATTGCTTCAGCTAAATTACTCCTCTGAAGTCAGTGGCCCAACAAGCCCTGACATGAGAAGCAGCATTTGTGCATTTTCAAAGGTGCTTAATTTTGAGTGGCCACCTCTAGGGAAGGTGCTGAGGTTCTTGAGCACCTGCAGGTCCCTGGTGTCCCTGGTGTCCCTGGTCCCTGGCACTGAATGAAGCACAAACTTTGCTGCATGAACCATCACAGTTCCATGGATTTCCGTGTTAACTCCACAACTCCTTCTATGTCTTCACCAAGGTTCTCGATTAACCCAGGGCTTCCATTGAAATTTCAGACTTTTCTTACAGAGGTCAAAAGTTTTGGTTTGGTTTGGTTTGCAGATGTGACAGATGTTATGTGCTCTAGGGCATATTGTTGGAGGAGAACTTCAGTGTGAGAAGACATTTAGCCCCAAATCCACATCCAGGGCTGCAGGAGCACTAATTTGGATGTACTTATGGGTGGGGGAGAATGACAGGTACTGAAGGGCTCTTTGATGGCTGAAGAATCTGAGGAAATCAACACTCCAGGCCTTTTCATCTCCAGTTCTCTGAGAAGCTGCATGACTTTGTTGGGTGGCTGCAGTTACATCTCAAATTCCCTGGAGACCTAATTGTTCTCTTCTCTTCTCCCTATTCCATGTACAAGGCAGGGAAGCAGCGATACAGTGAGAGGAAGGGAACAGTCCTAACAAGTGTTGAGTTGTCCATGTAACATGGCCTCAGTTTAAACCTCCCCGGGCAGAGCAAAGCAGCCTTTGCAGGCTGACATTTCCCCAGTCCCCTCTCCTTCCAGTTAGGAAAAACAAACTTGCCAGCCCTGTGCCAAGATCCCAAAGAAAGAACAGAAGTTTGTTTTGAAGAGTTTAGATGCCTGTACCTGCCAAAATGAGGCAAGATTGACTTTTTGCAACCAGTTTCCTACCAACTCCTCAGCCAAAAGAACACAGAGGACAAGAATATTCCAGTCCCACTGTAGCCTTCCAGCTCCTTGCCATTCTTTACTGCTCTGGCTACAGAAACTGGGCAGAAGCTGCTGTGTGACTACCTAAGCTTTAGGTTTCTGCTTGTGTCACATTTTTGTTACCCTGCCTCAGAAACTGCCTTTACCTGGCCTGTGATTAAAGCAAACTACCCACCCTCAGGATCTCCCTGAGCTTCAGCCTTCCTCTGGGTCGTGTGGCATCATCATAAACCCAGACGAGGCTCGGCAGACACAGAAATAAAACCATCCCTCCCTCTGCATCAACCCACCAGGCACTGCCAGGGTTTCCCCTGCTGGCTTCCACTTTAACCCTGCAGAGTTGCTCTCCCTGTGTTCCTGCTCTCCCAGGGGCCCGGATTGCTCCGTGCTCAGTGGCAGCGATGGAATCAAACACTGCATTAGCAGCCCCATAATAGCTGTGCTCAGTGGAACCCAGCTCCCTTCATTAATCCAGAAAATGAGAGTTGTTTTCGTACATTTGAGAAGCTAATTATTTAAGTGCTGGGAATTAAGGCTCATCAGATGCTGGTGACTGAGTTTGGTTTTGCATCCCAGGGGATGGAAGGAGACCAAGGGAAGCTGGTTTTGCACAGGTGAGCAGTACAGCAACTCACCAGTGCTAGAGCTGGGAACAGATCCCTGTCTACCTGATGCATAAAAGCCCCTTTCTTTGTACATCTTTGTTCTTCCAGACATCTTCCAATGACTCAGAGAAGCTGTGGATGCCCAGTAATGCCCAGAGAAGCTGTGGCTGCCCCATCTCTGGAAGTGTTCAAGGCCAAGTTGGATGGGGCTTGAAGCAACCTGGTCTAGTGGAAAGTGTCCCTGCCCACAGCATGGAGCTGGAACTGGATAAACTTTAAAGTCTCATCCAACCAAAACCATTCTGTGATCCTGTGATTCTTCCCATTCAAATAGATTTTTTAATCATCACTGATCAAATAAATCTGTATATAGAGTTTTATTTTTTCCTACTAGGAAAAGGTGTGCCCCACTCGAAGGTGACCAAACCTTTATATTTTGCTATAAATCAATATTGCCTTATCTCAGGTGGGTTTTTAGAAAGGGAAACAAGCTCACACCATTTGTTCTCCTACAGTCAGTTGTCCTCCAGCCTTACCTTTGACCACTGTACTCAGAGAAGGGTTTAGATAGAAATGCTGCTCCCTGACCTAACACAGGACCTTCCAGTGCCTTGGGAAACAGAAGATGAACTGGGTGAAAACCCCCCTCGTCTGTGAGAAACCACAGATGAGGCCGGATCTGCTGTTCTAAACAAAGTTTTTACAACAGAATGGCTTGCAACAGTAGATGGGTGCTTTTGACATTCTTCCCAGAAAGTGACAGAAAATCTATTGATTCTATTGCCAATAACTATAGGCTAAGGAACAGGGACTTGGTTCTGGTACTGTCACTGGATGGATCCCCTCTTCATTACAAGCAGCCTGCCAAGAACAAATGTTTCATTTTTTATGGAGATAGCCAATGTCCTGTGTCGTCTTCAGAGACTGAGGGAGTGAACTGCTCTGTGTGTTCAGTTGAAGCCAGATGTTAAAGTATTGTCTGGATGTAATTGGCTTGACAAATAGCAGGAGTGACATTTTAGCTCCATTCAAGTCAGTGGCAAAATTCCTGTTGAGTTCAGCTGGGGCCAAGATTTCACCCTGTGACAGTGCTGACGGGAAATCTAACGAGTGATCTTCAGAAAAATAAGCACAGGCACTGTGTTTTTCTAGGACTGTTTTCAATCCGTGGGCCATGAATCCTTGGAGTCCTGTGCCAAAAGGTCTCAAAGACAAGGATTTTTTGTGTCAGTACCTTTAAATTTGCTATAGAGGGGTCCATGATTCCAAGGGAAAATGTCAGGAGGTGATTACCAAGTTCAGAGTCAGCTTGATCCACTGAAATCCACCTATCCTTGCAGTCCTTGGACTCACAATCATCGTTGTGGCAGGATTTGCACAGCTGAACCAATCCTTTGTCATGGAATGTTGTGGATTCGAGAAGCTGCTCCGTCTCCTATGCTACGACTGAGCCACGTGGAAATCTCTGCTCTGGCACCTACCAGGTGCCGTTACCAACAGATTGGGATGAAAATAAGGCTTTTTAGAGAAGCTGGTGTAGCTGGGACTGCACAACCCGTCTGGTTTTGTAGCGAGGTCAGTACTCCATCCCCAAGATAAATGACAGTTACCAGTGTTTCCCTACAGACCTTCAGGTGTCTGAGGTAACTCAGCTGAACTTCGCAGGGAATCCGAAGCAATCAGCTTCAGGCAGAATCACACAAAGGATTCTGCCTGTGGTATCTCCAGAGTTTTAAGCCCTGCAGCCAGACATACAACCTTAAAGCCTTTGGATTAAGCAATGGCAGTACTACTTGGATGGAAGTTTGCAGTGCTTGGATGACAAAAGGCTTGAGCTTAGGGAAAAAAAAACCCACTGAAGATTAAAAATAGGGTGATTTTTAAGAGTTAGAAGTGATTTTTTTAGGCTTTAAAATATTTTTCTGTGTGTGTTTTGGTAAGCAGAGTTGTTCTCTAAGTTCTTTCCTTTTAGAATGTGGAAGAACTTGTGTTTTTTAGAGTGCCTGAAAAAATGCAGGAGAGGTACGGAGGAATCTTCATGTATTCTGTGCTACTTATTAACATGGAGAGCCCTTGTGCTTGCAGGAGCAAAGCTCCTGAACATCCCCCTTCAAATCCACTTGTGGAGCCAGGGGCTTCAGCCTCTTGCAGGTCCAAACTTAGGCCAGCTTCACTTGTAATCCAGGGCTATGGGAGGAATCCCACCCAAATCCTTGATGCTGCTCACACATCCAATCAAAGGGAAAGGTTCCTGTTTACCTGAGAACTAAATCAGACATTTTAACACATATCATGGCAAAGCCTGCCCAGGTGATGGGGTAACAGTTGATTCATGGCTATCCAGAGGAGTCTAGAAGTGCCACCTCGGGATGACACGGATAGAAGAGGCAGTTGCTTTGCTTTTCCATGTGAAGAACGCTGCTTCTCCCCAGCTGAGCTATCATGGAACGCAGATGACTCTCTGGAGGAAGACTCTGCTGCACATTTGCAGTGTGTTTTAGCTACTATCAACATTTATATTCCACTGGCATTTGAGGGTAAGCACTAATTAGCATAATCATCAATGCTTTAAAATTAAAAATTCTTCCAAGAGACACAGGAGGGATTGAAACTGTTTCCTCCCCCCAGAGGCAAATCCTTTCCCAAGCTGTCTGCTGCACCAAAAGGTTTTATTCTAGAAACATTCCCAAGCTATGCCCAAGAGTAAATTAAACTACAGCAAACTTGTAAACTCCTGTGTGTGTGTGCGTACAGCAAACAGGCCCTGATTTGACAATTACTACCTGGCCAAATGTTGTCACTATTTTCCACTCCTGTTTTGTTTTGGCTGCTGCTCTATGCTGTTGTGTCACCTTTAGTGTGTGGACTGCAACAATCAAGAAGTGTTTGTAGAGCTGGAAGTTTTTATACTTCATAGGAAAGATTCTGGTGTCTTCACGGGACAGAAAGCAAAGGGTTTAATGACATGTGTAGAGTTTTGCCTCCAACTCACCAAGTCAGGAGCTGGCCTTAAAAAAGCTCAAAAGCCACTCTTTTCTACACTGTGCCAAAGTGGTGGATTTTTACTCTGGTTCCAATTTACTACAAGAACATCAAGAGGAATTTCTAGCTTAAATAGACCCCTTTTTATGGAGAATAAGGTGCCCAGAAAACCTCGGGGGAGCTTTGTTTGAAAGGGAACATCCATAGTTTGGAAATGTCGCCCAAGAGTTGATATTTAAATTTCTACATTGCTACTTTTCGGAAGTGACAGTGGGTCTCCCCAGGTGTGGTCCAGGACGGATGTCCTGCAGGTGGGTTTTTTGTGGCTCAGAGGATGCTCCTCACATCCTCAGCACAGCTGCAAGTGATGGGCAGAAACCTCAAGGACAGGAGTAGTTAACTGTGCTAATTGTTCTGGAAATGGCCAGAGAGAAAGATCAGTATTTTTCCAAAGGAAATTGCTCTTTGAGAGGGAACCACTAAATAATGTAGGTGTTTCTTAAAACAATTGCGTTTAAACTCACAATTCTTGTTATTTCTGCATAAGACACCACACCCTACAGGGAGTAAACACAGGGACTCTGCAAGACAGAGTGGCACAGAAATCTCCGTGAAAATTTCAGAGTCTGCAGGACATTGAACATATGTATTGTCTCTTTGGTATCCTGTTTTTTTCAGTGAGATGGACTTAAATTTCACTGGCAGAAATTCTCTCTTTTATCTTTATCTCCCATGGCATGAGAGTAAGTGGTAGCCATGGAGAAAAGCCCCAGATTAGTAACAGTAGGTTGGTACAGAATAAGAATAACTTTCTGCTTGTATTTAGACTGTAGCAATGTCGGGGGGTTTGTTTAATAGGAAATAACTCAGATAATAATTATTAGATGCTGTTAGGACATTAATCACCCATCCCATTCCCTTCTATCCACCTTGAGCTGGCAATCCTTAACTTCCCTCTTTTCTGAGGGATGTTTAGGTGGCTTTCACAGGGGAGGGGCTGGCTCTCTCTGACCCCTGCTTTTGAAAACTGGTTAATTCTCCTGGAGGCTGGGTTAACACGGGAAGGATGTGCAGCACCAATTCCTGTTCCCTTTCCAAGAGGTGTAGGCTGCACTGTGATGACTTAATAGGTCTAATGATTACATAGGGTCAAAGAGAGGGTACCGCCTCCCTCCAGATTCCACTCGTAATCTTCTGAAACATTCAGTGCAATTTGTGTACACAGCAGGATAATCGGGCCCTTTCCTGGCTCTTGGCATCTTTTTTTCCACCTGTGGGGCAATTCCAGGTTTATGGCTGGAGCGTAATCCCCAGACTGCATGGAAGAGGGATTTCTGGGAGAGGCCAACAAGCAGTGTGAGCAAGGAGATGGAACAATTACAGGTGGCCCACGCAGAAGGACAGCATGTCCTGCTGCTGCCTCAGCCTGGGGGCACAAACCCAGCTCTTTTTTTAGCCCTGCTTTGCCACCAAACCTTCTGGTTATACACAAATCATAAACTAAGTCTCCTACTACCTACCTGGAGGAAATGGAAAGTCCTCAGGTGATTGTCACAAACTTTTGCCTTTTATTTCTTGCAAGCTGCAGCAGCAGGTCAGGAAACGGGACACTATATGAAAATCTGCAAGGTGAAGATTTCAAGGTTACAGCTCCCGAGAAATGTGATTAGCCCGCACTGAAAAATGGGACTGGTGAAATAATGTGGTGGCACTTCACCACTCATTTCCTTGTTGCACAGTGTTTGCAGTGCTTGTCTAAGAAGCCTCTGCAAAGCCTCCGGTTTCTCTCCTCAGAAACCACCGCAAAATTCCCATCTTTTCCCTCTTGCCTCACTCCATTATGTAACCCTATAGTATGTGTGGTATACAAGCTAAAAACTATGTACAGATTCCAACATTTTTCACTGTCTTCCCGTTTCCTTGTATAGGAAAAAGCTGAAATAACACCAGTTCTGGTTATACACTGCTTTTGTTTCTTCCCTATGGAAACACCAGGATGCAGGCTGGCGGTATGGAGGGACCATATATGGTCCTGGGAGGCCGTCGGAGCGCGGCGCGGAGCTCGTCCCGGGAGCGCGGCGATCGCTCTCCCCTCAGGAGATCCCTGCTCCCTCAGGAAACCACTGAGGGAACAGCGAGAGCGGGACCAGCGGATGTGACAGCAGCGCAGGCTGCTCTGGGAGGGACCGCCCCCTCGCGGCCACAGCCAATCCGCTCTCCGCTTGCAACATGACTGGCACCCATGCTAACCAGTCATACTGCCGCTCCCACCACATAGACCCCACCTCGTATCTCAGTTGGTCGGACAATCTGTCAATCGTCCAAAACGTCCCGCCCCTTTCCGGCGGGGGAAATGCTAGGTAGGAAGGGTGGAGGGGGGGAGAAGAAAGGGAAAGGAACCAATGAGACGCTAGAGAAGGGTGGATTGACAGATAGGTGGACCAATCGCCGCGCTCCTTTCCCCCGACGCTCCCTCTCCCGCGGGCGGCGGGGCAGAGGGGGGGCTCCTCCCG